>NW_026844043.1:18368796-18398113 GCF_029531705.1 Pantherophis guttatus | reverse complement strand
TTCAAAAGGCCACAAGATTTTGGGTTATTTGTGCTGCAAGAGAGCTGCTGTTCTGGAAATGGACTGGAGGAGGATAAAAATAGCGGAAGGAGATCAGCCTACTCAGGTCTGAGGACGTCTAGAATCATGTCATTAATTTTATTGATTTCACTTGATGTTCAGAGCACTACCCAAATCTTTCAGGGGTTTACAACAAAAAGACGTTTAAAATGGGGACATGTTGAATGTCGAATAACAAAACAGTCATGGAAAAACCTAGCAAAATAGGAGTTAATTATTAAAATGAGCAGCTAAAACCAGCCGTTGAAAGCCTGTGCCAAAAAAGAACATAGAACATAGAATTCTAAATTTGGAAGGGACCTTGGAAGTCTTCTAATCCAAACCTCTGCTTGAGCAGGAGACCCTGTACTATTCCATAGAAATTGGCTGCCCAGTCTCTTTTGAAAACCTCCAACATTGGAGCACCCACAGCTTCTGGAGGCAAGCCCTTCCACTGATTAATTGTTTTAATGGTCAGAAAATTTCTCCTTGTTTCTAGGTTGGACCAGGGGTGGGCTTCTGGGGGTTCGCTGGGGGTTCGGGAGAACCTCTAGCTAAGATTCTGTGCAGTTCGGAGAACCCCCAAATCCCACTCCTGGCTGGCCCTGCCCACCCCACCCTTCCCAGGAGTCCCCACACGGCCTGTTTTTGATGCAGATAAGTGCAGGGCGCATGTGGAGGCTCAGGGAGGGCGAAAAACGGGCCTACCGGAAGTTCAGGAAGGTCGGAAACGGGCCCATTTCTGGCCTCCAGAGGGTCTCCGAAGCCTGGGGTGTCAACTTGCAAAGCTTTCAAGTTGCCATGAGCAGGAGGGATAGAGAACTGATAGAGCTGATTGATTTCCTAACTGAAGTGCATTCCATACATTCTTCCTGACCGCAATCAGAAGGAGGGTGTTGGATTTCACAGCCAGCCAAAGTGGTTAATTGGAGAATGTGATTTATGACATGGCCAGAGAGCAGGGGAGAGACAGGGTCATAGGGGAACGTAAATCTACGTGGGATTAGTTCTAACTGCATCCGAATATTGCCAAAATGGTGCTCCTAATAAATGACTGTATTTCTTTTGAAGTTCGGCTCATGGCTCATGAATTAATTAGGGCATCTTTCGGAAACTTCACAGGGGTGGCTATTTTTGCCCTCCAGGAGGCTCAAGAGAAGCCTACAGAGCCCAGGGAGGGCAAAAACCCCCCCTCCACCATGGTACAGGAGGCTGACTAGGCCATGCTTACCCAGCAACCGGGCAGAATTAAATTTTTGAAGCCCACTCCTGGGTAGGACCTTTCTAGCCTTGATGGTTTCATCCAACTGTACCAATTTTCTTTTATATTTTTTATAAATTAGAACAAACTGTCTGTTTCAGGGAGTCCTGAATGAGCTAACATTAGTATGTCTAGTTTAATGAAAAGAAGGACTAGGGGAGACATGATAGCAGTGTTGCAATATCTCAGGGGCTGCCACAAAGAAGAGGGAGTCAAGCTATTCTCCAAAGCACGTGAGGGCAGGACAAGAAGCAATGGGTGGAAACTAATCAAGGAGAGAAGCAACTTAGAACTAAGGAGAAATTTCCTGACAGTGAGAACAATTAATCAGTGGAACAACTTGCCTCCATAAGTTGTGGCACTCCCAATACTGGAGTTTTTTTAAAAAAGAGATTGAACCACCATTTGTCTGAAATGGTATAGGGTTTCTTGCTTAAGCAGGGGTTGAACTAGAAGACCTCTAAAGTCCCTTCCAACTTGATTATTGTTAATAGACCTCCAAGACACTGAAATGTGCCTCTGCAGAAATGGCTGCAACCCCCCTATCAAAATTCAGGGTATTTGCTTAGTTCAGTTTTCTCACCAAGGGATATTGCTGGTGGGGAGCATTCTTTAATTTTATTGGACCCAGTAGGCAAGGTGAAGGCATTTCTACACTTCTGAACCTGAATGAAGAGCTTTCTCACCTAAATAGGAGGGGTTCCATTCACTCCAGCAGAACAGGCATAGTAGGGGTCCCATTGGTCAAATAATTTTGGCTGGTGTGGTCCAGCAGAAGAGCCTTTTCTGCTGTGGCCCCTGCCCTCTGGAATATTCTCCCGCTGGAGGTGAGGTTGACCTCCGCTCTCCTGGCCTTCTGGAAGAGCCTTAAAACCTTCTAGGAAGAGAATAGACTGAACTGGAAGGCGGGGTTAAATGTGTCATCAGCTTAGAGTCATTGCGTTGTCACAAGAGACCTAAGTTCAACATATATTCCATTGACCCTTATCTAGCATCCATTGAGCTTTGACCATTAGTTGATTAGATTCTTGTATTGGAAGTAGCAATAATAAACTCTTTTCTCCGCTTTGAACTCCACGAATGTTCCCGGTTATTTGTGCCTGACCAACCTGACTCTGCCGGCTGATCTGGGTTCTAGTGCTGCTGCTCCACATGAAGGCCAGAGGGCCTCCGGAGCCTGGGGAGGCCGTTTTCGTCCTCCCGGAGGTTCGAGAAAAGCCTCAGGAGCCAGGGGAGGGCAAAAATGCCCCCCTCCCATCGTGGTGCAGGAGGCCGACTAGGCGACGCCCACCATGGCCACGCCCACTCAGCAATTGGGCAGAGAATCCCTTGCTACAATATTTGAAGCCCATCCCTGCATGCACACCACAGATGCGCTCAAAGGTTTGTAAGCCTTTACAGTTACAACTCTTTGCATTCCTGCTCACTGGTTATGCATCAGCTTAACATGCTAGGAGTGACTGATGGGGTAAAGAGAAGACTCCCCACGCCTTTGTGTCACCCACCCTCTTGATTTTTAGTCTCTATTTAGTCTCTCTTAATTTTAAGGGTGTTTAGTCCTTATTTACTCCCCCTTAATTTTAATTGTTTTATATTATCTTTATCTTATTTTTATATTATCTTTTTATCGCTTGGTAAACTGCCCAGAATTGCTTCCTCGGTGAGAGGGGTAAATAAACAAACAAACAAATAAATGTAAATTGAGGAGTTCCCTCGCAAATTAGGCTTCCATTGGATTTCAGCAGGAATTTCGATTGTCTTTGTGGGACAAAATTGCCAGTGAATTTGGTTCCCCTGAGGTCTCTTGGAATCACACACCTGTAGACGCATGCACACATGCACAAATATACACGCACACAGTTGTGGGCTGCTGGGGTTTCGCAGGAGTTCGGGAGAACCTCTAGCTAAGATTCTGTACAGTTCGGAGAACCCCCAAATCTCACTCCTGGCTGGCTTTGCCCACCCTTCCCAGGAGCCCCCACACGGCCTGTTTTGGATGCAGGTAAGTGCAGGGCATGTGCGGAGGCTCAGGGAAGGCAAAAAACAGGCCTATCGGAAGTTCAGGAAGGCCAGAGGGCCTCCGGAGCCTGGGGAGGCCATTTTCATCCGGGAGGACTTGAGAAAAGCCTCAGGAGCCAGGGGAGGGCAAAAATGCCCCCACCCATGCCGTGGTGCAGGAGGCCGATTAGGCGACGTCCACCATGGCCACGCCCACTCAGCAACTGGGCAGAGAACCCCTTGCTACAATATTTGAAGCCCACCCCCGCACTCACACCACAGATGCGCTCAAAAGTTTGTAAGCCTTTACAGTTACAACTCTTTGCATTCCTGCTCACTGGTTATGCATCAGCTTCTGAAAGATTCCAGGTTTTGTACTCCTGGGTATAGAGCAGGCTCAAGTGACTCAATTAAAATAATCTTAGAGCTATATTGAAGCTCAGCAGCTCAACTGTTTGCCTGAAACTTGGCAGGTCTGGTGGAAAATGCTTGAAAGAAATCAACACAGAAGCACCTCAGCCCTCAGGATATTCTCATTATTGCATTAAATTTTGTATTGTAGGCAAAAACGGGCAAAAAATACCCTCTGAGGGTAATCCTCGAGTTACGACCACAATTGAGCCCAACATTTCTGTCGTTAAGTGAGTTTTGCCCCGTTTTACGACCTTTCTTGCCACAGGTGTTAAGAGAATCATTGCATTTCTAAAGTTAGTACCCTGGTTATGAAATGAATCTGCCATCTGCGCTGATCTTTTCTTGTCAGAAGGTCGCAAAAGCTGATCATCTATGAACCCTAGTAGGACACTGCAGCCGTCATAAATATGAATCAGTTGCTAAGTGCCTGAATTTTGATCACATGACCATGGGGATGCTACAACAGTTGTAAGTGTGAAAAAATGGTCATCAGTCACTTTTTTTCCAGTGCTGTTGTAACTTTGAATTGTCACTAAATGAACTGTTGTAAATTGAGGATTACCTATATAGACCCCGTTCTTTTAAGGCAGCCATCTAATCTCCAGAGGGTGAAATTTAACTTCCAAACAGACCCAGTCAGGGGTGAAATCCAGCAGGTTCTGACAGGTTCTGGAGAACTGGTAGTGGAAATTTTGAGTAGTTCGGAGAACCAGCAAATACCACCTCTGACTGGCTCCAGAGTGGGATGGGAATGGGGATTTTGCAGTATCCTTCCCCCAGGAGTGAGGGTTTTTTTTTGCTTTAATTTATATGCTGCCCTTCTCCGGAGACTCAGGGCGGCTTACAATGCGTTAAGCATTGGGGAGGGAATGGAGATTTTGCAATATCCTTCTCCCAGGAGTGGGGTGGGAATGGAGATTTTACAGTCTCCTTCCCCCAGGAGTGGGGTGGGAATGGGGATTTTGCAATATCCTTCCCCCAGGAGTGGGGTGGGAATGGGGATTTTGCAGTATCCTTCCCCCAGGAGTGGGGTGGGAATGGAGATTTTGCAGTATCCTTCCCCCAGGAGTGGGGTGGGAATGGGGATTTTGCAATATCCTTTCCCCAGGAGTGGAGAGGGAATGGTGATTTTGCAATATCCTTCCCCTGGAATGGGGTGGGAATGGAGATTTTGCAATATCCTTTCCCCAGGAGTGGGGAGGGAATGGGGATTTTGCAATATCCTTCCCCCAGGAGTGGGGAGGGAATGGAGATTTTGCAGTACCCTTCCCCTGCCATGCCCACCAAGCCACGCCCACCAAACCACACCAAGCCCACAGAACCGGTAATAAAAAAACTTGGATTTCACTACTGGACCCTGTCCTTTATAAAGACTATGCAAACTCTACGTAGGCCTTTGCATTGTGTCTATTTATACCTCCAAGAAAAAGAGATGCCGAGAGAGAACAGCTGAAAAAAGAAAGTCTCTCTATGACAGAACTCTCTGTCAAGAACTCTCGGAACAGCATATTTCTCAAACCCCAGGGGAGCTGCAATAACCAAGCTACTCTTACTGCCGTTTCCCTAACAAGCGATAAAGGGGTTAATATGATGTCATTGGGACTTGTGAATGTTGTCCTCACACAAAAACTCAAGAGACGTTCTGGAGAAACATGGTTTCACAGAACCAAGAAAGTGATAGATAGATAGATAGATAGATAGATAGATAGATAGATAGATAGATAGATATTGAACCATCCGTTCTTTGGGTGCTGTTGGAATTGCTAATTAAGAACATAGAATAATAGGTTGTAAGGGATCTTGGAGGTCATCTAGTCCAAACCCCTGCTCAAACAACGACCCTCCTGTTCCAGCAAGCCGGACTGGCCTAATATGAATTTTATTATGGGCGTATGTGTTTTAAATCTGCTGGCCAATTTTATATAGTATTGATTTTAATTTGGTTTTAAATTTTATAAATCTATGTGTTTTAATACGGCTGTACACCGCCCTAAGTCCTTCGGGAGAAGGGCAGTATAGAAATCTAATAAACTTGAAACTTGAAACAGGACCTGATTTTGACCTGATTGATTAGGTGACTAACTAGTTGAGCATGTTATAGTCAGAGGGCCACAGAGTCCCCTTTTTTTGCCATTAGACTACAGAGTGGCCTCTTGACACGAAGGGAAAATGTACAGTGGATGACCCATTTGTACAGTATCCGTGCATGCTTTCAAGTCATTTTTCACTTCAGGGGATTGCCTGGACTAATCCCTGCAGATCTCTTCCCTTTTTAAAATATGTAAATTTTAATCTGTTTTTAAATTATTGGGGTATTTTAATTTGTCTGGGCCAAAAAGTTTAATTTGATTTTATCGGGTTTTTAAATTTTGTGTATTTATGTATTTTATTGTTGGCTGTTCACCGCCCTGAGTCCTTCGGGAGTAGGGCGGTATACAAATCAAATAAAACCTAAACCTAAAACCTAAACCAGTTTTCTTAGCAATATTTTCCCAAATTGGGTTTTTTTTTTTTTAATTGATTTATATGCCGCCCTTCTCCGGAGACTCAGGGTGGCTTACAATGCGTTAAGCAATAGCCTTCATCCTTTTGTATATGTTTTACAAAGTCAGCTTATTGCCCCCACAAACTGGGTCCTCAATTTACCTACCTTAGAAAGGATAGAAGGCTGAGTCAACCTTGAGCCTGGCAAGATTCAAACTTACTAATTGCAGACAGCTGGAGTTAAATTACAATGCATTAGTCTGCTGAGCTATCCAGGCTCCATTTGCCATTACTTGCTTGCTAGGGCTGAGAGAGGGTGACTGGCCCTAGGTCCTCCAGCTGACTTCATGCCTAAGGCAGGATTAGAACTCATAGCCTCCCAACTTTTAGCCTACATCTTCAGCTCTGCCTGGACGGTAGGGAATGGAAAGATTGATATTCCCTGCTGGACATTTGCAGCTGACGGACCCTGAGGACACAAGATAAACCTCCAAGTGCTTCAAGGACCCTCTAAAAGGATGCAAATTCTTCAGAGCTGAAGAAGCTTCTTGGAGGAGAAGCAAAACCTCTTCAAACCCCCCCCCCCGCCGAAAGTCCAGCAGTTGCCTCTTGAAAAAAAAAGCACCTTTGGGATAGATCAGCGTAAGGCAACTTCTGTGATTCAGAAATGCAGATTTTGTTGACTGCCGGTTGATGTGGACTGTAAAAGGACACCGCTGTGGAGACATGGGTCTCCAGGGAGATGTAGGTTTGGTGGTGGTGGGGAAAAGTAAAAATACTCAGTTTTTTCCCCTCTACTTTCTCTAGACAGACAAATCCTAGAAGTGGGGGTGGGGGTAGGGGGAATGAATGGCTTTGCTGCAGCAAAGACAGACTCTGACGATGAAGGTTTCAAAGATGGTGAGATTGCTCATCGTATCGGATAGGCTGTGGATCAGTGTCTCCGTTCTTTAGACCCACCAGGGGTTTCCTTTCCCAGAATTTAAATGCAGCTGCTCACAGGAAGCCTTCATTATGGAGCCTTCCCCCACCCCCACCCCCACCCCCGGCCATGGCAACTCAGCCGGATGGTTCCCTCGAGGCTCTTGGAGCCTCTTCTCCAACGGCAAGAGATTCATCTGCCCAGCTAAACTTCTATTGGATCCGGCCGGTGTGCGCAGCTGAAACTTGAATATATAAACAGGAATACAGAATGCCGACAATCCCAAACCAGGACAGACGGTGGGATCTCCAAGCCAGAATAGGCAGGCGGCAGCTTCACAAGAGAGTCTGCGTTTGCTTCACTGTAGCTGGGCACTTTTTGGGAGGGGAAGGGAAAGGGGGGGAGGGGGGGCAAATGGGAAATTGGACATAGAGATTCAGGTGTTTCTTCCCTGCATTAGGAGCCTGCTGTTCCACCTCCCCCCCAAGTTGATCCTTAAATCCACGCAATGCAAATCTTCGTTGATTTGTTACTATGGAGGAGCAGACGAGTTTCAGTCTGGCCGATACAGGTAGTCCTCGACTTACGACCACAGTTGATCCCAACATTTCTGTTGCTAAGTGAGACCTTTGTTAAGGGAGTTCTGCTGCCCTGTTTTACGACCTTTCTTGCTTCAGGGAATCACTGCAGTGGGTTTAAGTCAGTTAACACGGTTGTTAAGCGAGTAACAGTAACAGAGTTGTAAGGGACCTTGGAGGTCATCTAGTCCAACCCCCCTGCTCACGCAGGAGACCTGTACTAGGGATTCGTACCACTGAACCGCCGACCTTTCTGATCGACAAGCTCAGCGTCTTGGCCACCGAGCCACCTAGTCAAGCTTAAGTGAATCTGGCTTCCCCATTGACTTTGCTCATCAGATGGTTGCAAAAGAGGATCGCCTGACCCCCCCCCCCCCCGGGAAACGCTGCACCCGTCATATATATATATGAAGGGAGGAGAACTTGTGGCTCAGAAGGTTAATTCAACTGCCTAACATGCAGGAAGCCCAAGTTCGAATCCGAGTAAGGGTATGGCTAGCTGATGAAAGCTAAAAAGCTTGAAATAGATCTATACTAGTCTCCCTTTATTTCTTTATCAGCAAAATATAAATTTACAGTTGCCAAGAAGCTGGATTTTGATCACGTGATCACTCTCCTAGATCAGGAAGCACAGCGGTTGCCTCCTTGAAATCCCTTCACTTCTATTCCAAAACAGATCTTAGATCTCTAAGTGGGCAAGCTAGCTCTTCTTTTCCTCCCCTGAATCCGCTCATCTCTCCCCACCCCCCCACCCCCCCAAATCATCCACACACCTCTCTTCCCCCTTCCCCTTTTTCCTTTGGGGCTTACCTGTGCAAAATCAAGAGGAGACAGCGAGATGTGATGGGGCACAACTTGGGGTCATCAAAGCAAGGAGCTTTCAGGACAGTCAAGGGTGACTTCCGGAGATCCTCCAAGGGCCATCCAAGCACCTTCGCTCTGTACGCCAAGATTGACAGTCCAGGAAGGGTGGGGGGGGGAGGGTGAACACAGAGGAGGCAGAGGGAGACAGACCCCCCCTCCACCCACCCGATGCTGGTGTGCTGGTTTTTTCTTCTTCTCCCCCTCTCTCCCTCCCCCCTTCTTCAAAGCATCCTGGTGCAACGGGTAAAAAGGACAGCAGGTTGAAAGTTGCGGCCTCTCAGCTGATGGTTGGCCAGCTCCCCCCTTCCCCTCTCCCTCCCCTCCCCTCCCCTCCCCCTTCCGAGGATGGGATGGGGAAAGACGGAGGCGGCGGGTCGAGGAGATGCTTTTGCAGCCGGCCTTGCTCGGTTGAAGGAGAAGCAGATGAGAAAGAGAGAGAGAGAGATGGAGCAAAGGCGTAAACACAGAATAACGTGACCGGAACTGGTGAGATCAGCCCCTAGTTGGCTTCAGCAGCAGCAGCAGCAAACTGGAAAGGAGGGAGGAGTTGAATGGAGAGAGAGAAAGAGAGAGAGAGAGAGAGAGAGAGAGAGAGAGAGAGAGATGGATTCGCTTGACAAGACAGAGATGATGAGATCATCTCTCTCTGCCTCTCCCGACGTGATACATTGGTGTGGTTGCCGATTCAGCTCAGAGCTGGATAAGAGCCTAGTTTAGTGAAAAGCATCTGGGAATGCCCAAATCCAACCTTCCCTTCCTCTCTCTTCCTTTCTCAGGTTTTCTTCACGCAGCGCAATTAAGCCGCCTGCTCAATTTGCCCACTTTCCAGATCCACGCATTTTGAGGGGGTTGTTGACTTAACCCATTTAAACCTGGTTGCCCCCCCCCACCTCCCCGTTCCTGGTTTTGCATAATCTGGTGAACCAAATAGGCTGAGTTTCATTAGCTCCCATCTCTTCCTCCCCCTCTATCTATTCCCCCCCCCAGAATAGAATAGGATAACAGAGTTGAAAGGGACCTTGGAGGTCTTCTAGTCCAACCCCCTGCTGAGGCAGGAAACCCTACCCCACTTCAAACAAATGGTTATCCAACATCTTCTTAAAAAGTTCCAGTGTTGGAGCATTCACAACTTCTGGAGGCAAGTCGTTCCACTGATTAATTGTTTTAACTGTCAGGCAATTTTTCCTTAGTTCTAAATTGCTTCTCTCCTTGATTAGTTTCCATCCATCGCTTCTTGTCTTGCCCTCGGGTGCTTTGGAGAATAACCCTCTCTTCTTTGTGGCAGCCCCTGAGATATTGGAAGATTGCTATCATGTCCTTCTTTTCATTAAACTAGACATACCCATTTCCTGCAGCCGTTCTTCATATGTTTTAGCCTCCAGTTCCCTAATCATCTTTGTTGCTCTTCTCTGTACTCTTTCTAGAGTCTCCACAACTTTTTTACATCGTGGCGACCAAAACTGAATGCAATATTCCACTCTCTCTCACACAAAACTCTAACCAACTAAGACCAACACAAACCAAGTTTTGTATGATGTGGGAATGCAACCGACTTGGTAAAAAGACCTGCATGAACAAAGCCTGTAAGTTGCTTAAATTCAGAACTTGTGCATTGTATAATCATCTTTCTAATCTTTCCATCTGACCAGTCAAATAACAATAGGAAATCTTTGTCTTCCAGATGCCCCCAAAGCAGAGAGAAGTAGCAGCAGACTATTTGCCAAAAGAACCTTTAGAAAACTTGCACCCATTGGCATTTAAGTTCCTCCTAACCAGATCTCCATCTAATAGGCATGTGCATATTTGATACAACTGCAAGATGGGAAAAAAGATTGCCTATGTGATTGGTATTGATAGGCGGCATGCTGGCTTCAGAGGGTACAGGCAGCCAAAAACTGAATCACATCTTTGTTAAAAAGGAAGATGAAAGGTTTGGTATTGTGGATCAATAAAAAAAATATGTGTAGCCCAGAAACTTACACAATCATCTGTAAAAATAGAACTAACTTGGGCGCAAATGCAACTGAAGTCAGTAAAATGTCCTTTTGAGAGACATCCACAGAATTCTGCTGGGTATCAATCGTAGCCAAGCTTACTCCATTTGAGGAATGTAAAATGATCACCCTCATCACTGTGATTTAGTGATAAGGAACTCAGTTCACTTTCCTCTTTCACACACAGCTAAAGAACTGATGATGGGGGGAAGGGGGAAGCAACCTACCATACTTTCATGGCAGTTGTGGTGAAGACAATTGCTTCTTTCTTAATTTTGTTTACCCAACCTTTCAGAGTAGTTGCCATGCAGGGAATAAAACAAGACGGTTCCTTCCCCAAAGCTTTATATATATATATATATATATGCATCCACTACTTCTGCAAAAGATGTGGTAGTTCTCCTAATGGCCAGCTGGAATGGAAATCTTCTTCGACATCCAGTGAACCAAAGGCGATGGAAAGGTTGCTTCCAAATGACTAACGCTATTTTGAGCTTCTTGGAAGAAAAGGAGAAAGCATAGCAAAGGAAAAACTAAATAGCCTAGTAACAGATTAGAACATAAAAACAAAACAAAACAAAACAAACAAAAAAACCAGCAAGGAGGAGAATAACTCATCTTTCAGCTGATGTCCAAAACTGGCTAATGGTCTAATGGGAGCTGTCTATGGTACTGAAAACTTATTCCCCCTCATCTGCAGCCGTCCAAATTTATTGCAGTAGACCAGTATTTCTCAAGATGCGTGGACTTCAACTCCCAGAATTTCCCAGCCAGCATAGTTGAATGATGGGAGTTGTAGTCTATTGATGGGAGTTGTAGTCTACTGCAGTGTTTCTCAACCTGGGCAGTTTAAAGATGTGTGGACTTCAACTCCCAGAATTTCCCGGCCAGCATAGCTGAATGACAGGAGTTGTAGTCTACTGACCGGAGTTGTAGTCTACTGACGGACATTGTAGTCTACTGAATTCCTCAGCCATCATAGTTGAAGCTTCTGGGAGTTGAAGTTCGCACATCTTCAAACTGCCCAGGTTGAGAAACACTGCAGTAGACTACAACTCCCATCAATAGACTGCAACTCCTGTCATTCAACTATGCTGGCTGGGAAATTCTGGGAATTAAAATTCGCACATCTTCAAATTGCCCAGGTTGAGAAACACTGCAGTAGATGACAACACCTGTCATTCAGGGTGTGGCCAAGCCAGTTTTGTATGATGGGAATTGTGGTATCAGATAGCTGGATGATACCAGGTTCAGGAGGACAAACTATTCTACCTGCTTTCTCTTGAATTTTGGACAAGGCTTTCATAGCTACATTGATACACTGTACAAAAAGTGGCCTCCGCTTTCTGCTTTGCTGTGTATATTGTGACTTGGAAACAGTCTCTAGGGTAAATAAAGACATCATGCTAGGAAGAAATGACACAAACACACCCTTAGATTCCAACATGAGTGAGGGTTATTACCTTCAGCTGTTAGAAGACTTTAAAAAGACAACATTATTACCAGTAATACAAAACACATAAGTGCTTTCTCAGCTTGCAGTATATCAAATGCACCCCTTAGTGTGATGACATCAATGGAACAATGGGGGTTAACAAGGAAAGACCAACCAAGATTTTCTGTGCTTCCTTCTCAATCACACAATGAGTTGAACTCGGTAGCGAACCTCCTGTTTTGAACACAGTAAAATCCAAGCCAACTTTTGACCTTGTGCTGATGCATTTGAAAATGCTCTCCATCAGCAAACCCTTGGAGTGATCCAATCAAACTCACCCTTAGCTCAACATTGTACCCGGATGCACAGTCTCCTTCAAGCGACATTTGGCATGGTAAAATACCATCATCCATACGCTCTTGTGCTATTTGTACTTGGCAAAGAGAAGTCTGCACTTAGTTCAAAGCCACACTGAACTGTGGAATAGCCTGGCATTTGCATTTGATGAAAGGAATAGATTGTATTCTAAGTGCAGTTAAATTTCTCATTATAATGTTTGAGCAACTTTGATATGGACTTTAAATATCTCGGTTCCCGTCCTCTTTGAGAGTATCTCTCAGGTTCTTGATGAAACTGGCTAAATCATACCTTCACAGAGCTAGTCAGGTGGGAGTATGAGGTATTTTGAATAATTTATTCAACATAATCCTCTTATTGACAATGAATAATTCAACCAGCTCTATTTAAAGCTTGAGACCCACTTCTCTTTCTCCTTGAGACCCCTCTTAAGTTACTATGGGAAGATCAAAAAATTGCAGTCGATACGGCAATATTTTCTACTACCTGCTAAATGTTTTACATTGCAATCCATTTTTCCCTCTGCTGAGCCAAAATGTCTTTGGTGGACAGGGATCTCATGAATGCTATCCTTTAATACTGTACAAAGCTGTTCAGTATTTTCAGCCTTGAATGCATCATATGTTTTAATACCAAGGATGCATGTTTGACATTGTTGAAATCAGTGTGAAGGTTAGTATGAAAGAACCATATATCGAGATGGCGCAGTGGTTAGAGTGCTGTACTGCAGCTACTTCAGCTGACTGCTAGTTCAGCAGATCAGC
Source organism: Pantherophis guttatus (assembly GCF_029531705.1). The sequence goes on along the minus strand of NW_026844043.1, from coordinate 18,385,003 downwards.
GGATCAAATCTCACCAGGCTCAAGGTTGACTCAGCCTTCTATCCTTCCGAAGTGGGTAAAATGAGAACCCAGATTGTTAGGGGCAATATGCTATTTAGTATACTGTCGAGTGTTGTAAGCCGCCCAGAGTCCTCGGAGAGTGGGCGGCATAGAAATATGAATAATAATAATAATAATAATAATAATAATAATATAATAATAATAATAATAATAATATAATAATAATAATAATAATAATAATAATAATAATAATAATAATAATAATAATAATAATAATAATAATACAATCCCGATTGTAATTGGAGCCCTTGGAGCAATACCCAAAGGGCTACCCTGCTATTTAGAAATTCTAAATTTGCCGGACTTGAACATTTTGACTCTACAAAAAACCACCTTACTCAGAACAGCTTACATCCTCCGATGATACCTTAACAGTTCCTAGGTCCTTGGTTAGGACTCCAGCTGCTGAGCTATTAACCAGCCTCAAAGGCTGTGAATCTCACTAAAGATTAAATAATAATAATAATAATACTTTTGTAAGCCCAAATTGAGGGCATGACTCTAGTGATTGATTCATGTCCCGGTCAATCATAGAGTCATATAAGCAAAGAACATAGAATTATAGGATTGGAAGGGACCTTTTAACCAACCTAGGATGACCTAACACCCAACATGTCTTAATACTCTATCCAGGAATATTAACACCCTGGGATATTAACCCTCTGCCCAAGGTTATTAACACCCAGAATGCCTTAAAACTTAAATCATTACTCATAGTATCCTGATGAATCATAGAATAATAAAAACAAAGAATAATAGAATTATCTGGTTGGAAAGAATCTTAGATCCTTACTCATGGGTCTTAAAACTCTATGCAGGGTGTCCTAACCCCTTATCCAGGGATCATAACACCAGGGATCATAACCCCCTACCCAGGATGTCTTGACCCCTTACCCATGGGCCATAACATCTAGGCTCAAAGACTGGATGGGTTTCAGGATCCCTTTTATCCCCCAAAGCCCTTGCTTGGTTGATCCACAAGATTTTACAGCTACTCTTGTTACAGTCCGGTAGTTGTTGATGGGATTTGGGAAGAGCAAAAGGGGATGAGATGGCGCAGTGGTTAAAGATGCTGAGAGCTTGCCAGCTGGAAAGCTGACAGCCCGAGTTTGAGACCCGAGCACTGCGCAACAGTTGAGCGCCCGTTCCTTGCTCCAGCTCCTGCCCAACTACCAGTTCGAAAGCATGCAAACATGAGTAGATAAATAGGCACCACTTCGGTGGGAAGGTAACAATGTTCCATGCGCCTTTGGCGTATAGCCATGCTGACCACATGACCACAGAAAAATTGTCGGACAACGCTGGTTCCTTCTTCCAAGAAACAGAGATGAGAACTTTCACCTGGAGTTGGATACGACTAGACAAGGAAACTTTTACTTTTACCTTTTTCCCCACGCTTGCTCAGGCCCAGCTTCTTTTGTCTGGTTTAGGTGACATTTTTCCTTTGTTTCCTTAATGACTTAGTTCCTTCTTATCTATCTCCTGCAGGGATCTTTTAGACAAGATTCCTGTTCAGCCACTCTGCTTATGCAGGGGTGGGATTCAAAAATTTTAGCAGCTGGTTCTCTGCCAGGTTGCTGGGTGGGCGTGGCCATGGTGGGTGTGGCCTACCCGACCTCCTGTACCATGGTGGGGGGGTAGCGTTTTCGCCCTCCCCAGGCTCTGGAGGCTTTCCTTGAGCCTCCAGGAGGGCGAAAACAGCCTCCCCTGGGCTCTGGAGGCCCTCCTGAGCCCAGAAACGGGCCCGTTTCCAGACTTCCAGAACTTCCGGGAGGCCCATTTTTCGTCCTCCCAGATCCTCTGCATGGATGCTGCACTTACCTGGCACCCAAAACAGGCTGCATGGAGACTCCTGGAGGGGAGGGGCGGTGTCGGCAGGGCCAGCCAGTCCTTGCAACTACCAGTTCAGCGAACTAGATGTAAAATTATCATCCGGTTCGCCCAAACTGGTCTGAACCGGCTGAATCCCACCCCTGTGCTTATGTGCCCGCATCATTTTTAGGTATGGCAGCTTCTGCCTGGTCTTACATGTGTTTGTGTGAAAGGCTTGTCTACAGCCTCCCTGGCTCCCCCCATGTTTCTGTGAAATGTCCAGGGGAAAAAATGTTTTTCCAGTCAAGATCGTGACTCTTATTTTAAAGGGAGGAGTCTTACTTAAAGAGTCTTACTTTAAAAAAAAAAGAGGAATTTTTGTCATTGAGGTGGTGTTTTCCCTGATCGTGCGGGGTTGTCACTGTCCAATTTCTCTTCCCCAAATTTGATGGGAAAATTTACAAAAAACTGTTGGGGTCCAGCTCTGCTAGCTTGAGTGATAAATCACCTGCCTTATTGTTTTCAGCAAGGCTGTGAATCACTGTCAGGATCATAGAGATCTGGAACATAAGGGTTGGAAGGCTTAATCTGTTCCAACTCCTGGTGAAACCCTCAAAGGGTTGGGGGCTTTGTCATTCAAATGGTCAGGTTGAGACCCTTATGCACCTTCCTTTGCAATTGGGTCTCTGTTACTCCTCTTTTCCAATGGGCAACTGTTCTCTGCTACTGCCAAACCAACTACATAAATGGGCCCATAAAATCACCAAGAGGAGATCGGTCCTTTTTCAAAAATGCAGTATTCTTTTTACACGAAGAGTTTTGGACAGTCTGGAAATGTTCACACAAGATATTATACAACGGTGGTGTTCCTAGACAAATGGCAGCATGTATGTATGTGTCTTTGTGTATACAGTAGTGGCCAAAATTGTGGAAACCTTTTGGGAAAAGTGTATTTTTGAGGTTTGATGGCTAATAACACCACTTTTTTGGGGGAGGGGAGTTTCAAGATAATCATATTCCACTGCTGGAATGGCCTCGGATAGCCCAGACCTTAATCCAACTGAAAATCTATGGAGCCAACTAAAGAAACTTGTTAGTCAGAAGCGACCCAGCAATAAAACCCAGTTAATAGAAGCAATCGTTCAATCTTGGTTTCACTTTTTTTTTTAAAAAATAATAATTTATATGACGTCCTTCTCCGGAGACTCACGGCAGCTTACAGTGCGTTAAGCAATAGCCTTCATACTCTTGTATATTTTTATACAAAGTCAGCTTATTGCCCCCACAATCTGGGTCCTCATTTTATCTACCTTAGAAAGGATGGAAGGCTGAGTCAACCTTGAGCCTAGTGAGATTTGAACTTGCAGTAATTGCAGGCAGCTGATGTTAATAACATTATAAGAGCTGCAGAACTAAAAGACTTGGTTCACTCCATGGGAAGACGTTGTAAGGCCATAATTCATGCTAAAGGTTACCCAACTAAGTTTAACGGACATGATGATCATTTTTGTATATCTCGTTTTTTCTATGGTGATCATTTTCATCTATCTCATTTTTTTCTACGTGTTTCACTTTTCTTCTTTATACTATAACTGCTAATCTAATAGCAAATCCTTCATAAAAGTTATTGCATTACATTCTTGATTAAATTATCTTTGCATTGATACATAATTTTATGGTACTATCGTACTCCCCCCAAAAAGTGGTGTTATTAGCTAGTTTTAGAAAATACACTTTTCCCAAAAGATTTCCACAATTTTGGCCGTTACTGTATGTGCATACATGCTCCTTTGCATGTCTTAGCTGAGCTTTCTTTTTTTCGTTTTCTAGCCTGAAGAAAATTTCCTAGCCTGAACAATCTCCCGACATGTGATTGTTCAACTTTCAGAACAATCCTGTCCTGGCTGGGAATTTGGGAAGTTCAAGTCCACGCATCTAACAGAGAAAGCCTGTTCAGATCCAAAGGACTAAGCTCTCCTCTGTGTGTGTCTATTCTTAGCCTCTTACATGCCTGGCCTGTGATCCAGATGTTCCTTCTCTTCAGCCTTGCCTTGCCCTTGTGGTGCCTTTCTTCTGGGAAAAATATAAATAAGAATCAATTTGAGTGAATGGAAGTGGAAAGGAAAGGCTGAACGGAGAAGCATAACTTTCCCAATGCAAAGCTCTTTTATTGCTGTTCATTGATTTTTTTTTTCAGTGCCTAAAAGAAATAAATGAAAACATGAGCACAAATAAATATCCGATTACCCAGCGGGCGGTAATCTTTCTTCAAGCAGAGTCAAGAATCTGTCTGGATGCTATTGATGCCTGCCGAGAGCAGAAGTTGTACCATGATCTGATGGCCTATGTGCCCCCTTTCAATTCTATGATTTATTTATGTACTCCCTCCTTATTAGTTTTAGAAATAACTCAAGGCGGAGAACATACCTAATGCTCCTTCCACCTCCTATTTTCTCCACAACAATAACCCTGTGAGGTGGGGTGGGCCGAGAGAGAGTGACCGGTGCAAAATCCCCCAGCCAGCTTTTGAGCCTAAGGCAGGACTAGAACTCAGCGTCTCCTGGTGATTGGCCCAAAGTCACCCAGTTGACTATGATGCCTAAAGGCAGGACTAGAACTCACTGTCTCCTGGTTTCCTTAACAACTGACCTATGATGCCTAAGGCAGGACTAGAACTCATTGTCTCCTGGTGATTGGCCCAAAGCCACCCAGTTGATTATAATGTCTAAGGTGGGACTAGAACTCACAGCCTCCTGGTTTCCTTAACCACTGATCTGTGATGCTATGATGTCATATAGAAGTGTTTCTCAACCTTTGCCACAAAGACGTGTGGACTTCAACTCCTAGAATTCCCTAGTCAGCATGATACTTGTTCTTGTAAGTAACCTGGGTGCCAAGCCACGAAGGGCTTTATAGATCGAAACCAGCAGCTTATTTTGGACTCAACAACCATAACAGATTAACAGAGTTGGAAAGAACCTTGGAGGTCTTCTAGTCCAACCCCCTGCTCAAACAGGAAACTCTATAACATTTCATACAAATTGTTCACTCTCTTCTTAACCTCCAATGTTGAGTACCCACAATTTCTGGAGGCAAGTCGTTCCACTGATTAATTATTCTCATCGTCAGGAAATTTCTCTTTATTTCTAGGTTGTTTGGGGTCTCCAACCTTGGCAACTGTAAGCCTGGCAGACTTCAACTCCCAGAATTCCCCAGCCAGCAAAGGCTGGGGAATTCTGGGAGTTGGAAGTCCGCCAGGCTTACAGTTGCCAAGGTTGGAGACCCCTGCTCTGGAGAGTAGCTTCTTTGTGGCAGCCCTTCAGATATTGGATCACTGCCATCCAGTGGTGGGATTCAGCCAGTTCGCACCTATTCGGGAGAACCGGTTGTTAACTTTCTAAGCAGTTTGGAGAAGTGGATGTTGGAAGAAATCTTATTTTGATTTTTTTCCACTTTACAGGGCTAATCCTGTAAGGAAGGCAGGAAGGGAACATTCTGGTGGTGTTTCTAGCCTAATCTTTATTGCCCTGCTGATAGAAACTGCCTCTCTGCTTAACCCTTATTACATTGTAACAGCTAAGGCGAAGCGCCCATCCACGTGAGTGATGTTGAGTTGGCCATGCCCACATGGTCACATGACCACTGAGCCACACCTACCCAGCTGGTCATTAGGGCAGAGAACCGGTTGTTAAATTATTTGAATCCCACCACTACTGTCATCATGTCACTCCTGGTTCCTCTTTTCATTAAACTAGCCATATACCCAATTCCTGCAACCATGCTTCGTGTTTTAGACCACCACTCTTCTTCAAACCGCCTTGCAAAGCTGTTTAGATGGAATAAGGTGGGACAAGCCTTTAGAAACGACATCACTGTGTTTTCCCAACAACATAGTTAAGATTCTGATGTCTTATAAAATGGATCTTCTCCTTCATGTAGGCCAGCATCCTGGACTCTTGGTGTGAGGGTGACCCCTAGTGGCAATATAAGAGAAATTCAAGGGGTGTCCAAATCTTACTTGTTTTCATCAGGGTAAGATTAGTTTGGGCACTTAAAAAAACATTTTGAAGAGTGAAAGATTTCAACTGCCTGTTTGTCATATTAATCTCTCCTTTCTCCAAAGATGATCAAACTGTAGATTTTTAAAGAAGCAGGCTCAATCAAGCCAGATTTGGGTGTGAACAAGAGACTACCAGGAAATCATCTTTTTTTTTTTTTTAATTTGATTTATATGCCGCCCTTCTCCGGAGACTCAGGGCGGCTTACAATGCGCTAAGCAATAGCCTCTTGATTTACTGGTGGTACCATATCCACAGAGTCTGACTAAAAAAAAAAATCAGGACGATGGGATGGTCCTATTTTTTTATGCTCAATCCAAGAAATTGCTGGCTACTTTGCCACAGGCAGTCAAGCGATAGCATCACTTTTGCAGTGATCGTTTCTTAAGTTTTGTTAAGAGGCGCTATTTTACTACTTAGCAAAAGCTGATCGGTTACAGGAGATCGAAGGACCAGGGGAGACATGATAGCAGTGTTCCAATATTTGAGGGGCTGCCACAGAGAGGAGGGTGGGTCAAGCTATTTTCCAAAGCACCTGAAGACCAGACAAGGAACAATGGATGGAAACTGAACAAGGAGAGATTCAACCTGGAAATAAGGAGAAATTTTCTGACAGTGAGAACAATCAACCCACAGAACAGAAGTTGCCTTCAGAAGTTGTGGGAGCTTCATCACTGGAGGCTTTCAAGAAGAGACTGGACTGCCATCTGTCAGAAATGGTGTAGGGTTTGCTCGGCTGGGCGGGAGGGTTGGACTAGATGACCTACAAGGCCCCTTCCAACTCTGTTAATCTGTAATCTGTAAATATCCTGTTGGATTCAATCACTGAAGCACCACCAGAGCTCTCCAAGTCCAGCCTGCAATCTTACCACCATACAATATAGACATGGACTGTAGGAATATGTAGAAACAAAAATGGAGGAAAGAAAGGCCTATATTTAAAATGACAGATCAGAAGCAGAGCCTAGAAAATCAAGAGGGCTGATACACAAACTGCTGATATAGAGAGTGCTCAAAATTAATCGAACTGCCGTTAAAAAAAAAAGCCTGCAGTTGCGCCTTCAGTTCTGAGGTAAAAGTAACAACTTTCATAGAGCTAGATAGAGTTTGCATACAGATAGCCTTCAACTTGTAGCCGCAATTGGGATCAGAATTTCTGTTAGAATTCATAGAACTACTGTGACATGATTGTTAAGTCAGTCACACCCTCTTTTTTTTGGCTATTTTTTGTTAAGTGAATCATTGCAATTGTGAAGTGAATCTTATGGTCATTAAACGAATCCACTCCCCCCCCCATTGATTCTGCTTGTTGGAAGCCAGCTGAGAAAGTTGAAAATGCCAATCACATGACCCCAGTGGCATGGTTCCAAGTCTCTCGTCTGGACTACTGCAATGCCGTCTACATGGGGCTGCCCTCGGGGTGCACCCGGATGTGAGTTTTCCGTGGGCCGCTCATGAGGTCAATATTGAGAAAAGACACGGACATGAGTTTTCTCAGGATGAGACGACCCATATCTGACTCCGGGAGCCTCTTTTATTGTACACAAACAAAGGCAGGAGGGGTTTGTTAGCACAAACCAATAATATATTACAGCATGTCTCATGTAATGCATACGTAAGTACAAGTAATACATGGAAGCAATGTCCAAATTTGGGAAGATCTACAATCCTAGCTGCTAGTGAATTGTTGCAGCCCTTATCTATGAGTTGTTGCAACCTTTATCTAGTTTTTCGCATATGCGGTACAGCATGATTCTCTCATGCCTGCGCGTAGCTCCTGAGCATGTTACAACACCCGGAGGCTCCAACTGGTCCAGAATGCAGCCGCGCAGGTTATTACGGGAGCTTCCCGATACTCCCGGATTACACCTCTCCTGCGCGAGCTGCACTGGTTGCCGGTGGTCCTTCGGATCCACTTCAAAGTTTTGGTTTTGACCTATAAAGTCCTTCATGGTATGGGCCCAGGATATTTGCAGGACCACCTCCTACCGGCCTCCCACCGCCTAGTGCACTCACATAGAGCTGCCCTCCTCCAGGTGCCGTCGGCCAGACAATGTCAGCTGACGGCACCCAGGATGAGGGCGTTCTCTGTGGCTGCACGACCCTCTGGAACGAGTTACCCACCAAGCTCCGGACGGCCCCTGATCTCCGTTCCTTCCACAAGGACCTGAAGACATGGCTCTTTAAGCAAACTGGCTGAGTCTGTTCTGGGAGTTTTAATTAATTGTGGGTTTTAAACTGAATTTTAATTGTATTTATTATTGTTGTTTTTATTGTGATTTTATTGCTGTGAGCCGCCCCGAGTCCTTCAGGAGAAGAGCGGCATATAAATTTTAATAAACTTAAACTTAACGCTCCCAACAAATTCAAGACTCTGAGGCTTTGGCTTCCTCGAAAATCCTGTTTATTCAGTACATCATATCAGCACGGTTAAGTGTGAAACCAACACTGAATAATTCCCACGTTTTGGGTATAATTAAAGAAGGGATACTGTCCATCCCCCTTGTGTCACAGGTCACGTTAGCCAACCAAGCAGAGGATGAACTTCTCAGCACTCCTTCCTAGAGTTGCTAGGGCATGTTGAGCCTTGATGGTGCAGTGGTTAGAGTGCAGAACTGCAGGCTACGTCTGCTGCCTGCCGGCTGCCTGTAATTTGGCAGTTCAAATCCCGCCAGGCTCAAAGTTGACTCAGTCTTCCATCCTTCCAAGGTGGGTAAAATGAGGACCCAAATTGTTGGGGGCACTAAGCTGACTCTCTAAACCGCTTAGAGAGGGCTGTAAAGCACTGTAAAGTGGTATATAAGTCTAAGTGCTATTGCTACCGTGTTTCCCCAAAAATAAGATCCTGTTGTCAGTTTTGGAAGACAGTTTTCCTTTTTGCTATATTTTCCTATATTTTTTTGAACCCCAAAATAAGCGCTTGGCCTTATTTTCACGGAGGTCTTATTATTTTGGGGCGTGTGGAGCAAGATGGGGCTCCTCTTGCTGTCTTACCTGATTTCTAGCTCTGTGTTTAAATATTTTCAGGGAAGGCTTATTTTCAGGGGGAGGGCTTATTTTAGTGCATGCGCTCAAAAGCCCGATTGGGCTTATTTTCAGGGAAACAGGGTATTGATCTGACCTTGGTTCTCAGGAGCCTTAGCATTGTTATGTCTGGCACATTAGAGGAAAACATCCTACCTTCCATATGTCCCCCTCCCCCCCATATGTACCGCAACTGGGAAACGAAGCAAGAAAAATATGGCTTCCGCTAGAGTCGTTTCGAGAGTTGACACCTGGGACACTGCAACCGTCATAACTAGTACATGCCAGTTGCCAAGAGTCCAAATTTTGATTATGTGATCATGGGGTTGCAAGTGTGAAAACCAGTTTTAAGTCACTTTTTTTCAATTCCATTGTAACTTCCAGCAGTTCAATTCTCACCGGCTCAAGGTTGACTCAGCCTTCCATCCTTCCGAGGTGGGTAAAATGAGGACCCAGATTGTTGGGGGCAAGAGGCTGACTCTGTAAACCGCTTAGAGAGGGCTGTAAAGCACTGTGAAACGGTATATAAGTCTAAGTGCTATTGCTATTGCAGTCTCACTCTGCCTACTGCTAGGAGTTCGATCCTGACCGGCTCAAGGTTGACTCAGCCTTCCATCCTTCCGAGGTGGGTAAAATGAGGACCCAGATTGTTGGGGGCAACAGGCTGACTCTGTAAACAGCTTAGAGAGGGCTGTAAAGCACTGTGAAGCAGTATATAAGTCTAAGTGCTATTGCTAACAGTTGCTAAATGAACGGGTTGTAAGTTGAGGACTACCTGTACTGGGCTGCAAAATTCCCAATGACCACTAGATGGCAGCTAAGATAGAATGTTCTGAGTTTCTTTTTGGCTCTCTAGTGGACTGCAGATTTCTGCAGTTGAAATCTGGTAGCCCCATAATCTCTTATCTAGACTTCCTTCCTGGTCATCACCATTCCATTTGCAGAAATCAATAACTGCCCATGATTGAAAGTCTCTATTTTTTTGATTGGTTACATTTCTAGCCCATTATGCTGTCTCTTGGCTTATCTCTTGCTCCCGACGTTTCCTTTTATTCCAGGAAAAATAGAAGTAAGAATCCATTTGGAGCTAATGGAACCGAAATGGGATCTTAACCAGGGTACAGAAACTGGTAAAAAATAAAGGCATCTGGATTTTTGATTGAATCAAACCAAGTGGGCCGGGCCTCTCTGCTGATTTTTCTTTTTGACTAGCCTTAGACCGAAATCTATCTTCATGCATCCATGCATCCGAGCAATGCATCCTCAGAGAATTTTCTGCTGCCTTGGCAATAAACAATAGAGATTTCTAAGCATTTGAAAGAAACAGCTCCACCACTCTTGACGTGGAGCAATGAAGCAAAAACAGAGAGGATTTCCCAGCTAGGATGGCATAAAATCTCACCTAATTTCTTTTTCTTAATTTGTTTGGTCCAGATTCAGAGAGGAAGAGCATGGAAATTCTAGGTTGGAATGAACTTGACTTCACGCTGTTGGCTCGGTGTGGAGAGTTGGGAGATCAGTTCCTTCAGCAGTTTTGGACTCTTTCTCCTCGGTCTCTCTCTCTCTCTCTCCTCTCTCTCTCTATTCTCTCTCTCTCTCTCTCTCTTTCTCTCTCTGTCTCTCTCCAATGCACCAAGGAATGAATCTCTAGCCTTATTGCTGACTAAGAGCAGAGACAGCGCTACTGCTGTTCTATCTTACCCTCTATTTGTCCCTGAGGGAAAGCTCAGAAATCCCTCTTTTTTTGAACTGAAAGGGTGGAAGAGGAGGACGGGGCAACTATGGCTTCTAAGAAAACCTCAGGCCAGAGGAAATGGGAGCTGGTGAGATGGTAAGTGATACCTGGATAGCCCTGAGGGATGCAGAACGGGAAGCTGCAGGGAGACCAGCTTCCTCCCTACCCAGGAGAAAGGCTCTAGAGCAAGGGTGTCAAACTCAATTTCATTGAGGGCCGCATCAGGATTGTGTTTGACCTCAAGGGGGGGGGGCATGGCCAGCTCAATGTGACTCCTGTCAGGGGTTTCTGTGGTGGCCCAAGCGGTCGGCCAATGAAAACACGCTCCCAAACTCCGTTTTCAGCTGCCATGGTTTCCTGCAACCCTCTGCCAGAGAAAATGGAGCTCGGGAGGGCCACCGCTGGCCGTAACTATTGGTTCACCTGAACTGGTCCAAACCGGCTGAATCCCACCCCTGGTGATTGGCCCAAAATAATCCAGCTGGTTTCTGTACCTAAGGTGGGACTAGATAATTCACTACCTCCTGGTATTTGGCCCAAAATCACCCAGTTGACTTTCATGCCTAAGGCAGGACTAGAACTCACCATCTCCTGGTGATTGGTCCAAAGTCACCAAACTAGTTTTCATGCCTAAGGCAGGACTAAAACTCTCAGTCTCCTGATTTCTATGCCAGAACCTGAACCACTAGGCCAGATTGGATCTCTAAGTTGCCTTTGCAACTCTACAAATACGAACTCCCTTGTAGCACTTATTCTCAGAGGAATAAGGCTTAGATAACACAATGGAACTTTGTCAGGGGTGAAATGCTTCCGGTTCGGACTGGATCGCCCGATCCAGTAGCGATGGTGGTGGGTGGTTCGGAGAACCGGTAGCAAAAATCCCTGCCCCCCCATGCCCAGCTGAGCCGCACGATCATTAGGGGGCTCCCCTTGAGGAGCACCCGGAGGCTCCAACTGGTGCAGAGTGCAGCCGCACAGGTGGTTATGGGAGCGACATGGCGCTCCCATGTAACACCTCTCCTGCGTGAGCTGCACTGGCTCCCGGTGGTCTTCTGGGTGCGCTTCAAGGTCTTGGTTACCACCTTTAGAGCACTCCATGGCTCAGGACCTGCATATTTACGGGACCGCCTGCTGCCACCAGTAGCCTCTCACCGGCCAGTACGCTCTAATAGAGAGGGGCTCCTCCGGGTGCCGTCAGCCAAACACTGTCGACTGGCGGCCCCCAGGGGGAGAGCCTTCTCTGTGGGGGCACCTACTATTTGGAATGAGCTCCCCCCCGGAGATACGGAGGATCCCGGATCTACGCACCTTCCGCCACGCCCTCAAGACTTTCTTATTTCAACAAGCCGGCCTGGCCTAACTTCTCCCTTTTAACTTTTTAAATTGTTAATTTTAAATCTGTCTTAAATATTGGGGGTGTTTTAATTTGTTCCGGGCCAAATTTATTTAATGTGGTTTTATATTGTTCTTTTAAATTTTGTAATCTATGTGTTTTATTTTTTGGCTGTTCACTGCCCTGAGTCCTTCGGGAGTAGGGCAGTATATAAATTTAATAAAATAAAATAAAATAAATAAAATCAGAGGCTTTTTTTTTTTTTACATTTAAAAGCATTTTTTCTACAACCTCTTCCAACGAAAAATGCTTTTAAAAGTAAAAAAAAAGCCTCTAATGATTGCGCGGCTCAGCTGGGATCATCAGAGGCTTTTCAAAGCATTTTTTCCTGCAACCTCTTGGCCGAAGAGGTGGTTAAAAAAAATGCTTCGAAAAGTCTTTGACGATCCCAGCTGAGTTCCCTGATCGGCAGAGGCTTTTCAAAACATTAGAAAAAATGCTTTGAAAAGATTTTTTTTTAAAAAAAGTTGGCCACGCCCACCCAGTCACATTACCCCCTCCCCCACCAAGCCACGCCCACAGAACCAGTAATAACAAATTTTACATTTCACCCCTGAATTTTGTGTTATCGGTCCAACATTATACGAATAACTGTTCATTTATCAACTTCTTGTACTGAGCACCATCTATTGGTAGTGATCGCTGCCTGAATTGTCAGTAATTCATTTTTTAAATTTTTTAAAAAAATTTTGTATGTATGTATGTATGTAGGTAGGTAGATAGTTAGGTATGTGCTTTTGAATTAGTTTTTGACTCCTGGCGATTCCCTGGCCAAGTCCCTGTATTTTTCTTGGCAAGGTTTCTTGGAGGTCACTTTTTCCTACCTACTTGTTATGGCTGAGAAAGCGGATGTTGTGTCGAGAGTGGGAGTAGAACTCATGGGCTCTCCACTTCTAGCCACTGCATCGGCCTGGCTGTCCGAAAGGCCTGTGTTTGAGAAAAAGCCACCCTCATCCCTGATAGGGTTTCCAAAGAGTTATGAAGACTTTGGGGTTTTGGGAGGAGGCTTCGGGTGTAGGAGACCACATCCCTGATTTTACTTCCCTGAAGTGCCAATCCAATGATGAGATTTTAATGTTATTTATTTATATTCTGTCTCTACCATTTTTATAAATAATTCAATGTGGCAAACACACAACGCTTCTTCTGTCCTCCGATTTCCCCCACGAAAACCACCCCATGAGGTGAGTTTTCAGTCAGCTTTCACGCCTAAGGCAGGACTAGAACTCACCACCCCTTGGTGATTAGTCCAAAATCACTCATTCCACTTTCATACTTAAGGTGGGACTAGAATTCAGCATCTTCTTGGTGATTGGCCCCAAGTTTCCAGCCCGCTTATATGCTTAAGACGGGACTAGAACTCACAGTCCCCTGTTTTCTAGTTTGGTGCTTTACCCACTACCAACCTGGCTCTATGAATGAAAGACTTCAGGGCAGTTAGTTCGTTTCCACCTCTAAATGGTTCTTATCTCTGACTTTTTTAAAAAGAGGGAAATAGATATACCATTCTTTCCTGTATTTTTTGCTTCTGACAGTCCTATTGTGGGAATTATAGTTTTGGCTGCAGCATTTTCTAATCAGGAATCAAAGCAGACATTCCCAAATCTACATGAGAAACGGGTAACTGTCCAGGGTCCTGAAATTGTATGCACACCAAAGCGGAAAACATGAACAAAAGATCTGCCTCATATTCGGGCAGATTAGTAGCTGACTTAGAAGCAGAGTAGAATTGGGCCTGATTCAGGGGTGAAATGCTCCCAGTTCAGACCGGATCACCTGATCTGGTAGTGATGGCGGCGGGTAGTTTGAAGAACCAGTAGCAAAAATCCCTGCCCCCCCATGTCCAGCTGAGCCGCGCAATCATCAGAGGCTTTTTTTTTTACTTTTAAAAGCATTTTTTCTACAACCTCTTTGGCCGAATAGGTTGTTAAAATTGCTTTTAAAAGGCTCTGACGATCCCAGCTGAATTGCCTGATCATCAGAGCCTTTTAAAAGCATTTTTTAAACAACCTCTTCGGCCGAAGAGGTTATAGAAAAAATGCTTTTAAAAGTTAAAAAAAAAAAAAAGTTGGCCACGCTCAGCCAGTCACATTATCCCTCACCAAGCCACGCCCACAGAATCGGTAGTAACAAATTTTACATTTCACCACTGGCCTGATTGGATAGGAAACCACCAGGAAAGCCCAGAACTGTAGGCGAGATTAGGAGATTAAAACATTCCAGATTAAGTCAATCACTTCCATACTGTTGCCAAGAAAATTATAGGGATCTGCCGGCTTGACTTTAGCTACCTGGCTAATCTAGTATGATGTACTCAGACTAGTCAAGAGGACTCTAAAAGTTCTCAGAAAATCCCCACTAACTTTTATTTAATTCTTTCAACTGATGATTCTGAGGTATGAACCTAAAACCTTTGAGGTCTAAAGTAGGAGATCATAGATCAGCTCTTCCAGAGACAGAATCATTGGCAGTTAAGGAAAAGGCTCCGGAGTACCATAGGCTCCTGCTTCAGAGGCAGTCTTTGAAGTGCCCATTGGCACATTTGCCTTACCAGTTTATGGCTGTTGACAATTCTACTGTGGTTAGTGACAGCTCTTCCTGTCAGTGGAGAGGGCAAACGCCGGAGTACAAATAGATGAAATCTTGGGCTCCCTTTTGTCTTGATTTTCACCAGAAGATGCTGGACAGGTGGGCTGAAGGAATGAGCAACAAGGGGATGAGTTATAATGGAAAAACAGTGAATAGAAGAGGGTGCACTGAGATTTCTCTTCCTCTGATTGCTCTTCTTTCCTCTTCCTCAGATTAAGATTGCTTGCGGAAGGAAGGAAGGGAGGAAGGAAGGAAGGAAGGAAGGGAGGGAGGGAGGGAGGGAGGGTGGAAGGAAGGGAGGGAGGGAGGACTTCCTAGATGGATGTCACACAAAGCTTCTCCCTAATCTGACTGCTGTGGCTGTGAAAGTTGGACCATAAGAAAGGCTGAGGGCCAAAGAATTGAGGCCTTTGGTGCTGGAGAAGACTCCTATGAGTCCCTGGACTGCAAGGCGATCAAACCGGTCAGTCCTAGAGGAGATCAACCCTGACTGCTCTTTAGAAGGCCAGATGCTGAAGATGAAACTCAAATACTTTGGCCACCTAATGAGAAGGAAGGACTCACTGGAGAAGAGCCTAATGCTGGGAATGATTGAGGGCAAAAGAAGAAGGGGACGAAAGAGAATGAGGTGGCTGGATGGAGTCACTGAAGCAGTATGCGTGAGGTTAAATGGACTCCAGAGGATGGTAGAGGACAGGAAGTCCGGGAGGAGCGTTGTCCATGGGGTCGCAATGAGTTGGACATGACTTCGCAACTAACAACAACAATCTGCCTTTGATACCTCTGAAACCCCCAAACCACAATAGGACATGATAAACAATCAGTGCTTGTGGCACTAGCATGCAGAAGGAGCTCAATCTATAATGGAAATGAGGATTTTTTGTTTTTTTTTTACACAAAGGGGACTAAGGAGTTGGACTCCAGTTCCATTAAGCCTGAGCCAGCCATTGAGGATGATGGAATCCGAAGTCCAATTGTGGAGGAGCTGGGCTTAGGTGATCCACCCAGATCTTAAACAACTTGTTCAGATAGATTTGCACTCATGGGCTCTGGAAAAGAGCCTGCCACAGCTATCTGGGCAAAGGATTAGGAGGACCAGGTCAGAGAAAATTCAACTTTTTTGCAAGTGGGGGTGAGGATTGGAAGATCTAAATTTTTAAAGCAGCCTTTTAATGCTGCAAGCCATGTTGGTTAGGTGGATCTTTCTGAATCAGAAAGTATTCCTTGTCTGTGGAGTTAATTATTTATTAATTATTCTCACTCTTCCTCTAAGTCTTCAAGCAGTTTCTATTTGTTATCTATCACTACAGTAGCCCTGTATGGTGGGTGGGTTTAGCATGGAAACGAAGGCTTGGCTCAAGACCACTGCCTAGATTGACCCTACTTCTCAGCAGGGGGGGGGCACGATAACCCAGCAGTTAAGAACCTGAGCTTGAAAGCTCACAGCCCCAGTTTGAGACCCGAGCGGTGCACAATTGGGTGAGCTCCCATTCTTGCCTCAGCTCCTGCCCACCTAGCAGTTTGAAAGCATGAAAA
>NW_026844043.1:17840229-18368549 GCF_029531705.1 Pantherophis guttatus | reverse complement strand
ATTCTATTCTATTCTATTCTATTCTATTCTATTCTATTCTATTCTATTCTATTCTATTCTATTCTATTCTATTCTATTCTTTACTTCTCAGCATCCTGCCACCACCACTCCATCCTTCTGTATTTTACTTTACATATCCTGGGATAAGGCAGGGCAACTGTATTTCTCTCCCCACCTCCTTGGATGGATTCTTATTTGCCGACATCCTTCCTGCTCCACCTTTAATAAAGGCGACTTGCAGCTCATCCATGCAAAGGGTGCCTGTGGGAGGAAAAGGGAGCTACTTTTTTGTCCTCTTCACTTAGTCGGTGAGCAGGACGAGGGCGAGAGTTGCATTGCTACTTTGCATAGCTAAAATCAGGCAAATGTCTATGGAGTTGCTCAGTCCTCCAAGTCATGGTTGTCCCAAAGGTGCTTTTTTTTTTCTTTCCCAAAAGGCAAGTGGACTTTCTTTGTTTTTCTTTGAAGACGTTTCTCTTCTCATCCAAGAAGCTTCTTCGGAGTCCAGTCGCCTTTTGAAAAAGAACCTTTGGGACTAAAATAAATGCACAGAAATAGACACACAAAACGCTTCATCTCACCTAGTGGGGCAAAAGATGTTGCAGGAAGAAATGATATTTGCCTATTTCGTAAGCGTGGGCCTAAAAAAATATAGAATAGAATAGAATAACAGAGTTGGAAGGGACCTTGGAGGTCTTCTAGTCCAACCCCCTGCTTAGGCAGGAAACCCTACACCACTTCAGACAAATGGTTATCCAACCACTTCTTAAAAACTTCCAGTGTTGGAGCATTCACAACTTCTGGAGGCAAGTTGTTCCACTGATTCATTGTTCTAACTGTCAGGAAATTTCTCCTTAGTTCTAGGTTGCTTCTCTCCTTGATTAGTTTCTACCCGTTGCTTCTTGTCCTGCCCTCAGGTGCTTTGGAGAATAGCCTGCATACTTTTATGTATATACCTGCTTATTAGGGCTTTCGGCCCTCCCTAAACGGTGTTGTTCTATACAAAGCTGGCTTATTGCCCCCACAATCCGGGTCCTCAATTTACCTACCTCGAAAGGATGGAAGGCTGAGTCAACCTTGAGCCTGGTGAGATTTGAACTCGCACTAATTGCAGGCAGCTGGCAGCTAAGTGCTAGCACTTAACAGCACTTAGTCCGCTGCACCACCGAGATATATACTGTATATATATTCCCTCTTTTCTTCCTCTTTTCCTCTTTCCCGAGCAAAGCTTTCAAAGAGCATAAATGCCATCGTGATCAGATTTTGCAAAAAAAAAAAAAAAAAGCTTTTCTCAGAGCACAAACGGAAATTGCTTTTCCAACATAGCTCATCAAAACTCAAGATTGTCTTTCCATCCCTTCGCAGCCATCATTTGCCACCCTTGAGTGCATTCACACAAGTTTAGCTTGGTTACTTAAAGAAACTGGCTCTTCCCCCCACCCGCCTTCCCCAGGTTCCAGGATGGAGTCCAGATGAGCCTATGACCGTGATGGTGAACCTATGGCACTCATGCCACAGGCGGTCCACAGAGCCCTCTCTGCGGGCACGCCAGCGGTCGCCCCAGCTCAGCTTCATCGCACATATGCATGCGCCTCCCACCAGCCAGTGGACCTTGGGTCTCTGCTGCACATGCGTGGGGAGCAGGGCGTATGCGGGGGACGCGTGTGCGCATGCATGGGGGGCATTATTGCATTTTGGGGGCTCCCCGTTTTGGCTTCCAAGTTGGTGCAGAAGGCCTTCCAGGCCTGAAATGGGGAGGGGGGGGGCACGTGCATCCCCTGTGCCACATTTTTGGCCTGGAAAGCCTCCTGCACCAAACTAGAAGCCAAAAATGGGCATGGGGGGGGCTGGGTGCATGTGCTGGGAGTGGGGATGAGCAGGGGGGGGTCACACACGCAAGGGCAGGAGGAGCGGGAGGGGGTCACGTGCACATTGCATTATGGGTGCTGGCACGCGATGACAAAAAAGTTAGCCATCCCTGAGCTATGATATATCATACCTGATAGGAATCGTGTGTCTAGACTCGGGGGCACTGCTTTTCACCTTATTGAGTTTTATTGTGTTATCATTTTTCCTTTCCTGGATGTTATTAATCCTTGTTAGCCACCCCGAGTGGCTGGGAGAGCAGAAAATCATTTCAACGGATTAAACAACAAAACAAATAAATAAATAACACATTTTCTGGCTTTGACCAAGATATTGAATTAATTATTAGGAGAGAGCTAGCCAATTTGTAAACAGAGAAATGGTTGAATCATACCCTTTTTTTGGGGGTTCTGCTGAAGGACAGGAAGAGATGAGACAGGCATTTAAGTGTTTTTGAAAACACACACATAGACACAGACACACACAGACACACATTTAGAAACACTTAAATGTCCAGCTCATCTCTTCCCGTCCTTCCATATCCGTAGTCCTCAATTTACAACCACAACTGGGCCCAGAATTTCTGTTACTAAGCAGGATGGCCGTTAAGTGAGTTGCTTCCAATTTAATGACTTTGTGTCTTCGTGGTCATTAAGCGATTGCTGCAGTTGTTAAGTGAATCAGTCATTAAGCAAATCTGGCTCCCCCCTCCCCCTTTGAGTTTATTTGTCAGAAACTGGCTGGGAAGGTTGCAAATGATGATCACAGGACCCTGGGAGGCTGCAACCATCATGAATACTTGCTGGTTGGCAAGAACTCAAGTTCTGATCATCTGACTGTGGGGATGCCGCAATGGTCGTAAATGTGAGGACCGATCACTTTTTCCAGTGTCATTGTAACTTTGGTTGCTAAACAAAACGTTGTAAATCAAGGCCTACCTATAGCCTTCAATGTGCAATTGATGGCCCACTCTTAAACTGGAGGTTTTTAAGAAGAGATTGGACAGTCATTTGTCTGAAATGGTATAGGGTTTCCTGTTTGAGCAGGGGGTTGGACTAGAAGACCTCCAAGGACCCTTCCAGCTCTGTTCTGTTCTGTTCCGTTCCGTTCCGTTCCGTTCCAGTCCAGTCCAGTCCAGTCCAGTCCAGTCCAGTCCAGTCCAGCGTAGTCTAGTCTAAAGGGCCACCAAGATAAGCAAAAAGGAAAATAATATAAAAGTAAAGGTTCCCTTCGCACATATGTGCTAGTCGTTCCTGACTCTAGGGGGCGGTGCTCATCTCCGAAGAACCAGTGCTGTCCGAAGACATCTCCATGGTCATGTAGCCGGCATGACTAAACGCCAAAGGCACACGGAACGCTGTTCCCTTCCCATCAAAGGTGGTCCCTATTTTCCTACTTGCATTTTTTTACGTGCTTTCGAACTGCTAGGTTGGCAGAAGCTGGGACAAGTAACGGGAGCTCACCCCGTTACGCGGCACTAGGGATTCGAACCGCTGAACTGCCGACCTTTCGATCGACAAGCAGCATCTTAGCCACTGAAACACCGCCTCCCTCTTATATAATATAGGAAATAATATAGAGGATTCCTATTTCCAAAGTTTGTTACTCTGTTGTTCCTTTCCGTTGAGTACAACTAAAAGGAGACATTCTTAGGGGAGTTAAAAAAAATTCAAGATGGTGGTTGTGATTTTGGGACCAAGGCCCCACCCCTTTGTGTATGACATCAGCTTATTTACCTAGGGGAGGGTGGGGCTTCAAACGCCCAATCGCAACCGCCGACTGGAATAACTCTCTCCCTGTGGGTGGCCCTGCCCATCCTCTTGCTTGCCAGCAGCTGACAAGGCCAAGCAAAGAATATCTCTGTAGGCCCATAGAAGAAACATCTGCCAGTTCTTTGTCTCATGTTGGAGCCCGTCATTAAAGAGGACCATTTAAAGACCCAGGACACCCTCGTCCTCTCATCCTAACCTTTGATCCCCCCCCCCCGCTGCTTTCACAGCTGCGTGTTTCATCCTCCCCTCCACCTTCTCCGGGATTGTGGTGTAAAAACATATGCCATCTGTCCAATTTCATTCACTTTCAATCTCGGCATTCCCCCCTTCCCTTTTTCCCCCAGGAACACTGTCACCATAATTATTCGTTTACAAGGAATCTCTTGATGGTAAACATTTCATATGTAAATGAGGCCACATTAGCTCCCCTCTCCCCCGTTCCTGATTACCAAAAGGAAGACAATGTGGAAGCACCCGGAACCCCTTGCAATTACAGACATTTTGGCTTCCTCCCAGTTGAAGAAATGCACCCTAATTTGAAGTAACGAGGCGTGATTTGTGCCTGTAATGTTATTTAATAAGCTCCCGCATCTGCCGTGGCTTTGGGAATGCGATTAGAAGGGCAATAACGATGGGAGGGAATTTGTGATGTCTCACTTTGTCAGGGCATTCAGAGAGAGAGAGAGACAAAGAGAGACAAATTGCACCTCCCCCTCCCCCAAATAAATACAGTTTATTATAGCAGGAGGTGTGTGATCCATAATTTTTGCTTGGCAAGTAGTTAACATGCATTTCAGTTGCACTGGGAATTGTAAACTAACACTTCTGAAACTGGTGAGATAGAGGAAAAATTAGAGGTGGTATTCAGCCGGTTCGTACAAGTTTGCCCAAACTGGTAGCGGAGATCGCAAGTGGGCCTGCCCACCGGCCCTGGCACTATGCCGTCCTATTTAGCCACGTTTTTAAGGCCGGGCGCACGCACGGAAGGAGCGCGTGTGAACAAAGCGCATGCGCAGAAGGCCGGGGGGATGCATGGAAAGTGCACGCACCTGCGAAGTGAGCATGCGCGCACAGGGCAAACCAGTGGTAACAATATCTGAAACCTGCCGCTGGGAAGAACAGAACAGAAAATAGAAGAATGGAATGAAATGGAAATGGAAATGGAACGGAATGGAACAGAATAGAACAGAACAGTGAAAGGGAATAAGAACAGAAAAGAATCATGAATTTTGATCACATGACCATGGAGATGCTGTGATGGCCATAAGTGTGACGACCGATCATATGTCACTTTTTTCAGTGCTGTTGTAACTTGAACGGTTGCTGAATGAGTAGTTGTAAGTCGTATCTGTAATTTGTATCACGATTCCGGGTATGACCCTTTGTTGATTCCTGTATAATATCCCTTCCTTCCTTCCTTCCTTCCTTCCTTCCTTCCTTCCTTCCTTCCTTCCTTCCTTTTCTCTCTTTTCCTTTCTTTTCCTTCCTTCCTTCCTTTCATCCTTCCTTCCTTCCTTCCTTCCTTCCTTCCTTCCTTCCTTCCTTCTCTCTCTTTTCCCCCCCATCATTCCTTCCTTCTCACTCTCTCTTTTCCTTTCTTTTCCATCCTCCCTCCCTTCCTTCCCTCCCTCTCTCTCTTTGCTGCTCATCTCTGGTTATCCAACATAAAAACATTAAAATCATCCATTATAAACACACAGCAAATAAAACCCTTAACAGATGAAACCAAGGAGCCAAGATGGCAAAGAAGGAAGCCAGACATCCGGCTCCTCAGCAGTTCACAGAAACAATGCTTGGAAAATGAAAGCGGAAGAAAAATAATGGCTCATAGATGGGAGAAAAACCACCAAGACGATGAATGAACCCGACTTCTATCTATCCGCTGTGAGTTGAAGCGGTCTTCGTGCTGACAGAACATAATACCTACGTCGCCTTTCTTAAAATGGCTTTACAAACAATGTACAAATTTTATCTGCGTCATCGGGCTTTCAGAGATGCTTTTGAGTTAAAGAGAATTAAAAAGTAAGCTTCTGGCAAGACACGATGGTGGTTTTTTGGTTTTTTTTCTAGAATTGTCTGATCCATATAATATTTCTAAGAAAATGTACACTCAGCTTAACGTGAAGGAGAGCTGATGGTTTTAATGTATGATGAAAGCCCCAGGCAGCCCTGCAAAATTCAGGAGGTGGCCCCATCGCTTGGGAGGAGGAACAGATGCAAGATTTGCTAAAATATCATGCTTCTATGGCTTACAAGCTTTTCTCCTAGAGCGGTGATAGCAAAGCTTTTTTCCCTCGGGTGCCAAAAGCACGCACACATGCAACAGCGCCCGCATGTGTGCTGACACCCATAATGCAATGTCCCCTTGCAGGCCCCCCTAAAGGCGCACGGAACGCTGTTACCTTCCCACCAAAGGTGGTCCCTATTTTTCTACTTGCATTTTTTACGTGCTTTCAAATTGCTGGGTTGGCAGAAGCTGGGACAAGTAATGGGAGCGCCACCCCGTTACGCGGCACTGGGGATTCGAACCGCTGAACTGCCGACCTTTCGATCGACAAGCTCAGCATCTTAGCCACTGAGCCACCACGTCCCGGTGCTTTCCTAGATAGAGATGCTGAAATTCAGAGATCTGATCCATAAGGTTTCCAAACAGTGCACTTACTTACTTACTTACTTACTTACTTACTTACTTACCTATTTATTTATTTATTTATTTGTTTATTTATTTGTTTGTTTATTTATTTATTTATTTATTTATTTATGCAGACGCTCAATTTACAGGTAGAAAATCAGATTCATACTTATTAGTGGTTCATATATACTGTATCAATCTCTCTTTCAGTACTATTTTATAAATGTTCTTGAATTGATATTGTATAGAAGGTATATTTAATGGATTGTATACTCTTCCCTGCAGAGATGTTAAATCAACGTTTTAAGTCACTAACAAAAAAAACCCCGCCAAGTTCTAAAAATATAATTTATCCGATCATTGGACAAATAAATGTGCCTTATTTTTAGTGGTTGCAATTGCTGAACAATGACAAAAACCCGAGGCCTGCTGAAATCAGATAGGCATCTTTCAATTAACTAAGATTTACATTTTGTTTCTCTCTAGCTTAGTTCATCTATTTCTGCTGCTAACCACTATAAAATGAGCAGGAGTCTGCATTTTTTAAAATGCATTTTAGTTTGTGTCTGTATTCTTTAAGCTCAACTCTCTCCCTGCAATTCCGTTTTTCTTCCCTGAATTTCTTTTACAGGCAGTCCTCGACTTACGACCACAAATGAGCCCCAAATTTATGTTGTTAAGTGAGAAATTTGTTAAGTGAATTTTGCCCCATTTTATGACTTTTCTTGCTGCACTTGTTACGTCAGGGTTTCCCAACCTTTTCTATACCCCACACCCTTAGAACACTTCTCATATATATTCTCTCACCCCTTACAAAAGTAAATAATTATATGCATATAATTATGCATATACACTATAATTTTTATTTATTTATTTATATGCCGCCCGTCTCCGGAGACTCAGGGCGGCTTACAATGTGTTAAGCAATAGCCTTCATACTTTTGTATATATTTATACAAAGTCAGCTTATTGCCCCCACAATCTGGGTCCTCATTTTACCTACCTTTGAAAGGATGGAAGGCTGAGTCAACCTTGAGCCTGGTGAGATTTGAACTTGCAGTAATTGCAGGCAGTGGATGTTAATAACAGTGCTTTAGTTTGCTGCGCCACCAGGGCTCTATATATTCTCTTACAAAAGTAAATAATTATATGCATATAATTATGCATATACACTATAATTTTGAAACTTAGAATAGAATATGAAATGGAATAAGAATAGAGTATAGAGTACAATAGAAGAGAGTAGAATAGAATAGAATAGAGTAGAGTAGAGTAGAGTAGAATAGAATAGAATAGAATAGAATAGAATAGAATAGAATAGAATAGAATAGAATAGAATAGAAGTGTTGGAAGGGACCTTGGAGGTCTTCTAGTCCAGCCCTCTGCTCAAGCAGGAGAATCTGTACCGTGTCAAACTCGATTTCATTGAGGGCCGCATCAGGGTTTTGTTTGATTTCAGGGGGCCAGGGTGGACATGGCCAGCTCAACATCACTTGCTGTCGGGGGCGCCTGTGGTGGTCCAAGTTCTCTGCCAGCGAAAACGAGCTCGCGAGCTCCATTTTCAGCTGTGATGGATTCCTGCAACCCCCTGCCAGCAAAAAAAGGAGCTTGGGAGGGCTGTGGGCCGGTCCTTCACTGTTTCCAGGGCGCCCCCGTGGGCCAGATTTAAGCATCCAGCGAGCCGTGGGCCTTGAGTTTTTTTTTTTTATTTGATTTATATGCTGCCCTTCTCCGGAGACTCAGGGCGGCTTACAAAGCAATAGCCTTCATACTTTTGTATATTTATACAAAGTCAACTTATTGCCCCCACAAACTGGGTCCTCATTTAACCTACCTTAGAAAGAATGGAAGGCTGAGTCAACCTTGAGCCTGGTAAGTTTCGAACCTGCAGAAATTGCAGGCAGCTGTGTTAATTACAGGGTGCATTAAACCACTGTACTACCAAGGCTCTTTAGTTTGACACCTGCCTGGTCTAGTCTCTTCTTAAAAACCTCCAGTGATGGAGCGCCCACAATTTCTGAAGGCAACTTCTGTTCCACTGGTTAATTGTCTTCACTGTTAGGAAGTTTTTCCTTAATTCCAGGTTGCTTCTCTCCTTGAGGCGTTTCTATCGTTTCTTGTCTTGCCTTCTGGTGCTTTGTAGAATAATTTGACGCCCTCTTCTTTGTGGCAGCTCCTCAAAATCCTGGAATACTGCTATCATGCCGTCCCTAATTCTTCTTTTCTTTAGACTAGCCAAACCCAAATTCTGCAGCCATTCTTCATATGATTTTAGTCTGAGCTTTTTGGACATCCACCATTCCCTGTGGTTGACTCTCATGGTGGAACACAAAAGCACTTTGGAAAGCCTCAAAGCCACATCCTTGAAATGTTATTGTTTTGGATGTTTTAAAGGCCTGATGGAACAGTGACTCCAGGCATCAGCACAATAACCCAGAAAATGTTAATGCAACAAAATGAATCCTGGTAGAGGTCTTTAAAAAATAATGAGGCAAGACAAAGAGGCAGTTTTTGGTTTTCAGCTGCCTTCACGCTGGAGAAACTGAAATGAAAGTTTCCCTTTCCACATTTGGATCTGCCCAATGTTAACATGGTTTGTAACTATCCATGGTTTCAGGTATGTGAGGCAAGGATGCTTCCGGATTGAGGAGAAGACCATGACTGCATTCCAGTGGTTCTATTCTCCGCCCCAGTCTCGAATCGCCAGCAGACCGGATCTGAAAATCCAAACCAGGTACGCAATCCCAAACCAAATTCAATTCAATGCATTTTAAGATGGGATCCATTCTAGACAGTGGTGGGATTCAATTTTTTTTTTTACTTCTGGTTCTGTGGGCATGGCTTGGTGGGTGTGGCCAGGGGTGTGTGACGGGCAGCACTCGGCCTCCTGCACCCCCCCCCAGGAGCAAAAATGGGCCACGGCAGGGGGGGGGCATGCCCCCCCCCTGTGCCCAATTTTGGGCCTAGGAGGCCTTCCTAAAGCCTACTGGGAGTGAAAACGGGCTGTGTGTGTGTGGGGGGGGTGCTGCCCTCTCGCACCCCATTTTGGGCATCGGAAGTCTCCCTGCACTTACCTGGGAGTCAAAATGGGGCGCGTGGGGCAGTGGTGGGTTTCAAAATTTTTTGCTACCGGTTCTATGGGTGTGGCTTGGTGGGCATGGCAGGGGAAGGATACTGTAAAATCTCTATTCCTACCCCACTCTAGGGGAAGGATACTGTAAAATCTCCATTCCCTCCCCACTCTAGGGGAAGGAGACTACAAAATCCCCATTTCCTCCCGATCAGCTGGGATTTGGGAGGCAGAGAATAGATGGGGGCGGGGCCAGTCAGAATATTTACTACCGGTTCTCTGAACTACTCAAAATTTCCGCTACCGGTTCTCCAGAACTGGTCAGAACCTTCTGAAACCCACCTCTGGTGTGGGGACTCCTGGAAGGGGCGTTGAAGGAAGGGGCGTGGCCAACCAGCAATTTAATTACTGGTTCGCCTTTACAGGCCCGAACCGGCTGAATCCCACCACCGATTCCAGATTTGCAAAACTGGAAGGTTTGGCCTTCTGGAGTGTGGTGGGAAGTTGGAATGTTCTTTTCTTGTAGAGTCGCTAGAAGTCAAAAAACAAACAAACTGTGAGCAATTCAAGGGCTCTGTTTTTAACAATGGCCCTGAGAAATTGAAAGAAGTCCAGGGAAAAGTGAGCTTCTTGGAAGCCAAGACCAACATGGAACATTGAAGCAGTTGTTGGTATGCTTGGTTCAAAGAAAAGAAGAATTAATTCATGATATGGCTGCGGTCTTTCAAGATTTAAAAAGATACGAGGCAGAAGGTGGTTTCAAATGTTCCATGACCAGAGGCAGGAAGTCAACCTATTTTCCAAAGCAGCAGAAGAACTAATCAAGGAGAGAATCAACCTGGAATTAAGGAGAAACTTCCTAACAGGGAAGACAATTAACCAGTGGAAGTTTGCCTTCAGAAATTATGGGTGCTTCATCACTGGAGGTTTTTAAGAAGAAATTGGACAGTCACTTGTCTGACGTGGTATAGGGCCTCCTGCTTGAGCAGGGGGTTGGACTAGAAAACCTCCAAGGCCCCATCCAGCTCTATTCTGATTGATTGATTGATGTTGGTCTATTTGCAGAACTAGAAAAAGATGGATGGGGACTGCGAGGAAGCAAAACTGAAAGTGTTAAGGTTGTCTGAAGAACATGCAAGTAGTACGTTCGCTTTATGAGCGCCGTGTTTGTTTAATGACTGCTGCAAAAAAAAAAAAAAAAGGTTGTAAAATCAGGCCAGTCACATGATGACCCACTTTATGATTGTCACAACTTACAACTGTAATGGGCAGTTTCCATTATAGTTGTAAGTTGAGGACTACCTGTAGCAATTAAAAGGAAGATTTCTTTAAATAGCCCATTGCGCCAATAAGTGAGCTAAGTTCTACCAGGTTTTTTTTTAAAAAAAACAATAGCTTGATTGATTATTGACTAATTGATTATTGACTATTGACTAATTGATTATATAATTATAATTGATTATATAATTGATTATATAGTCTTAGAAGAGACCCTTTAGTTATTTTGGAAAACAAATAAAACCCAAATTTGTTTGTTCCAAGTTTTTCCTGCTATTGCCAAGCTGTGTTAAAATATCAATCAGAATAGAGATGGAAGGGACCTTGGAGGTCTTCTAGTCCAACCCCTTGCTCAAGCAGGGAGGAGGAGGAGACCCTTTACCATTTCAGATAGGTGGTTGCCCAGTCTTTTCTTAGCCCCCCCCCTCCAGTGATGAAGCACCCATAACTTCTGTTCCACTGGTTGACTGTCCTCACTGTTAGGAAGTTTCTCCTTAATTCCAAGTTGCTTCTCTCCTCGATTAGTTTCCATCCATTGTTTCTTCTCTTGCCTTCTGGTCCAGATGAATTCCTAGCAGGATCTAAGCAGGGGTGAGCTTCAAAATTTTTAGCAAGGGATTCTCTGCCCGGTTGCTGGGTGGGCGTGGCCATGGTGGGCGTGGCCTAGTTGGTCTCATGCACCACTGCAGGGGGGGGGCAGTGGTGGGTTTCAGAATTTTTTACTATCGGTTCTGTGGGTGTGCTTGGTGGGCGTGGCATGTCTTGGTGGGCGTGGCTTGGGCATGACAGGGGAAGGATACTATAAAATCTCCATTCCCTCCCAAATTCAGGAGAAGGTTACTGCAAAATCCCCATTTCCTCCCAATCAGCTGAGACTTGGGAGGCAGAGAATAGATGGGGGCGGGGCCAGTCAGAATTTTTACTACTGGTTCTCCGAACTACTCAAAATTTCCGCTACTGGTTCTCCAGAACTGGTCAGAACCTGCTGAAACCTACCTCTGGTTGTGGGGCGCATTTTTGCCCTCCCCGGGCTCTGGAGGCTTTCCTCGAGCCTCTGGGAAGGAGAAAACGGCCTCGCCAGGCTCCGGAGGCCAGAAACAGCCCCGTTTCCAGCCTTCCCAAACTTCCGATAGGCCCGTTTTTCGCCCTCCCTGAGCCTCTGCGCATGCCCTGCACTTACCTGCATCCAAAACAGGCCGTGTGGGGACTCCTGGGAGGGGTGGGGCAGGGTGGGCTGGGCTGGGCCAGCCAGGAGTGGGATTTGGGGGTTCTCTGAACTGCACAGAATCTGAGCTAAGGGTTCTTCCGAACCCCTGCGAACCCCCAGCACCCCACCCCTGGATCTAAGGCAACACTGGGTTCCTTAAAGATTGACCCAAAGCATCAGAAAATACTGTTCCATCTTCCATTGTTCCACCTCTCCAGTTGTCCAGAACTTTTTGTTCAGCTAAGTGGGGCAAGGAGTCAGAGGTGACTTAGTGAATTGCTCTAACTGAACCCTGCCCATTAAGATTCCAGGATAGACTATAGCCAACATCCACAATTTCACTCAGAGAAAAAACTTGATGGAGAATAAATCAATACTTCTGCTAATGGAGGTGATTCTCTGGCTACGGTGAACCTCTGAAGCTTTTAAGAGCAATTAGGTCCTCCTCACACTATGTTTTCAAACTCTCTGGATAAATAGAGAACTTTGCCTCAATGGAAAAGTGGCTGGTTTTTCTTTGACAGATGCAGGAGTACGGCGGGACTGGGTGTATTTATGAATACATTCAAAGGGAGGGGGAGTAATAAGTCGGAAAGGAGAGAGGAAGGGCAGAGGGGAAATAGAGGAAGGAAGTGATAAAGAGGAGAGGGGAGAGAAAGATGGAGGAAAAGAGGAGAAGGGAAAGAGGGAGAAAAAGAAAGGAGAGGGAAAGAGAGAGAGAGAAAAGAGAGAAGAAAGGGAAAGGAAATAAAAGAGGTTGTAAGAGATGTTTCCCAGATATATAAAGGCTCTGGAGACTGTTATATAAACAGTGTTTCTCAACTTCAGCAAATTTAAGATGTGTGGACTTCAACTCCCAAAATTCCCTAGCCAGCATGGAGGAATTCTGGGAATTGAAGTCCACACATCTTCAAGTTACTCAGATTGAGAAAGGATCCTTTTCAGAAAGGATATTAGGAAGAAAATCGGAAAGTATCAGCTGTCCCAACTTGGTCAGTTAGGAAAGAAAGACTCTCGAACTCATGAGTAACGAAAGTATACTTTACTAAAGTCAAGCGGTTACAGCATATCAAAACCGGATCTGATGTTTTGCGCCCAAAGCATCTGGCTAACTTTCCCCCTTTCCCTCCTTTCCCCTTAGTTATCTTTTACTGTCCAAGAGCATTCAAATAAATTGTTGTGGTAACAGTCCCTGGTTGCGTGGGCTGGATGCAGAGGTGGGTTTCAGCAGGTTCTGACCAGTTCTGGAGAACTGGTAGCGGAAATTTTGAGTAGTTCAGAGAACTGGTAAATACCTCTGACTGGACCCGCCCATATCTATTCTCTGCCTCAGGGGTGGGTTCTAAATTTTTTTACTACCGGTTCTGTGGCCGTGGCTTATTTTGTGGGTGTGGCTTGGAGGTCATGTGACTAGGTGGGTGTGGCTAGCTGGTCAGAGTCATTTCTGGAAGGTCCTCGCACTTACGACCAGTCCTCGCACTTACGACCCGACTCATTTGTTTGCTTTTAACACTGATCAGCTGTAGGACGGCCCTTTGAAGCCCAGTGGCAAGAGTTTAAACAGTTTTTTTCCCTGTAGTCATCAGCTGGGACTCAGGAGGCAGCAATAGATTGGGGGTGGGACCAAATAAAAGGTAAGAATAATAGGGGGTGGGGGGTGGGAGGGCGGGGGGGGGAGAACCAGTTCGGTGACGTCATATTGTCATCGCTACCGGCTCAGCCGAACCGGACCGACCGGGAGGAACCCACCACTGCTCTGCCTCCTGAGTCCCAACTGATCGGGAGGAAATGGGGATTTTGCAGTAACCTTCCCCTGGAGTGGGGAGGGAATGGAGATTTTACAGTATCCTTCCCCCTGCCACGCCCACCAAGCCACGCCCACCAAGCCATGCCACACCCACCAAGCCACACCCACAGAACCGGTAGTAAAAAATTTTGAAACTCACCACTGGCTGGATGGTACCGCATTCCACGGGGTGATCTTGGAACGGCCAGCAGCCCTCACGGGATGGCATCATGCAAAATGTGCACATGCTCACATTTGCGAACTGTTAGCGAAAGTAAGTGAATACCATCCCTGGGCACGGTGTTCCAAAGGGCAGGTGCCATAGCAGGAAAGGCTTTTCTCCTGGACCCAACCAGCCGGAGTTTCTTGACTGACTGGGTCTGCAGCATGCCCCTTCTGCTAAAGCAGGGGTGTCACTCGATTTCATTGAGGGCTGCATCAGGATTGGGTTTGACCTCGGGGGGCCGGGGTGGGCATGGCTGGGCTGGGATGGCCGTGGCCAACTCGACATCACTCGTGTCAGGGGGCGCCTGTGGTGGCTCGAGCACTCTGCCAGTGAAAACAGGCTCCCGAGCTCTGTTTTCGGCTGCGATGGCCTCCTGCAGCCCTCTGCCAGCAAAAACGGAGCTCGGGAGAGCCACTTGCGGCCCTTGTGAGCTCCATTTTCGGCTGTGGCGACCTCCTGCAGCCCTCTGCCAGCAAAAACGGAGCTCGGGAGAGCCACTTGAGACCCTCGTGAGCTCCATTTTCGGCTGTGGCGACCTCCTGCAGCCCTCTGCCAACAAAAACGGAGCTCGGGAGAGCCACTTGCGGCCCTCGTGAGCTCCATTTTCGGCTGTGGCGACCTCCTGCAACCCTCTGCCAGCAAAAACGGAGCTCGGGAGAGCCACTTGCGGCCCTCATGAGCTCCATTTTCGGCTGTGACGACCTCCTGAAACCCTCTGCTAGCAAAAACGGAGCTTGCAAGGGCTGTGGGCAGCACTCCGAAGCTCCATTTTCACTGGCAGAGGCACCGTGGGCTGGTCCTTCACTGTTTCCAGGGTGGCCCCGCAGGCCAGATATCTAAACATCCCGCAGGCCGGATCTGACCTCTGGGCCTTGAGTTTGACACCCCTGTGCTAGAGTGCCTGGGATCGGCTAAATCCCATCAGGGTGAGATGGCTCCTCAGGATACACCATTTAAACTCAGTTGGCATAGCTGGATGCAATGCAGGAAAACATTGCTTTGATTGTCCTGGTTTTTGGAGAGGAAGTGTAGCCACCATGGGGGAAACAAAATGCTAGCTGGTGTGATACTGCCCCGTGTGGTGATCCACTGAACTGCAGGGATGCTTCTGGTCCTGTTTCAGCCCAGCTAATTAGCTTTTTCTGGATGATAGTTTTCCCGTTATAGTGGAAGAAACTGGTTTTTTTCATTTTTTTTTCATTTTAGGGTTGTACTTAAAGGTTTTCTTCATGTTTATCTCACTCTGCGTGGTTCTGCTAGAAAGGAAGCTCCTTTTGATTCTGTTTTCAAGGACAAAGAAACAATAAAAACAGTTTTCACTGTTTTTGAATTTCACTGTATGAAATTCTTTCGTGCCATTTGGCCCAACCCAGCATGCATTGTTGCATGCCAAATTGCCCTGCTGAGAAAACCATTTAATTACTATTTAATTAGGTATCTAATTACTCACTTATGGAGATTTTGTATATGTTTGGGGCAGCGGTGGGATTCAATTTTTTTTTACTACCGGTTCTGTGGGCGTGGCATGGCTTGGTGGGCGTGGCTTAGTGAGCATGGCAGGGGAAGGATACTGTAAAATCTCCATTCCCTCCCCACTCCAGGGAAAGGATACTGCAAAATCCCCATTTCCTTCCGATTAGCTGGGACTTGGGAGGCAGAGAATAGATGGGGGCGGGGCCAGTCAGAGATAGTATTTACCGGTTCTCTGAACTACTCAAAATTTCCGCTACCGGTTCTTCAGAACTGGTCAGAACCTGCTGAAACCCACCTTCAGTTTGAGGGATTAACAACCACACTGTAAACTTTGGCCAAATGCATATTTCAAATTTCTCACCGATGTGCCCATATTTATTTTTTTAAAAAACCAAAGTTTTTACTCTGCATTTAGAACTTCACGGTGTGTTAAAAACATTTCGGGGGTTCTGACTCGATAAATGCAAATACGTTTTCCTATTCCACTACAAGGTGGATGATGAAATGCAAACTTTATTTGGTTGCAGAGAAGACACTTATGGGTCTTGACTTAGAACCATTTGTTTAGCGACCTTCTGAAGTTATGGCAGTGCTGGAAAAAGTGATATGATGCATTCTCGCACTTATGACCAGTCCTCATGCTTATGACCATTCCCTATGGTCACATGTTCAAAATGTGGGCCTTTGGCAACTGGCATAAATTGATGATAGTTGCAGCTTTGTGGGGGCCATGGGAGCATTAGGCAAGACCTTCCCAGAAAGCTTCTGAGAAGCAATATCATTTTGGGGGGGGGGTAGGCCGATTCGCATAACAACCATACGCTTCACTTAACGAGCCTGAGTGGAGCAGCAGACTAATGCTACTGTTAAAAGGTAGTATTTAGATTCCAGCTGCCTGCAATTACTGCGAGTTCAATTCTCACCAGGCTCAAGGTTGACTCAGCCTTCCATCCTTTCTAAGGTAGGTAAAATGAGGACCCGGTTTGTGGGGGCAATAAGCTGACTTTGAATAAAATATACAAAAGTATGAAGGCTATTGCTTAACGCATTGTAAGCTGCCCTGAGTCTCCGGAGAAGGGCGGCATATAAATCAAATTAAAAAAAAACAAACAAAAAACAATAAGACAGTGGAACGAATTGCCTCCAGAAGTTGTGGATGCTCCAACACCGGAAGTTTTGAAGAAGAGATTGGACATCTATTGGTCCAGAATGGTGTAAGGATTCCTGTTTGAGCAGAAAGTTGGACTACACTCCAAGGTAGTGGTGAAATCCAAATTGTTTTACTACCGGTTCTGTGGGCATGGCTTGGTGGGCGTGGCTTGGTGGGCGTGGTGTGGCTTGGTGGGCATGGCTTGGTAGGCAGGGGGAAGGATACTGCAAAATCTCCATTCCCACCCCACTCCAGGGGAAGGATACTGCAAAATCCCCATTCCCTCCCCACTCCTGGGGGAAGGATATTGCAAAAATCTCCATTCCCACCCCACTCGGGGGCCAGCCGGAGATGGTATTTGCCGGTTCTCCAACCTACTCAAAATTTCCGCTACGGGTTCTCCAGAACCTGTCAGAACCTGCTGGATTTCACCCCTGCTCCAAAGTCCCTTCCAACTCTTGTTATTCTGTTAAACGATCCCGCTCCCCCCCTCCCCCTTTGTTTACTATGCCAGCCAGACCGAATAGTAATGAGTTGATCTCACCTGCTTCCTGGCTAAGTGTGAATTGAATGGAATATGTAAGGAGCTTCTTCCTGCTTTACATCTCTACTAGATGACCTCCAAGGTCCCTTCCAACTCTCTTACTGTTATATCTCCTTCCCTTTTCACCCCTGGACCGAAGATGGGACTCCCTCTGCCAACTTCACCCCTTCCTTAGTGCCCCGTTCACAGCATCTCTTTGTCCTTCGCGTAAGCAATGCCAACGCTGTGCCCAAACCCACGGGCGAGGTTTGACAGTGGAAAGGGCCCCCTAGCGGCCACGAGAGTCCTTGCCACGAGACGGTGGAGGGAGAGAGAGAGAGAGAGAGAGAGCAGACGCATCCCCTACTCTACATCAACAATGCGCTTGCAGCCGCTCTCTCTGATGAGGGGATGCGAAGCAGCTGGATGCACTCTTGAGTCTCTCGCCTGCCTCTTTCTTTCTCTCGCTCTCTCCCTTCTTCTTCTTCTTCCCTCCTCCTTTTTCTTCCTTCGCTCCATCATTCTCACCTTGATGTCGGCTGGTGGGATCCTTCCTGCCTTGTGAATCCAGTGAACCAGGGGAGCAAAATTCCAGGTAAAGGAAAAGAGCTGGGGCGAACTGCAACGTAAACCGAACGCAGGGCTCAAACACGACATGTGTTAGAGAGAATCGGGGCTCTAGAGCCGGATCAGAAACGCTGGTCCTCCTGATGTTTAAAACGGATGTATGTGTGTGTGTGTACATTTGGAGTTATTTGCGCACATGGATTTTTTTGCACGTTTCCTCCTCCCCAAAAAAAGGAGGAAGGGGGGGAAACTGGCATGGTGGCTGAAGATGATTAAGGAAACAACTCTTGGGTTTCTTATGGATGGGGAAATGTGGTGGAATGAATGGGGTTTTTGGGGGGGGGGTGAGGAGGAAATCTCTGTTGTCTGACTGTAATAGGAAGCGACAGAGCAAGATTGGTTTTCTGGAGAATGTGGGGTGAACCTCGTGTTTTGGGTGCAAGCTGAGATTCTCGGAGGGGGGGAAGCAACTCAGGAAAGGGGGGGGGGCTTCTAATTTATTTAAGTCAGAGTGAGAGGGCACCGGCTGCTGATAGCATAAAGGTACTGTACTACTTGCCTATGCATCCTGATCTGCCAACTTGTCAGTCCAAGCTGTCACTTTGCTTGACTGGAGAGGAAGAAAATATTGTGTCAATATTGGGGGCTCAGATGTCCCTATTCACTGCAATTTGAAAGTGCCATTTGACTGTTTTCATCTCTCTTGTCTCCATCCGTCCGTCCGTCCGTCCTTCATCCTATCCAGAAATCACCTTGTTTAGCTTGCAATTAAAAGACAAGCGTAACATTTCGTTTTAAGAACAGGGTTGATTCAGTGGTGACAAAAGTAAATTGGGCAACATGTTTCGAATTGTGATGTTGGCTGAATGGACAGACAGCCTTGCAGGAAGGGCTGCCTCCTCTCTTGCTTGGCCATTGCTACAACAGGTTCATGGCAAACACTGACCAATGTTGGTTCCTGTGCTTCGAAGGTGGATTGTGACACAAGGGTTGGCACGTGGGCAATGTGGACTGAATAGATGTGTGCCCGCTTGTGGACAATTGTAAACGTGTGTGCGCTTCCTCGCCTTTCTCTCAGGGTCAATGGAAGGTGTAGCGTTCTTGGTAAGTAGTTGCCTTGAATGGATACTCTCATTGTGCAGGACTCATTTGAACTGAATTCCAATACCTTATTTGGCGAAGTGTGATTAGACACACAAGGAATTTATCTCTGGTACAGAAGCTCTCAGTGTACATGAAAACAACAGAATCATCATCACCATCATCACCATCATCATCATCCCAGTAAAAGTCGGGAGTAAAGATAATAGATAAAGGTAAAGGTTCCCCTCGCACATATGTGCTAGTCGTTCCTGACTCTAGGGGACGGTGCTCATCTCCGTTTCAAAGCCAAAGAGCCAGCGCTGTCCAAAGACGTCTCCGTGGTCATGTAGCCGGCATGACTCAACACCAAAGGCACACGGAACGCTCTTATCTTCCCACCAAAGATGGTCCCTATTTTTTCTACTTGCATTTTTTATGTGCTTTTGAACTGCTAGGTTGGCAGAAGCTGGGACAGGTAACGGGAGCTCACCCCGTTAGGCGGCACTAGGGATTCGAACCGCTGAACTGACGACCTTTTGATCGACAAGCTCAGCGTCTTAACCACTGAGCCACCGCATCCCTCAAAAAGATAATGAGAAGGATGGTTAATAACACTACAGCCATGCTGCATGGATAAATACACCAAGACATTAGACAGCACTGTGAGAATTAGGTGTTCAAGCAGAGTGATGGGACGAGGGAAAAATACTGTCCCTATGCTTACTGTAGTTATTTTGGCAAGTTGTTTTGGCATGCTGTGCCCTATAATGCTGTCCCAAGGGGAGGAATTGAAACAGTCTATGTCCAGGATGTGAGGGGTCTGGTGATTTCTTCTGCAGAAGGAGGGGCACATGACCCAGAGTATTTCTCTCCTTGATTAGTATTCATCCATTGCTTCTTGTCCTGCCTTCAGGTGCTTTGGAGAATAGATTGACTCCTTGGGGCAGCCCCTTAGACACTGAAGCACTGAGTACAAAATTTGAGCCCGATTGAACCCAACATTTCTGTTGCTAAGTGAGACCATTGTTAAGTGAGTTTTGCCCCTATTTTACGACCTTCCTTGCCATAACCTTAGATATTGGAGCTGCCACAAAGAAGAGGGGGTCAACCTTAGCATGTCTAGTCTAGTGAAGAGAAGGACTAGGGGTGACATGATAGCAATGTTCTGATATTTCAGGGGCTGCCACAAAGAAGAGGGAGTCAAGCTATTCTCCAAAGCACCTGAAGGTAGGACAAGAAGCAATGGGTGGAAACTAATCAAGGAGAGAAACAACTTAGAACTAAGGAGAAATTTCCTGACAGTTAGAACAAATAATCAGTGGGACAACTTGCCTCCAGAAGTTGTGGATGCTCCAAGTTCTTAAAGAAGAGATTGGACAACTATTTGTCTGAAATGGTATAGAGGTTCCTACCTGAGCAGGGATTGGATTAAAAGACCTCCAAGGTCCCTTCCAACTCTGGTTTTCTATTATCTGTTCTGTTATCTGTTATTTGGAAGTGACTCATTTCACAAAACTGCCTTCGTCCTTGCCCTGTAAAGCTCATCGATTCACTCAGGTACATAAGGAGCTTCCTTATACACTGTTAATCTGACTGATTAGTCCAATAGTATCTACTCCGATGGCCCCCAGCCTTCAGGCACTGATTGATACAGGTAATCCTTGATTTACCATCACAACTGAGACCATTGCTGAACAAGGCGGTTGTTATGTGAATTGTGCCCAATTTTTTTATTTTTTTATTTATTTATTAAATTTGATTTATATGCCGCCCTTCTCCGGAGACTCAGGGCGGCTTACAATGCGTTAATATGCGTTAAAATATGCGTTTGCATATTTATACAAAGTCAGCTTATTGCCCCCACAAACCAGGTCCTCAATTTACCCACCTTAGAAAGGATGGAAGGCTGAGTCGACCTTGAGCCTGGTGAGAATTGAACTCGCAGTAATTGCAAGCAGCTGGATGTTAAATGCTGCCTTAGGAGGCATTAGCCTCCTACGCCACTCAGGCTCCTGAGTGTAAGATCTTTTTTTTTGCCATGGTTATTAAGTGAATCACTGCAGTTGTTAAGTGAATCACACAGTCGTTAAGTGAATCCAGCTTCCCCTATTGACTTTGCTTGTTGGAAGATGATTAGGAAGGTTGCAATGGCGATCAGATAACTTCAGAATGCAGCAGCTCTTGTAAATGCATGCTGGTGGTCAAAACGCATGAATTTTGAGCATAACAATAGCAATAGCACTTAGATGTATATGTCACTCTCTGAGCAGTTTACAAAATCAGCATTATTGCCCCCAATCATCTGGGTCCTCATTTTACCGACCTCGGAAGGATGGAAGGCCGAGTCAACTTTGAGCCGGTCAGGATTGAACTGCTGGCTGTGTGCAGAGTTAGCCTGCCACACCACATTCTAACCACTGCAGCTCATGAGCACAGTTGTAAGTACAAAGACTGGTTGTAAGTCATTTTTTTCATTGACGCAGTAGCTAAATGAATGTTTGTAAGTCTGCAGTTTTTTATTGGTCTGCAGTTTTCATCATCCCTGATCATTGTAAACACAGGTAAAGCGAAGAACAGGTAGCCTTCAAGTTATAACTATTTGCTTAGCGACCATTCAAAGTTACAATGGCACTGAAATGAAGTGACTTATGACTATTTTTCACACTTTTAACTATTTGCAACATCCCCATGGTCACAATAATTTGGATAATTGGCAACTGGTTCATATTTATGATGGTTGCAGCATCCCGGAGTTGTGTGATCCTTTTTTTGCAACCTTCTGACAAGCAAAATCAATGGGGAAGACAGATTCGCTTTTAACAAAGGTCTCACTGAGTTAACAATTGCAGGGATTCACTTAACAATGGGGGCAAGAAAGGTTGTAAAATGGGGCCAAACTCCCAACTGTCTCACTTAGCAACAGAAATGTGGGGCTCAATTGGGGCCGTAAGTCGAGGACTACCTGTACTGTGTATTTGTCAGAACTGCCCTGAATTAGTAAAGGTTTTCCCTGCTATGAAATAGAGGAAGTTTCTTCATCACCTGCTGCCTAATTCTTTTGAACTGGAGACATCGGTGAGAAAACCTCGTGCGCAGAGCATGCTATGTCATTGAATCACAACATTTTGGATGGGAAGATGGCTCCTTAAGTCACTGAGACTCAGTTCCTATTTAACGCAGGCATCCAATGGCTGTCCAGTCTCTGCTTGGGGACCCCCAAGGGAAAGATCCCCCCAACCTCTCTAGATCAGGGGTCACCAACTTTTCAGACCTCAGGGACCGCTACATAATTTTAAATCCTGTGGACCACTAATATGATCTGCCTAATGACTGGCTAAGGGATGCGGTGGCTCAGTGGCTAAGATGTTGAGCTTGTCGATCGAAAGATTGGCAGTTCAGCGGTTTGAATCCCTAGCGCTGCATAATGGGGTGAGCTCCCGTTCCTTGTCCCAGCTTCTGCCAACCTAGCAGTTCGAAATCATGTAAAAAATGTAAGTAGGAAAATAGGGACCATCTTTGGTGGGAAGATAACAGTGTTCCGTGTGCCTTTAGCATTCAGTCATGCTGGCCATGTGACCATGGAGTCGTCTTTGGACAGCGCTGGCTCTTTGGCTTTGAAACAGAGATGAGTACTGCTCCCTAGAGTCGGGAACGACTAGCACATATGTGCGAGGGGAACCTTTACCTTTACCTTTAATGATCGGCTGGGTGGGCATGTCGTGTAACTAGGTGGGTGTGGCCAACTCAATGTCACTCACGTCGAGGGGCACCTTGCCAGCCTCTACTTGCCCCTCCCCTCCCAGCTATTCCTCCCCTCCCCGCCTGGGCTCCTTAGGGCCCCAACAGGAAGCAATTTTTGGAGCTAAGCAGCCACTATGAGAAAGAGTTGGCAAAGTAGCTGCTCAGTTCAGATTAGATCTGACCGAGAAGGAGGCTCAGTAGAAGCACCACACTGAGGACTAGGAGCATAGGCTTTCCAAGCAGAGGGAAGACCTGCAGGAGTGCAAGGCCAGGTACTGGCGCCTGGAGGCTCAGCGGGCTGAGATGGTCAGCCAGTTCCAGTCCATGATACAGTCCCACTGGAACAAGGCCCTCCGGCTCTTTGCCACCAGCAGCACTTCCCTCCAGCCTTCGCCCAAAGCCCCACACCAGGAGACTGAAGCGGCCAAGTTCGAATTTCTGCCCCCCTCCGACCCACACAAAAAGACCCCGAAGGGGGAGACTCTCTGCAGCAACACAAACGTTCATTGCACGTTTCTGTCCCAGGGACTTTATTTATTTATTTATTTGTTTATTTATTTAATTTGTATACCGCCCTTCTCCCAGAGGGGACTCAGGGCAGTGAACAGCCAAAATTAAAAAACATACAAATACAAAAGTTAAGATAATTAAAAAGAATTAAATCATTAGCTTCCCAATTTAAAACCCCCAAGTCCATAAAATTTAAAATCCCAACTTTAGTTTGAGGACCCCTGATTTAGTGCAATATAAAAAATGCAAATAATTTTTCTGTGGACCTCAAAATTTTCTCACGGACCACCAGTTGTCCACGGATCACTAGTTGGTGACCGCTGCTCTAGATAACTTCCATGATGGTTTGTTTGATTTCGGACTCAGCAAGAGTCTGTTTTGTTCTAATCAATAAGTCACAGTTCAATAAACCAGCAGTAGCTTAATATATGATCTGAGTCATTTATTACAAACACCGTCCAGAAATGGTTGGTGCCAAATAATTACATTCGGTTAAAATCCAACCGTGGAATAGCTAAAAATAGATATGTATTTTTTTTTGCTCAAAAGGTGGACTTCATGCATTGCTCTGAGCCATAACGGTTTATTTGATTGGGGGTGGGGGTGTTAGTGTACTTTAATAAGTAATCTTTAATTTCACCAGCAAAGCAAAGCTCAGCATAACGTAATCCAGCTCATTTAAAATTAAGGATAAAGCCTGCTCTTTAGATCTATCTTGCCAATCCCTATGATCCTAAATTCATGGCCAGTGGTCAGTGGAAACTGAACAAGGAGAGATTCAACCTAGAAATAAGGAGAAATTTTCTGACAGTGAGAACTATCAGCCAATGGAGCAGAAGTTGCCTTTGGAAGTTATGAGAGCTTCATCACTGGAAACTTTCAAGAAGAGACTGGACTGCCATCTGTCAAAAATGGTGGGGTGGGGGGTTAGACCAGTGATGGGATTCAAATAATTTAACAACCGTTTCTCTGCCCTAATGGCCAGATGGGTAGGCGTGGCTCGGTGGTCATGTGACCGTGTGGGCGTGGCCAACCCAACGTCACTCAGGTCGGTGGGCGCTTCACCTTAGCTGTTACAATGTAATAAGGGTTAACCAGAGAGGCAGTTTCTGTAAGCAGGGCAATAAAGATTAGGCTAGAAACAACACCAGAATGTTTCCTTCCTGCCTTCCTTACAGGATTAGCCCTGTAAAGTGGAAAAAAACAAAATAAGATTTCTTCCAACAACCGATTCTCCGAACTGCTTAGAGAGTTAACAACTGGTTCTCCCGAATAGGTGCGAACTGGTTGAATCCCACCACTGGGTTAGACTCAGGGGTGAAATCCAGCAGGTTCTGACAGGTTCTGGAGAACCGGTAGTGGAAATTTTGTGTAGTTCGGAGAACCGGCAAATACCACCTCTGGCTGGCCCCAGAGTGGGATGGGAATGGAGATTTTGCAATAATCTTCCCCCAGGAGTGGGATGGGAGTGGAGATTTTGCAGTGTCCTTCCCCTGGAGTGGGGTGGAAATGGAGATTTTGCAGTATCCTTCCCTTGCCACGCCCATCAAGCCATGCCCACAGAACCGGTAGTAAAAAAAAATTTGAATTTCACCACTGGTTGGACTAGATGACCTCCACGGTCCCTTCCGACTCTGTTAATCTGTATCTGAATGAAGACAGCTGAAGTTCGACCAAGTCAAAAGCTTAGGTTTGTTTGTTTTTTTGAGTTAGTCTAATGACAAAAGATGTTGGCTGATTCCCAAAGATCCAGCAATTCTTAACATAATTTCCTATGAAATCTGGAAACCCCAGCAGTTGAATCTTTGGCATGGGAAGCCAGAGTTCTCCCCAAGCTTCTGTCCATATGCTGAATAGTGGTCATTATGTGAAGATTAGAGCAGAATTGCCTTCTTAGATTAACCCAGGACCGCCTGCTTTGGCATTAACACTTCTGGAAAAGAAGTATCAATAAAGGAGAATGTTTGTAGCTCAGGGTTGAACTGTGGAGTCTCTGGTGCACTCTGAGCTTTGTGGTTTCCTTGTAGACGTTTTATTACCCAACTAGGTAACATCATCAGTGCTAAAAGCATTTAGACTGATATACTGCTCCATCGTGTTTTATAGCCCTCACTGGGTGGTTTACAATATCATCGTGTTGCCCACAACAATCTGCGTCCTCATTTTACCAACCTCGGAAGAACGGAAGGCTGAGTCAACCTACAGCCGGTCAGGATTGAACTCTTGGCTATGGGCAGTGTTAGCCTGCAATACTGCATTCTGACCACTGTAGCACCACGGCTGCTTATAAGAAATGTCTTCCCATCCTGAGCCACGGTGGCACAGTGGTTAGAGTGCAGTACTGCTTCTGCTGACTGGTGGCTGCCTGCAATTTGGCAGATCGAATCTCACCAGGCTGACTCAGCCTTCCATCCTTCCGAGGTGGGTAAAAATGAGGACCCAGATTGTTGGAGGCCATAGGCTGACTTTGTAAACCGCTTAGAGGGGGCTATAAAGCATTGTAAAGCAGTATATAAGTCTAAGTGCTATTGCTATGGCTCTCCTCAGAAGCAGATGTTAATATGATCACTTCTGCTTTATCTTTTAGCCGCTCACCTCTGCAGTGGTGGAGCTGAGGATGAATTTCAAAGGCAAAATCCAGAGGTCCAGAACATAGGGAGTTCTGCATAACCAGAGAGCAGGAGATAATCTGAGCCCCAAGAAAAATAATGGTACCAGCATCTGTGCCAATATGATGGCCTTCCCAATATTTTTTTTAAAAACAAAATTAAATTAAATTTTTATTTTTATAGTTGGGGCTGGGTATTCTTTAAGTACAGGTAGACCACAATTGAGCCCAAAATTTAGGCTGCTAAGTGAGAAATGTGTTGAGTGAGTTTTGCCCCGTTTTACGACCATTCTTGCCACGTTTGTTAAGCGAATCGCTGCGGTTGTTAAATTAGTAACCTCGTTGTAAAGTGAATCTGGCTTCCCCGTTGACTTTGCTTGTCAGAAGGTCACAAAAGGGGATCACATGACCCCGGGACACTGCAACCGTCATAAATATGAGTCAGTTGTCAAGTAGCTGAATGGGAATCCGATGACCAGGGGCAGGCTGCAATGGCCATCCGTGTGAAAAATTGTCACTTTTTTCAGTTCCGTTGTAACTTTGAATGGTCACTGAACGAACCGTTGTAAGTCAAGAATTACCTGTAGTTGATGCCTATGGAGATTCTCCATCATCCAGGACAAGGTTGTCCCAAAGGTGCTTTTTTTCAAATGGCAACTGGAACTTTCTCAGTTTTCCCTTGAAGATGTTTCCCTTCTCATCCAATGAAGCTTCTTCACTTCTGACTCTTCTTCAGTTCAGAACTGGAATTGAACTGAACTGAAGAAGCTTCTTGGATGAGAAGGGAAACGTCTTCAAGGGAAAACCAAGAAAGTTCCAGTTGCCTTTTGAAAAAAAAAAAAAAACACTTTTGGGACTTTAAATACTTGGTTTATTTTTTTTTCTTTTTCTGAAAGCAGCATGGTACTCCTTCCCAGGTGAGTCACTTGCCCTCATAATGATGGAAGCTTATACATGGGTGATGCAGTGGCTCAGTGGCTAACACGCTGAGCTTGTCGATCGAAAGGTTGGCAGTTCAGCGGTTCGAATCCCTAGTGCCGCATAACAGGGTGAGCTCCCGTTACTTGTCCCAGCTTCTGCCAACCTAGCAGTTTGAAAGCACATAAAAAATGCAAGTAGAAAAATAGGGACCACCTTTGGTGGGAAGGTAACAGCGTTCCGTGCGCCTTTGGCGTTTAGTCATGCCGGCCACATGACCACGGAGACGTCTTCGGACAGCGCTGGCTCTTCGGCTTTGAAACGGAGATGAGCACCGCCCCCTAGAGTCAGGAACGACTAGCACATATGTGTGAGAGGAACCTTTACCTTTACCTTATACATAGCTATGTGTAGACATCCAGTACCACAATCCCCTAAGCACCATGGCTATTGATGAGGTTTCTGGGTATTGAAGTCAATATTTTTGGAGACTACCCAGATTGAGAAATTGGATTAGCAATCTCTTTCTTTCTCAGCGGTTGAACATCCTCTGAAGCTACTTCATTCCTCCTAAACCCCTATCTCTCATCATTGCCCATCCATTCACGCAAGCTTAAACACAGAGGGTCTGCCAAATTAACTAGGAAACAGATGGAACAAGTCACTAGGGACTCACTGAATTTATTGGAATAACATTTTGCTTGATCAGATTGGAATACATACAAATGTCCAACAAAAATAACACGTTTTGATGCATTTGTCTACAGGCCCGGCCATGCTAAGAATGCTTTGCAGAGTTTTTAATTGACCTTTTGGAAAATAATACCGAGATAATTTATTGCATCCAGTTCCAGGCAATACATTTGAGGAAGGACAAACTGGAACAAATCCAGAAAGCAAAGCAATCAAAATATTAAGTAGCCGGAATGAAAAACTTCAGAGGAACAGTTGAGTTATATGGTATGTTTACTGGGAGAAGAGATTGTTTGTACTTCAGGGTTGAAATATGGGATCCTTGGTGCTCTCCAAGCTTGGTGGTTTTATTTTATTTTTATTTATTTATTTTATTTATTCAACTTGTATGCCGCCTTTCTCCGAAGATTCAAGGCGGCTTACAATGCATTTAAAAACCATATATAAAAACATTAAAAATTAAAACATTAAAAACAATTAAAACCTGTTCACACTATTCATGGCTGGATCTCGCCAGATCGCAACAGCGAGATCAACGGCCCCAGGCCTGCCGGAAAAGCCAGGTCTTCATCGCTTTTCGGAAGGCCATTAGGGTGGGGATGGATCTCAGGAGGTAACTCGTTCCAGAGAGCTGGGGCAGCCACAGAGAAGGCCCTCCCCCGTGGGCCCGCCAGCCGGCATTGTTTAGCTGATGGGACCTGGAGGAGACCAACTCTGTGGGATCTTACCGGTCGCTGGGAGCTGTGCGGTAGAAGGCGGTCTCGAAGATAACCTGGCCCTGAGCCATGTAGGGCTTTAAAGGTAATAACCAACACCTTGAATTGGAGAATTGGTATAATGTGGGTGTACCTAGGTGCACCCACGACAGCTCGCGCGGCTGCGTTCTGGACCAACTGTAGTCTCTGAACACTTTTCAAGGGTAGCCCCATGTAGAGCGCGTTGCAATAGTTTCTTGCAGACGTTTCATTACTAAACTAGCATGGATGATATTACTTAGTTTGGTAATGAAACGTCTGCAAGAAAACAACCAAGCTGTTAGTCTGGAAAAGAGACCATTGAAGGGAGCTGTGTTAGCTATCTTCAAGCATCTGAAGGGCTGTCATGGAGAATATGGGGCGAAGTTTTTCAGAATTGATCTAGAAGGCAGGACAATAAACAAACGGTTTAAAGTACAAGGAGGTAGATTTCAGATGGACAGCAGAAAAGGCTTCTGATGATAAGAATTGTCTGGTAAATGGAATAGTGACAAGAGTTGGATTAGAAGACTTCCAAGGATTGTTTTTCCCAACCCTTCCATTCTGTGATTCTACAGGACAGTAGATTTTGGTGATTGCTGATCTCTGTTTGTCAATCA
Organism: Pantherophis guttatus; assembly: GCF_029531705.1. Next base: position 18,340,092 of record NW_026844043.1, on the reverse strand, counting down.
TTTGATTTTCAGTTGGCTAGATACCTGGATGAATTTCTTGAAGCTAAGAGAGGAAAGGTTCATCATGAAAAATTTCCCACACTACAGATCTTCAAGCAAAGGCTACATGCTCATTTGTATGGCCCAGTATTTCTCAACCTTGGCAACATTAAAATGTGTGGACTTCAAGTCCCAAAATTCCCCAGCCGGACATGCGGTCTGGGGGATTTTGGGAGTTGAAGTCCACATATCTTAATGTTGCTGAGAAACAGTGGTATGGCCCATAAGAATTAGGGAAGCTGTTAGCCTGGGTTGAGCATAGTATTAGATATTTAATGTATTGGTATTAAGCTAAGAATAGATTAAATAATGAATGTGGTTGTAAACTTTAACTGCATTTATTGCACAAAATATTTGTACCCAGACGACACACTGTTTAATGGAAGATGGATTGTTTGCATTAAAATAAACATTTTTTTTTTACAGAAAAAGTATTAGGGAAGCTGTTAGTCTGGATTGAGCAGAGAAAAAGGGTTGACTAAACCAAACCAAACCGAAGACCAATAGATAGTTTGGGTTCGCATTGCAATTAGTTATTTTGACTTACTGCGTGAACCCACCAATTAGTCTCAATGATCTAATGGATTTTCTCTATGTTGAAGCAAGAGCAGAAACGTAATTGAAAGAGTTATCTGGGAAGTCAGCGTAGAATCTTGGGTCAACTGCTCCCAGGGAGATGTTCTCTTACATTCTTATTCTCTATTTTGCTTGCCACGATGTAAAAAAAAGATGTGGAGACTCTAGAAAGAGTACAGAGAAGAGCAACTTAAGATGATTAGGGGACTGGAGGCTAAAACATATAAAGAACGGTTGCTGGAGTTGGGTATGTCTAGTTTAATTAAGAGAGGGAGGACTACGTGTGACATGATAGCAGTCTTCCAATATCTAAGGAGTTTGCCACAAAGAAGGGGGAGTCAAGCTATTCTCTAAAGCCCCTGGAGGCAGGACAAGAAGCAATGGATGAATACTAATCAAGGAGAAAAGCAACTTAGAACGAAGGAGAAATTTCCTGACAGTGAAAACAATTAATCAATGGAACGGCTTGCCTTCAGAAGTTGTGGCTGCGCTCCAACACTGGAGGTTTTTTAAAGAAGAGCTTGGCACAATTTCCTTTGTCTGAAATTGTATAGGATTTCCTGCCTGAGCAGGGGGTTGGACTAGAAGACCTCCAAGGCCCCTACCAACTCTGTGATTATGTTATTTAGCAGATTGTCACAATGCCACATTGTGGGTAGAACTTGCAAATGAAAGGATGGGGCATTGGGATGTTGGGATAGAACCTGGGCGATAAGTGGACCTACATTTTATTATTATTATTATTATTATTATTATTATTATTATTATTATTATTATTATTAATTGAATTTGTATACCGCCCTACTCCCGAAGGACTCAGGGTGGTGAACAGCTAAAAGATAAAATACATATAATGCAAATGTTAAAAATGTTTGAACCAGAGGTGGGTTTCAGCAGGTTCTGACCAGTTCTGGAGAGCCGGTAGTGGAAATTTTGAGTAGTTCGGAGAACCAGTAGTAAAAATTCTGACTGGTCCCGCCCCCATCTATTCTCTGCCTCCCAAGTCCCAGCTGATTGGAAGGAAATGGAGATTTTGCAGTATCCTTCCCCTGGAGTGGGGAGGGAATGGAGATTTTATAGTATCCTTCCCCTGCCACACCCACCAAGCCACGCCCATCAAGCCATGGTATGCCCACCAAGCCATGCCCACCGAACCGGTAGTAAAAAATTTTGAAACCTACCATTGATTTGAATCCCTTGCAAATCAGATCTTTGGCTGTCTGGCTGATGGTAATGCTCGTGGCAAAGAACTCCTCCTTTTACTAGAATCTTTGAGAGGTTTACTTGCCCTTGTCATTTTTTCTATTTATTCATTCCTATTTCTATTTATCATGGATACCGAAGGTAATTTATGTAATGACAGCAAACCTAAGAAGCAATTTCTTGCAGGCTGAAATGAAATATATTTGCTTGGATGAGGTTTGGGCGGAATATATTTTTCTATTGTCCTCCTTTGCTTCTTTCTCCTCTTGTATTAACCATTAATCAACTTAGCCTTCTTATAACTTACCGTATATGGCACAGATAAAAACTCATCCATGGGTCACCCTGACCCAGGTTGCTGCGGCCACTAGTAGGTTTTTACTAAGTTCTCCGTAGGATTTAAAAAAGAATGGCCCTTGGAATACAGATGGTCTTTGAATTGCAACCATAATGAGCTCAACATCCCCGTTGCTAAACAAGGCAGTTCAGTGAGTTTTGTCCCATTGTACGACCTTTTTTTGCCACACTCGTTAGGCGAATTGCTGCAGTTGTTAAGTGAATCATGGGGTCATTAAGCAAATCTGGGCTTCCCCCATTGACTTTGTTTGTCAAAAGCCAGCTGGGGAGGTTACAAATAGTGACCACATGAACTCAGAACACTGCAACGGTCATAAATACACATCGGTTGCAGCGGTGAAATCGAATTTTTTTTACTATTAGTTCTGTGGGCGTAGCTTGGTGGACGTGGCTTGGTGGGTGTGGCAGGGAAAGGATACTGCAAAATCTCCATTCGCATCCCACTCCAGGGGAAGAATACTGCAAAATCTCCATTCCCTCCCCACTCCAGGGGAAGGATACTGCAAAATCTCCATTCCCACCCAACTCCAGGGGAAGGATACTGCAAAATCTCCATTCCCTCCCCACTCCTGGGGGAAGGATATTGCAAAATTTCCATTCCCACGCCATTCCAGGGAGAAGGATACTGCAAAATCCCCATTCCCTCCCCACTCCAGGAGAAGGATACTGCAAAAATCCCCATTCCCTCCCCACTCCAGGAGAAGGATACTGCAAAATCCCCATTCCCTCCCCACTCCAGGGAGAAGGATACTGCAAAATCCCCATTCCCTCCCCACTCCTGGGGGAAGGATATTGCAAAATCTCCATTCCCACCCCACTCTGGGGCCAGCCAGAGGTGGTATTTGCTGGTTCTCCGAACTACTCAAAATATCCACTACCGATTCTCCAGAACCTGTCAAAACCTGCTGGATTTCACCCCTGATCAGTTGCCAAGCCCCTGAATTTTGATCAGGTGTCCAAGGGGAAGCTGCAACAGTTGTAAGTGTGAAAACTGGTCATAAGTCACTTTTTTTCAGTGAAGTGGTAACTTTGAACGGTCACTAAATGAATGACTGTAAATCAAGGATTAGGTGTATCTATAACTGTAATGTAATGTCATTGGAGGAACCGTATCTTGTGCTGTGTTTCCTTGTTCAGCAGGAGTGTCAAACTCAATTTCATTGAGGGCCGCATCAGGGCTGTGGTTGACCTCATAGGGCCGGATGGGCGTGGCCGATTTGGTGGGTGTGGCCAACTGAGTGGGCGTGGCCATCTTAATGCTACTCACTGGGCGTGGCTGACTGGATGGGTGTGGCCAGCTTGACATCATTCCCCAAACTGCTGGCATGTTTCCTCTTCGCACTGGGTAAACTGGACCGAAGCCACGCGGGCCGTTCCCTTACATTTTCCAGCATGGCCCCGCGGGCCGGATCCGACCACATTGCGAGGACTACCATTTCAGGTAGTCCTCGACTTACGACCACAATTGAGCCCAATTTTTCTGTTGCTAAATGAGACGGTTGTTAAGGTGAGTTTTGCCCCATTTCACGATCTTTCTTGCAACCGTGGCTAAGTGAATCCCTGTAGTAACACGGTTGTTAAGTGAATCTGACTTCCCCATTGACTTTGCTTATAAAAAGGGACACTGCAACCGTCATAAATAGAAGTCAGTTGCCAAGCCTCTGAATTTTGATCAAGTGAGCATGGGGAGGCCATGTGAAAAATGGTCATAAGTCACTTTTTTCAATGCTGTTTTTAAGAGCCATGGTGGCTCAATGGTTAGAATTGCAGGCTAACTCTGCCGACTGCCAGGAGTTTGATCCTGACCAGCTCAAGGTTGACTCAGCCTTCCATTCTTCTGAGGTTGCTAAAATGAAGACCCAGATTGTTGACTCTGTAATATGCTGACTCTGTAAACTGCTTAGAGAGGGCTCTAAAGCACTGTGATACAAGTCAAAGTGTTGTTAAAACCCTTGTTGAAACTTTGAATGGTCACTAAATGAACTGTTGTAGGTCGAGGACTACCTGTAAACATGTCCTGAGCATTGCACCTGTCTTTTTAAAGGCCCCAAAGAGAAGAACACAGGAATGTGAAGGGTGAAGATTGTGTATTTGTTGGCTTTGTGTTGCTTTGAGGTATCTGCTCGAATGAGGGAATAATCAGAGATATCAGAGAACAAATTGAACCAAAAGAAGATCACTGACAGAATTCCTATGTTTTCATAAACTCCATTAAATTTTCATTATGTTTTATTACCTACCAAGGGAAACGTTAAGGAAGGGAGCTTGCCTCACAGGACTGCTTCAGATTGGGAAGTGTGGGTGGCTCAGGAAATTGCAGAGTGATATAAAAATACGTCGTCAAAACCAGCACCGAGAATATGCCCCCTTATGCTCCCCCTCCAAGATTCAGATCAGCCCCCAAACAATCATTAAAGAAATATTTCCCCTTTCCCAATAACCTTATTTTTAATTCTTTTGTCTCCACCTCTGCAAACCTGGAAATGTCACCCCAGTTATGTTATTCACCGTGTCTTGACATTATTCCTAATAGCTCTCAGTTGCACAAGGATAATTAACATAAATTAATACATGACTTACAACAGTTCATTCAGTCACTGTTCAAAGTTACAATGGCATTGAAAAAAAGTGACTCACAACCGTTTTCACATTTACAACCGCTGAAGCACGCCCAGGGTCAAAACGATCAAAATGTGGGCGCTTAGCAACTGGCATGTATTTATGACAGTTGCACCGTCCCAGGGTCATCATGTCCATCTCCGCTTGTTACATTCTGAGAAGCCAAGTCACTGGAAGAAACCAGATTCACTTAACAACCATAAACTCCCTTTTTATGACCCTGTAATCCTTTAATTCAGGATAGAGTTGGGGCGGCTGGATGGAGCTGAGAATTTACTGGCGGATGCCCTTCCTGATGCCTATGTGGAGTTCACAGCAGATTTTTTTTTTCTTTGAGCCCTAAGAGAGAAACACACCTGCTGCTACCTAGGATTGAACTCTCAACCTTCTGAGGGGGAGGCGAGCATCTTCACCACTAGGCCACCATGCCGCTCATTCACTTAACGGCCATATGACTCACTTAACAACTGGAGGGATTTGCTTAACGACTGTGGCGAGAAAAGGTCATAAAATGGGGGTACAACGGACTTAACTCTCCTGCTTAGCAATAGAAATTTTGAGCACAACTGTGGTTATAAATTGAGGATTACCTGTATAGAAAAAGCCCAATAAAAAGTATCCTTACATGATCTTTTTCCCTGGGATTCACTGGAAATGTGATCAACCAGAAAGGTTGCAGGGTGCTAGAGAGAGGATCAATGCGATGAATCAGAGGATGTTCATGGCCACAATTTAAGGACGTCATTCACTGTTTAAAAGCAGTTTTCTCTAAATATTCTTTTCTCCTTCGAAAGAAAATTCAGAAACGAATTCTCTACCCCTAAATTTAATCAGAACTGCTAGGGAAAAGGCAGAATTTTTCACTGCGATGCTATTACAAAGTTCTAGGGCAGGATATTGTGTTAAGAAACAAATCAGGGCACATTATAATTAACTCTCAGAGTAGCGTTACATAATTTTTGATTTTGGAACTAATGGTCTTAAGGGAGGTGAGGAACGTTCTGGTTTTAAAAGTCATTTTGTTCTTTTCGTTTTGGTGGCTGGGGGCTAGAGTTAACTTTAGAGTGGGGTAGGGTGTCAAACAAGTATTCCAGAGACGATCAGTAGTTGATGCGCATTATCTTTCCTTCCCCATAATTGAGTTTTCTTCCACTTTACGACCTTTCCTGCCACAGTTGTTAAGTGAATCACTGCAGTCGTTGAGTTACTGATTGTTTCAGTGAATCTGGCTTCCCCATTGACCTTGCTTGTCAGAAGGGTGCAAAAAATGATCACACAACCCTTTCCCAGGGCACTCCAACCAACGTAAATATAAACCAGTTGCCAAGTATCTGAATTGTGATCATGGGGGTAATGCAACAGTCGTAAGTGTGAAAAGCAGATTTCCACTGCTCTCCTCTCCTCTGCCTTCTGTGCATCCACGCGTCAGGCACTGGACCCAGCTGTTCCTCCTCTTCCTCATCAGCCACCTCCAGATCTGGGGGCTGTTGACTCTTCATCTGAATGCTGATGGACGGCCCAGGCTCCACCTCTGTCTCTCTCTCTCTGCCAGCTCCATTCCCTCTTCCCCCTTGGAGCTCTCAGGTTGCCTTGATGCTGACCCTGACTTCCATGCCTCCTCCTCCTCCTCCTCTGATTCGGCTGCTGGAGGGGCCGGTGGCTGACAGGCCACAACATGTTGTAAGTTGAGGACTACCTGTAACATCGCCATAGCAAGATGATTTACAGCACGCCACCTCTCTATGCAAGGTGCTGTTTTGAAAACGTGTCTTCCATCCAAATAAGAAACAAAGGACAGTGTGGTTTTCAGAAGTTTGGTGACCTTGAAATCCAATCTGCCTGTCCTCCTAGAGGAGGCTTTTGAACCAGATTAATGATTTCTTGGATTTACTCCAGAAGCATTAAAACCAGAATGAGAGGCACTCTGCATGCCCTCTCTAGACATGAATTTGTCCTGGAGGCTGAGCAGCTCCAGCAGCTGTATTGCTTACAGCAGGGGTCTCCAAACTTGGCAAGTTTAAGACTTGTGGACTTCAACTCCCAGAATTCCTCAGCCAGCCACACTGGCTAGGGAATTCTGGGCATTGAAGTCTATTCTGTTTTCTAAGAATAGAAGCCATAGAAATTTCAGAACCCTTTCAGGAGCCCTGGAAGAGCGCTGCCGTGGCCTAGAGGTGGAGCTCTCGCTTCACAATCAGGAGGCTGCGAGTTCGATCCTAGATAGAGGCAAACATTTTCTCTCTCTGGGCACACTGAGAATATATCTGCTGAACGAAACTCCGCATTGGCGACAGGAAGGGCATCCGGCTGCTAGTACCATTCAGTTGCCCAGATTCCATCCCGCAAGGGATTATGGGGTTGTTAAATGATGATGATGATGATTTCAGATGCCCTGGTAATTTGTCCCCTTCAGAAAAACCTGGGCAGGGCAGAAGGATTGGACTTCAACTCCAGAATTCCTGAGGCTTGAACTGATGAGTTCCACCTGGAAGGACCTATGACACTCATCAGCTAGAATTTTCTAGCCACTGGTTATTTTTGGTCAAAGCAGTAACATGAGGGTGCATGTTTCTACAGGTAGTCCTCACTTATGACCACAAGTGAGCCCCAAATTTCTATTGCTAAGTGAAAGATTTGTTAAGTGAATTTTGCCCCATTTTATGACCTTTCTTGATATAGTTGTTAAGTGAATCACTGCAGTTGTTAAGTGAGTAACAAAGTTGTTAAGTGAATCTGGCTTGAGTTTGCTTATCAGAAGGTTGCAAAAGAGGATAGCAATAGCACTGTGACTTATATACCACTTCATAGTGCTTTACAGATCACTCTAAGTGGTTTTGCAGAGTCAGCATATTACCCCAACAATTTGGGTCCTCATTTTACCCACCTCGGAAGGATGGAAGGCTGAGTCAACCTTGAGCCTGGTGAGATTCGATCTGCCAAACTGCTGGCAGCCGGGGATCAGCAGAAGTAGCCTGTAGTACTGCACTCTCACCACTGAGCCACTGCGGATCATATCACCCCAGGACATTGCAATCGTCATAAATAGGAACCAGTTGCCAAGCATCCAAATTTTGATCAGGTGCCCTAGGGTGCATATTCCTGGTGCTGCTATTTGACAACATATTTTTACATCACTCTGCAATCTCCTGAGCCACCCACACTTCCCAATCCGCAGCAGTCCTGCGTGGCAAGCTCTCTCCCCCTTGTAAGTCAAGGACAACTTGTAGCATTGCTAGAAGTGGCAATATATATAATCCTTAAGATTTATATTGACTGTTTCCTAATATGATTTGATTGCTTATTTGTTCCCTATGACTATCATTAAGTGTTGTACTTTATGATTCTTGACGAATGTATCTTTTCTTTTATGTACACTGAGAGCATATGCACCAAGACAAATTTCTTGTGTGTCCAATCACATTTGGCCAATAAAGAATTCTATTCTATTCTGTTCTGTTCTGTTCTGTTCTGCTCTGCTCTGCTCTGCTCTGCTCTGCTCTGCTCTGCTCTACTCTACTCTACTCTACTCTACCCTTATTCTATTCTATTCTATTCTATTCTATTCTGTTCTGTTCTGTTCTGTTCTGTTCTATTCTATTCTATTCTATTCTATTCTATTCTATTCTATTCTATTCTATTCTAATTTCACTTCTGAGGGAAATCCTATTGTTTTTTTTCTTTAAACATTTTTTTAAATTAAGTTAAGCTTTTCCACAATATTTGTACTGGGTTCTACTTACTTTTACTACTGGTTCGCAACGGGATCACGTGTGCGCGTTCGCTTCGCTCGTGCATGCGCCTTGCTTCTGTGCATGCACAGATCACTTCTGATGACATCAGGGTCAGTGGGCGGAGCCTCCCGTCGGTTTTACTACCGGTTCTATAGAACCGGTCTGAACCGGGGGCAACCCACCACTGATATGAACAGGTCATTTCTATAAAGATCTATCAGTCTAATTTGTAAAACCCAAGTCAGAGTTATATTCTTTTCCATTAATGAAATAACAGACTTGGAAGGGATCTCAGAGGTCTTCTAGTCCAACTCTCTGCTCAGGCAGGGAACCTTGGCCTATAACATTTTAGACAAATGGTTGTCCTATCTCTTCTTAAAAACTTAACCAGTGTTGGAGCATTCACAACTTCTGGAGGCAAGTAGAAGGTCGCAAAAGGTGATCCCATGACCTGGGACATTGCAACCCTCATAAATTTGAGCTGGCTGCCAAACAACTGAATTTTGATCTTGTGAACATGGGAATGCTGGAACGGTCATTAAGTGAGAAAAGATATATATATATATAAAGTCACTTTTTCAGTGCCATTGTAACTTCAAATGGTTGTAAGTGAAGGACTATTTGTAAAAGATCCTCATGAGCTCTTCTAGTCCCACTTTGGAGAATTTCAGGCTGGTTTTCTATTTGTTTTTGTAGGAAATTAGCACCCACCCCTCTCCTAGAAAAATGAAATATTTTAGGAAATATTAAAAAGGCAGAATATTCCCCCTAAAAGGAGGCAGAAACTCAGCCCCCCCATCTTTGTTAATGGGCCATTAAGGCCTGGGTCAGTCTACAAAGATCGACCTCCTTCAAGCAGAGCCATAATAGGAATTGCCCAAAGCCTGTTCATTACATCATCACCCAGCAAGGCTCAACCAAGCCTGGGACACAGACAACCTACAAAGTTACCCCTGCATGGCCCCATGGGCGTCTGACCACCAATCAGAATGCAAACTCAAATTCAAAAGCCCAGAGAGGGTATAAAACCCAGGCACTCTCAGCATCTCTTCCCTTTTTTGCCCAGGACCTCAAACCATGTTGTCCTGTTCACCATTAAAAACCATCTTTCCAATCAGCCACCATGTTTCCAGTATCTTTCTCCCCCCTTGCAACTGAACCCAGATGGATATTCCTTCCAACATTATGTTGGGGCAAGATGACTTTGTCATGGCAAACCTTTTTTCGAAAGAAATGATTCATCTAAAATCCTAATTCAGTGCTGCTTTAGAGTTAATCCCTTCCAACGACCGGATTCCACGAATTGAATTCCCTCAATCCCTTCCCTTGTTCTCCATCTCCGGACCTTGTCTGGTTGGGAAGGACACAGAAGGAGCAAGAAAGAAGGTAGATTTTCCCCAACTAGCCTCAGCCAAGCCTGTAGACATATGCATTAGAGAAACTAAATTTTCCATGAATCACCAGGTTTGAGCAAGCTGGTACACACTGCTTTAAATAATATATATATATATATCTTTTTTTTAAACAAAAATCTTCATTTGACATTAGCATAATCAGCACTGCCGGTTTTCTGCTGTTGGAGGTTTGCCAAACTTGACTCGGTTTTTAAAAAGAGAAAATAGCAAAGGACAGTTTAGAAATTTTACGTGGTTGTTTTAAAATACATCTATATGGCTTTGTTCCAAGAGTCATCTATGTGGCTCGAAGAGTGCAGAAAATGCATTTGAATGCCTGCCACGGACTGCACATCCTCCTGTGTACCAGGAAGATATGTAACCCTTTTCCCATCTCTCTGTACATCTCGGTCATCAAGAGATGGGCTGGCATGGCAGGGGTGTGTGAAGTGTTAATGGTGCCATCAGTTTTCCGTTACACAAGGTTGCAGGGGAGAAAATGAAGCTGACTTTCCCAAGCACCATTTTCAGTGCAGCTGAATAAACCTCATGCATTAAAAAAAACACAAAACTCTCCAAGCTAGCCTCATATTTTTTTTTTTTTTAATTTTGATTTATATGCCGCCCTTCTCCGGAGACTCAGGGCGGCTTACAGTGCGTTAAGCAATAGCCTTCATACTTTTGTATATTTATACAAAGTCAGCTTATTGCCCCCACAAACTGGGTCCTCATTTAACCTACCTTAGAAAGGATGGAAGGCTGAGTCAACCTTGAGCCTTGGAGAGATTCGAACCAGCAGTAAATTGCAGGCAGCTGTGTTAATAACAGGGTGCTTTAAACCACTGTAGTACCAAGGCTCTTGGTATGATTTTATGATTTTGTTGGAAGAAATATCCAACTGGTTCAGTTCCAAGCGGAGAGAAAGACACTGGAAATATGGAGGTTGATTGGAAAGATGCTTTATTGAGGAAGCAGAACCTCATGGATGGTTCTGGGTAGCTGGCCACATGGAGTTGAGAGTGGGGGTGGTATTTATACCTTCTCTTGGGCTTTGCACTTGAACTTCCTGTTCCTGTGCAAGAAGATGTATTCTATTGGCTGTTGTCAGACTCCCATGCTGCCATGTACAAATCCTAGAAGTTTGTCTGAGCTAAGCTTGGTTGAAGTTTGGCTGATAGCAATAGCAATAGCACTTAGACTTATATACTGCTTTCCAGTGCTTTAAAGCCCTCTCTAAGTGGTTCACAGGGTCAGCATCAGAGGTGGGTTTCAGCAGGTTCTGACCAGTTCTGGAGAACCGGTAGCGGAAATTTTGAGTAGTTCGGAGAACTGGTAGTAAAAATTCTGACCTGCCTCCCCCCCCCATCTATTCTCTGCCTGCCAAGTCCCACTGATCGGGAGGAAATGGGGATTTTGCAATATCCTTCCCCCGGAGTGGGGTGGGAATGGAGATTTTACAGTATCCTTCCCCTATCACACCTACCAAGCCACGCCCACCAAACCATGCCACACCCACCAAGCCACACCCACAGAACTGGTAGTAAAAAATTTTTAAACCCAACACTGATCAGCATATTGCCCCCAACAACCTGGGTCTTCATTTTACCCACTTTGGAAGGATGGAAGGTTGATTCAACCTTGAGCCAGTGAGATTTGAACTGCCAAACTGCAGCTAACAGTCAGCTAAAGTAGCCTGCAGTACTGCACTCTAACCACTGTGCTACCTCGGCTCTCCATGCTTGGCTGATGCAATGAAGGGGCTTGTATTCTGAAAGGATCTTGGGCAATTCCTATTGTGGCTGAATGGCTTTGCCCTGAAGGATAATCCCATCCTCTTGGAGCTGAAAGTCTTTTGTTTTGTAGACAGGCTGGCCCAGTCTTTCTTAATAGGCACAAAAATATCTGCTAGGGCTATTAAGAAAGCCGAGGTTGCTTAAAAAAAACCATGTTTCTCCATTTCTCCGTTTGGGAAATATACTATTCTGCCTTTATAATATTTCTCAAAAGATTTCATTCTTCTAAGAGAGGGGTGGTAGCTTCCCACAGTTTTCCATAATCTTGAAATATTTTGCAGCAGTTTCCTTAGCTGTGGCCAAATCCTCCCAGCTTGCAAATGTTAGTCGGAGAAGTTAGTCCCTTGTGCCGCCATGATCAGCTACTAATTAATATTTAATTTTTTTTCATTATGTGGATTGCTTTTAAGTGTTTTAATGGTCCTGATGTGGTTTTAATTGCTGTTGGTTGTAGGCCGCCCAGAGTCACATCATCCAGTGAGGTGGGACCTGGTTTAAATTTGCTAAATAAATATGTAAAAAAAAAGAAAAGAAAAGAAAAGAAAAGAAAACCAACCCAAATAACAGCCGACATGAATACTTTAGTTATTTTCAAATGGGGGTGCCAAAATCTACCTTGAGATTTCTCAAGACTTATTTTCCTGCTTCCTCTTTTATTCTTCGTCTGCTTGATATCTTCTGTTGAATTTCTATTAGTAGCATTTTCTTACATTTCCTTATTTTTGAAGATAGGAGGAGGGGTAGAGCTGTTTTGGGTGCCTTCTCTGTAACTCTTCTTTTTATCATTTTGTGTGTTTGATCCAGGGCAGGGGTGTCAAACTCAAACAACAAAGGACCAGCCTGCGGGGCCTCTGCCAGTGAAAATGCAGTTCGGGAATGCTGTGTGGGTCCCCTCAAGCTCCGTTTTCACTGGCAGAGGGCTGCAGGAGTCCGTCATGGCCAAAAACGGGGCCCAGAGGGCCTCATGTGGCCCCCAGGCTCCATTTTCACTGGCAGAGGGCTAGGAAAACAAACTAAAAAACAAAAGGAGAAATGTTTCCCCTTTTGCATTTGAGCATGCAAGAAGGGACAAGAAAGGAATAAAGGAAAGAGGAAAATGAAAAAGAAGGAAAGATGGGATGAGAGCAAGGAGGGAAAAATAAGGAAAGAGGGGAAGAAGGAAGAAGAAAGGAGAATGAAGAGGGAAGGAAAAAGAAGGGAAGGAAGTGTTGGAAGAAATGTCCATCTGGGTTCAGTTCCAAGTGGGGAGAAAGACATTGGAAACATGGAGGCTATTTGGAAAGATAGTTTAATGGTGGACAGGACCACATGGTTTGAGGTCCTGGGCAGAAATGAGCACATGGGAGAGAGATAGACAGATTTATACCCTCTCTTGGGCCTCACTTTGGAGCTTCCTGTTCCTGTGTAAGAAATGTATTCTGATTGGTTGTCAGACTCTCATGGGGCCATGCAGGGGTAACTTTGTAGGTTGTCTTGAGTCCCAGGCTTGGTTGAATCTTGCTGGGTGATGCAATCTCTCCAGGTGCCATGTGGTGAGTTCTGTTGCTAGATGAGTAGAGGGCTAATCCGATCATGTCCTGAGGGTCATGTCTGAATCCCATCACCCTGGAGCTGACGGGGGGGAGGGGGGGCAGGGAGCTGCAGGGAGCTGCTTTGTCTTTAAAACATGTTTCTCCTTTTCTCATCCAGGGAAATATAATATTCTGCCATTTTAATATTTCCTAAAATATTTCATTCTTCTAGGAAGGGGGTGGGTGCTAACTTTCTTCAAAAGGAAGGAAGGAAGGAAGGAAGGAAGGAAGGAAGGAAGGAAGGAAGATTATGAGGGTGAGGGAGGGTCTGAGGGAAATCCTGCCTTAGCACTTGGCCACCAAGGGTGCCCCCCAACATGAGTGATGTTGAGCTGGCCATGCCCATCCTGGCCACTCCCACCCCCGAGGTCAAATGCAACCCTGATGTGGCCCTCAATGAAATCGAGTTTTGACACCTCTGGTCTAATGCTTAAGGCACCGGGATAGAAAACGGGAGTCTGTGAGTTCAAGTCTTGCCTTAGCCATGAAAGACAACTGGTGACTTTGGGCCAGTCGCTCTCTCTCAGCCCAACCCACCTCACAGGGTTGTTGTTGTTGTGGGGAAAGTAGGAGGAGGAAGATGTGTTGGATACGTTCACTGCCTTGAATTATTTGCAAAAGCTACAATGACAGGACACAAACAAATACATCCTTGGTGCTTTCTGAGCTTGGCTGTTTTCCTACAGATGTTTCAGTGATGATGATAATGAAATTACCTAGTCGGATCATAATATCTTGGCAAGAAATCATTCAAGCTCAGAGAGCACCAAAGACTTCTGAGCTCAACCCTGAATTACAAATATTCTTTTTGTGAATTCCCCAATACTTCTTGATCTGGGAGAGGTTCCCTAATAATACCATTTAATTGTGGGAAGCAGAGGTTGTAGGCAGCCGGTTTGGACGGGTTCTGGTGAACTGGTAGCAGCGACTCCCGCCCATCCATCCGGACATAATGCTGTCCTATCTAGCCACGTTTTGGAGGCTGGGCGCATGCGCGGGAAGCGCGCATGAGCAAAGCGCATGCATGGAAGGCCGGCACATGCGTGGAAGATTTGCGCGTGTGCAGCGAGCGTGCAGAAGGCGGGGTACATGCATGGAAGGCTCATGTGCGTGAGCGAAGCGAGCGTGCGCGTGCATGGCAAACCGGTGGCAAGAATACGTGAAAGCCGCCGCTGGTGGGAAGCCAAGGAGACTGTCAGCTTCTGGAAAGAGGAATACAACCTCATAAGTCATTCCCTACGCCAGTGATGGCTAACCTTTTCCGGATCGAGTGCCCAGTGTGTGCACACGTATATAAATGTGCACATGCCCGAACCCCCAAAATGCAATGTGTGCACAGCCCCGGCCCCCCTGTGCATGTGTGTGCAGCCCACTGCATGTGTCCCCTATGCATGCTTGCATGGCCCCCCTACATGCGCCCAACCCTCCCACGGAATGTGTGGCAGAGATTTAAAGACCAGCTGGCTGGTGGGAGACACACGTACAGAGCTGAACTGGGGCGACGGCTTGTGTGCCATCAGAGAGGGCGCTGCGTGCCACTTCTGGCACCCGTGCCATAGGTTCGCCATCACGGCCCTACGCCCTTCCCTGCCGTTGAAATATCTACCACTCTTGAATCAGTTGAGTAGCATAATTGCAAAAAAAATTGCTGCCCAGTAGTGGATCTCTGCATCCTTCTACTCCCTCTGTCCTGACTCACTGCCAAATGATCCTGTCCTGATTTTGTGTGCGCAGGAAGCAATAAGCAAAGCAATTGGTTGATTCCCCCAGCTTTGTTCTCCTTCCTTTTCTGTCGCTAAGCATGGGGAAAATCTTTACCAGTCCTGGCCCTATAACTGGTAAAGGGCATCACTCTCAATCTATCACTCTCTCTCCGTCAGCTACAAACCTGGGTGTTTGGGAAGTGATGAAAGCAGTTTGGGCACAAAGTCCACAAGGTAACTATGATGACATCACACAAGCCCCACCCCTTTGGCACATGATGTCACCCACAAAGGGGTGGAGTTTACAATGCCAAGCATCTGAATTTTGATCATGTGACCACAGAGATGCTGCAATTGGTCGTAAGTGTGAAAAATTGTCATAAGTCAACTTTTTTCAATGCTATTGTAGCTTTGAATTTCACTTAAGGAAATGTGGTAAGGGAAGGACTATCTGTAAGAGGTGGCAAAGAGTAACTGTAGGGGATGATCATGCTGAGCCTGACGGCTGGATCAAATAAGTCATCAGTTTGGAATCCCTACGCTCCCACAAGAAATCTAAGTCCAGCCCCCTTTGATTTCCATTGACTCTAAATTAGTGCCAGTTTGCCTTGACTGTTAGTAGATCAGATTCTTGTGTATAAGTAGCATATATGGCTCGTGTGATCTGTTGTAGCCGGGACGGGGGGTGGGAGGTGGGGGCACTGGTGGGATCCTACCGGTTTAACAACCAGTTTGGTGATTGTGTGCTTCGCACGTGTGCGCGTGCTCCACGCACACACATGACTGATGTGTGCTGTGCGCGCATGTACAGTTTTACGAAAACTGATTCTGCCGCGCGAATCAGCTGAGAAGATATAGGTCAATAAAGTGCAGGGGAGGGCAGGCCCTCCTGATTGTCAGAGTGAACTGTTTGCTACCAGCTGATCGTCGGAACTACCGGTTCCCCCGAACTGGCCCGAACTGGTCGAATCCCACTCCTTGGTGGGTGGGGGGTTCATTTTCTTATATTGTACTATAGTAATGTATTTGTTTCTTTTTGTTAGTTTTTATTGTTTTAAATGTGGTTTTATATTCTGTAAGCCGCCTTGAGTCGCAATGGGCGAATAGGCGGCAATATAAATTCAATAAATAAATAAATAAATATAACAAATTTGAAGTGCTTTGAACTCAACACCTGTGGTTGGTTACTTCTGCCTGACAGTAACAGATGTTACTGACTTCGCAGCTAATCCTGGATGTTGCTGGCTTATTGGGGAAACAGTGGTTCTTTTACTGGCACTGCTAAGAATGAGTGACGCCTGTACAGCAGTGGTGGGTTGCCCCCGGTTCAGACCAGTTCGCAAGAACCGGTAGTAAAACTGGCAGGAGGCTCCGCCCACCGCCACGGATGTCATCATTGGTGATCTGCGCATGCGTGTGCGCGATTCCACTGCGAACCAGTAGTAAAGGTAAGTAGAACCCATCCCTGCTGTACAGGTAGCCCTTCACTTACGACTGGTTGCTTAGTGACCATTCGAAGTTATGATGAGCCCCTAAGAGATATTTATGATGTGGTTGCAAAGTTCTGACGGCTGCCCCCCTTCACACTGATAGGATTACATTTTGGGCACTAAGCAAGGGACCCACGTGTATAACCATTTTCAGCCTCCTGCAGTCACCTGACCATGATTGATGATGCTTTTACAACCCCCTCCCCCCTGAATATTTACTTCAGGTTTTCAGCAAAAATGCTGCATCACAGATTTGATTAACGGCGACCACAGAAAAGGTCATCCGATCGGGTTGGTTGTGTGGGTGGCCTGCTTTATATGACCGTCACTGACTTATCATTGTAATGGGCAAGTTCCATTTTGGTCATAAGTTGAGGACTACCTGAATCACCCTACTGAGGATGACAGGGTGGCAATGTCATGGCAACAGAGTTGAAAAGCAAAGTTGCTAAGGAACGTTTGCATGGTTTGAAGGGGGGGGGGAGACCCTTGTAACTGCTGAGAGGTGGGGGCCGTAGTTAGCTCTTGAACTGTGTTGTTGTCGCACGAAAGAGGGTGGGAGAACGTCTGCATCCAAACACAAACACAAACATCGGAAACTAGACAAAAGGGGAAGTCAGGACAAGCAGCTGCCGTGCGATCAGCCAAGAGGGGGCGTCTTTCTCCCGTGACATCTGCCAACCGACCCACTAATTAGCTGCCAACTGCAGCACGAAGCTTTTGTTGTTTATATGCCAGATGTATGAAAATCACATCAAGAGGTCTGATTTTGCTCCACACATACATTCAGCCCGGCAATCGCACTGACTGGTGCGCCAGCTCTAGGGGAGGAGGGAACTTCAAGGTGGAACATGCAAATAACCGCTCAGGAAAGCCAGTTCTCCTGAGGCTGCGGCTTTGCGCGGCCCACAACATCTTTTAATTGGTTAATTAAAGCGTTCCCTGTGTGTGTTGCAGTTCCAGCAGAAGGCAACAACCTTTGTAGGTCTTTCAAAGTCTAGCGAATGTGGAAGTGGATGACGAAGCAAGGTTTGAAAAAGTTGGAAAAAGAGGACGTCTCTTGGACCACGTTTCTGCCCTTCTCAGCTGCGGAGGCGGTTTATGAGCAGAATAAGAGAAGAGTTGGAAGGGATCTTGGAGGTCTTCTAGTCCAGCCCCCTGCTCAAATAGGAAATCCTATGTAGGAAGTTAGCACCCACCCCTTTCCTAGAGGAATGAAATATTTTTAGGAAATATTAAAAAAGGCAGAATATTATATTTCCCTGGATGAGAAATGGATAAGCATGTGTTGAAGCAGCTCCCATCTTCCTGCCCTCACCCTTTGTCAATGGGCCATTAAGGCCTGGGCCAGTCTATTCTACATAACAAAGATCTACCTCCTTCAGGCAGAGCCATAGTAGGAATTGCCAAAGATCCAACAAAGATAGGATTAGCCCTCTACGCAATAGCAGCAGAAACTCACATGTGACCTGGGAAGCATGTGACCTGGGAAGCACATGTGACCATCAGCCAGCAAGGCTAGCTAAGACCCCCCACCCCTGGGAGTCTGACAACCAATCAGGATACTGTTTTGGGGCCCCAGGAAATGCAAAGCCAGAGAGAGCATAAAAACCCGTGAATTCGCTGTATCTGCCCTTTTTCTGTTCAGGAACTCAAGCCTTGTGATCCTGTCCACCATTAAACCATCTTTCCAAGCAGTCTCCATGTTTCCAGTGTCTTTTTCCCCACTTGGAGCAGAACCCAGAAGGATGTTTCTTCCAACACCTATACCCATGATGGCGAACCTATGGCATGCGTGCCATAGGCCTCCCACTGACCAGCTGGTCTTTGGGTCTCTGCCTCACATGTGCGGGGGGTGGGGAGGTGTGCCGGGGGGCTGTGCGTGCATATGTGGGGTGGGGTGCATGGGGGGCTGCACACGCATGGGGGCGCATGCATGCATGGGGGAGGTGTGTGTGCAGGGGGGCCTGCGTGAATGTGGGGGGCGGGGCACATGCAGGGGGCACATGCATGCTTTGGGCACTCAGTCCAGAAAACGTTAGCTATCACTGTCCTATACGATTTCAGTGTCCCTGTTGTGAACCGGTAATAAAGGTAAGTAGAACCTGTCAGTAGGTACAATTGTGTGGTCATTAATCTTCTCAAAAAAAATCTCAAGACAGAAAGGCCATTGTTGCCCCAATGTCTAAAACCATCTCAGTGTTGATAGAATCTTTTCTGTAAATCCTGTCCACGTGGTTTATATTCAGATTATTCTGCTCTTTCAGAGAACTGAAGCGGTGCAGCAAGAAATCCAGGCCAGCTTTTAAACTTCAATTAATCACAAAGGGATTAGTCCAGATATTTGGGTTTATTTCCCTTGTTGCAGCTGTTTTGCCTTCAGGGGCAGTTTAAGGTTTGCACCTGCTACACGGATTTTCCTGGACAGCTATGAATAAGACTGTAAATTTCCTTAAATTACATTCTGGGTTTAATGGTTAGCTGTCAGTTTCAAATTGCAGGAACAAGTTGAGTTGATAGCTATGCAGCCTTGCATTTCCTGTGGACTCTCCAATCCTGTCATTAATATGGCAATCAACCCCCTATCTGGCCTGCACCATTTTGCATTATTTTATCCGAGCAGTAGCAAAAGTAATACAGGTAGTCCTCGATTTACGACCACAATTGAGCCCAAGCTTTCTGCTGCTGTGTGAGACATTTCTTACATGAGTTTTGCCCCATTTCACTTGCCACAGTTGTTCAGTGAAGGCACTGCAGTTGTTAAGTCGGTAACACAATTGTTAAATGAACCTGGCTTTCTCATTGACTTTGCTTGTCAGAAGGTTGCAAAAGAGGATTGCATGACACGGGGACACTGTAACTGTCATAAATACGAGTCAGTTGCCCAGCGTCAACATTTGATGTCTGAATTTTTATCATGTGACCATGGAGATGCTCCAATGGTCATAAGTGTGAAAAACTATCATAAATTAATTTTTCCAGTGCCGTTGTAACTTCCAATGATCACTAAATGAAGTTGTAAGGATTACCTGTAATTCTTCCCTGCATTAAAAAACCATAGCTTGTCAGGAAAAGAAGTATTAAGGGGAAAAATCAAATGAGGACAAATTTTGGAAATATCCTTTGGTGATGAACATCCTCCCAGCGCTGCCTCCTCTGATAAATTTCTTTATCTCCCATACTACAGATCCAATTTCCCCACTAAATTGCATTTGTTGGAATAGTGTGACTGCTAGTGCAAACTTGACGTGGAATTCTAGAAGGGGAAGGATCTATTAAGGCCACTGAGTGAAAAATTCAAATTAAAGCAATTTAACTTGGATAGTTGGCTTCTAACATTCCCCCCAGGAGAACCTCTGAAAGGCAGATCACTTCTCTAACTAATTTTAGGGTAAAGGTATCCCCCACCCTAATATTCACTCAGATTTGGCCTTAAACATTTTTCTTTGAGTCAATCTTGACTTCTGCTGACCTTGCATCTGGTTTTGATCGCCACAATATAAAAAAGATATTTAGACTATGGAAAGGGTGCAGAGAAGAGCAAGAAAGATAATTAGGGGGCTGAGAGCTCAAGCATGAAGAATGGTAGAAGGAATTGGATTTGTCTAGTTTAATGAAAAGAAGGACTAGGGGTGACATGATAGCAGCCTTCCAGTATTTGAGGGGCTGCCACAAAGAAGAGGGGGGGTCAGCCTATTCTCCAAAGCCCCTGAAGGTGAGATAAGTAGCAATGGAGGGAAACTATCTGCCTATAATAGGTAATAATATCCTACCAAAAGGAAACAGTTCTAGGAGATTACACAAATGTGTATTTAAATGAAACAGTAATTCCATTACATCCCTAGCCCCTTTGATAATTTACTCAAACATTTTCTCTGTCGCTACAATGGAAACCAATCATCCTAAAATCTGTTGCTTTGTTATGCAAGGCAGAATCTAGGATCTGTTGAAGTTTTTGACACTGATGTTAACACCTCTTCCCATTGTCTAGGCCAAATAAGAATCTCTAATTCTTTACTCCATTCAGCCATTAACATTTGCATATCAAACGGATCCATCACCTGCAGAATTTTATAAAGACTAATTGTAGGGTTTTTTTTGTGTCACAGTCCTATCTGAGGCACTGGGGAAAGGGCCTGCTTTGTCGATGAAAATATTTTAAGACTCCAGACAGCAAAAGAGGAACTAGATATGGGGGAGGAGAAAGATTCGCCCAAAGTCTGCTCAATAGGGAAGCAGATTTGGGGAATTCGTTTATTTTATTATAGCAATTGCACTTAGACTTATATACCACTTCCCAGTGTTTTACAGCCCTCTCTAAGTGGTTTACAGAGTCAGACTATTTCTCCCAACAATCTGGGTTCTCATTTTACCCACCTAGGAAGGATGGAAGGCTGAATCAACCTTGAGTCGTGTCAGGATCGAACTTCTAGCAGTGGGCAGAGTTAGACTGCAATAGCAATAGCACTTAGATTTATATACCGCTTCCCAGTGCTTTAAAACCTTCTCTAAGCGTTTTACAAAGTCAGCCTCTTGCCCCCAACAATCTGGATCCTCATTTTATCGACCTGGGAAGGATGGATGGCTGAGTCAACCTTGAGCTGGTCACAATGGAACTCCTAGTGATTTTCAAGTCAGTAGAAATGCAGATATGCAGTTAAACTCACAATTAAAGTGTTAATTAATTCAAACAAGTGACAGAACAAACAATCAAAATACAACACTGCAAATCTCAATTTGATAGCAACCCTAGTTAGATCTCAAACATTCCTTGGAAGGGTTATCTATCTTCAATTTTTCTTCCTTTTGAAACCCCCACCCCCCTTATTCCCAGTATGGACGATGCTTCAAGACCAAGTGCATATTTCGTGTTCCAAGCTTGGTTAAAACGTGCCTGGAAATCAGAAGATGTGTTCGAAAAGAACAATTGGATTTGAAAAAGAGCAGATCCTCCAAGACCTTTCTTCTTCCCCTTGTTTACCCTCCAGCAGATAATTTAAAGTCATCTGTGAAAAGCTAAAGGTCAGCATTTCCATATAAATAGGAGTTTGAAGTGAGTTCACTTTCTTTTCTGTTCATCATCGGGTTTTGTAATATAGGGCAGTAATGCAGTACTGAAAAAGTACTTTCATTTTTTCTTCTTCCTCTTCTACTCCAGAGTGCTGGCTGGGGAATTCTGGGAATTAAAGTCCACACATCTTAAAGTTGCCAAGATTAAGAAATACTGCTCTAGCCGTAGCAGTGATGGCTAACCTTTTTCTCTTCGGGTGCCAAAAGCATGCATGTGCTGGCACCCATAATACAATGCACGCACCCCCATGCATGCATGCATGCCCCCCCCATGACCCCGCATATGCGGGTGCAACCCCCCCAAGCGACCCCCCCTTCGCATGCTCTAGAGGCTTTCCTTGAGCCTCTGGGAGGGTGAAAATGGCCTCCCCTGAGCTCCGGAGGCCCTCTGGAGGCCAGAAACAGCCTCGTTTCCAAACTTCCGGTATTTCCGGTAGGCCTGTTTTTCACCCTCCCCAGGTTCCGGAGGTTTTCCATGAGCTTCCGGGAGGACAAAAACAGCCTTCCTTGGGCTCCGGAGGCCCTCCAGAGGCCGGAAATGGGCCCGTTTCTGCACTTCTGGAATGCATGCACTGCTCCCCCCGCGCTCCCTCGCCCCCCCACACATGTGCGTGCGACCATCCGCAAATGTGCGCACATTTCCCACATGCGCCCCGTCCCCTGCGCATCCTGAAAATCAGCTGGCCGGCAGAAGGCGCGTGCGCGCATGCGCAGTGAACATGAACTGGGCAACAGCTCGCGTGCCTGCAGAGAGGGCTCTGTGTGCCAGCTGTGGCACGTGTGCCATAGGTTCTCCATCAAAGAGCCATAGAGTCGATAACTTTCATTCTTCTACCATATTGCAAAGAAGCAATTAGAGATCCTAGGAGGTAGTACCCAAGGGGTGCACAGGCAGTCCTCGATTTACAACAGTTCTTTTAGTGACCATTCAAAATAACAGTTGGCATGGGGTTGGACTTGAAGACCTCCAAAGTCCCTTCCAGCCCTAGGAGTCTATGGTTTTTCTGCCTGCTTGTCTACTTGCTTGCCTCTCTCTCTCTCCCTTTGATTGGACAACCATTTGCCCAGGATGATATAAGGACCCTGGCCTTGAGCAGAGGGTGGACTAGAAGATTATGCTTCTACAGTGACACTGAAAAAAGTGACTTATGACCATTTTTTATACTTAAGTCCATTGCAGCATCCCCTGGCTAGGTGTTCAAAATTCAGATGCTTGGCAACTGACTCATATTTATGATGGTTGCAATGTCCTGGGATGGTGTGATCCACTTTTGTGACCTTCTGACAAGCAAGGTCAGTGGGGAATCCAGATTCATTTAACAATTGTTCTTCCTAACTTAAAAACTGCAGTGATTCACTTAAGAACCACAGCAAAAACAATGGCGTAAAATGGGGCAAAACTCACTTAACACCTGTGTGGCTTAGCAACAGTCATTTTGGGCTCAATTGTGACCATAAGGACTATCGGTATATGACCTCATATTCAACACTTCTGATTTACAATAAATCAAATCATTAAATAGAAGAGCAAGTTTACAAAGAATCTTTTACATGCTGGCAGACTACCTGTGCCCATGTAATCCTCCAGAATGGAGCCTGATTCGAAGCTAATTATTTTTGTAGGTGACCCAGAGTGCAGTTGTTATTAATTCATCATGAAGAATTCCTGATGACAAACTCTGTTTCCCAATATTTTTTTTTAATTGGTAAGAAATCTAAACTTTTACAGCCTTAAAGGATCTCAATAGAACGTTAGCCTCTGCGCCATTACTTCCTCGCCAAAGGAGAGAATGGCAATAAAATGAAATCACACCAGGGAATTAAAATGGCGCTCGCCCAATATTGGAAAACTGACCAACTGCTAACAGATCAATTGATAATCCCAAAAATCTTTGGATTAATTGCGCGGAAATGGACAAACTAACATTTGAAATGAAGGACAAGGTAGACTCAAAACGTTATATAGCGTGGAATAGGTGGTATGATTGGATAACTCGCAGAAATGAGAGTAAATGAAAAATTTTGTATGATAATAATAATTAACAAATATGCACCGTTAATAAGATAATGGACGTGTGACCAAAGTCACTTTTTCTTTTTATGTATTGTCGTTTGTATTAATATATACGTATCTTGTATATACATAGTATAGTATTTTACTTTTATGTGTTTAATAAAGTTTTGTTCTTAAAACAAACAAAAAAAAATGTCGGTCAAAACATACTTAACACTCCTTCCTTCTCCTATTTTCCCCACAACAGTCCTGTGAGGTGGGTTGAGCGGAGAAAGAGTGACTGGCCCAAAGTCACCCAGTCAGCTTTCATGCCTAAAATGGAACTAGAACTCACAAGTTTCCTGATTTCTAGGCCAGCCCCTTAACCACTACACCAATTTTGAAAACCTGTTTTAGTTCCTCTCTGCTCCATCTTATACTAAACAAAAATCAAGTAGTTTGGGATTTCTTTTTCACACCGCCTCCTTCGTTCTCTTTTTTTGCAAATACGCTTCTCTTCCCCCTTTACGTTCCTTTGCAAATATAGACATGGTGTCTTGCTCTGTGTGGGAGTTTTTTTGGGAATTGTTCTTCCGATTTGTCAATCTACCTGCATTGTCTTAGCAATTTTTGGGATGGAGAGGAGACCAGCCAAGCTCAGCTAAACCATACCTTTCGGTCTTCATGGAGAAACAGCCCAACAAGGTTGTCCAAGGGGGACCAATGAGAGGTCTAAAATAGCATCTATATCAGGGGTCTCCAACCTTGGCAACTTTAAGCCTGGCGGACTTCAACTCCCAGAATTCCCCAGCCAGCTTTGCTGGAATTCTGGGAGTTGAAGTCCGCCAGGCTTAAAATTGCCAAGGTTGGAGACCCCTGATCTATGTGGTGTAATGAATAACAAGACTGGGTGGTGGATACAAAAAACCAGAACTTGGAGGTCTCAGAGCGGCCCTAACCAAGGCAATTTTAGTTTCACAGGGGAAAAGAAACCCTGCCCAGCTCCTTAATCAGCAAACAGAGACCGGGACAGGAAGTGGTCAAATTGGTTTCCCATCCATTCAGAGGAAGAGGGTATAAAATAGCTACGGCGTGTAAAAACACTCTGGTATTACACTCGGTGCAAGCCGCTCAGGTTGTCTTCTCCTCAGCTTGTCTGTGTGACTGTGCTGCTGTGCTGGACCAAAAAGTAGCCACGATGTTCCAGAGAAAACGAAGTGTTTCCTTTGGCGGTTATGGATGGTGAGTCCCTTCCCTTCCCTTCCTGTCTTTATTACTTGATAAGTAACTTAAGGTAGTGAGCATATATAGTATTCCTTGCTCTTCTTCTTTTCCTCATAACAACAACAACAACAACCCTGAGAGGTGGGTTGTATTGAAAGACAATGATTGGCTCAAAGTCACCCAGCTGGCTTTCGTGCCTAAAGCAGGACTAGAACTCAGAGCTTCCTGGTTTCTCGGCCAGCATCTTAAGGACAACATCAAACTGTTGCCGTTTTCCTTTCTCTTCCCTCTCCCCATTTCTCCAGGCGTTGAAGGGACCTGATGTTGTGCCCTCCCCTCCTTCATTTTCTATTCCAAACCACAACCCTCTGATTTTGACTGCGCTGAAAGAAAAGAATTGGTCTAAATTCACGGAGGGCTTGTCTGTGGCTGTGGGTAGATTTGAACCTGGTACTCCCGCTCTTAATGCAGCCTTTCTTCACTAAACTCCACCGGCTTTCTATGGAGAGTAAAGGTTTGGGACAAGGAACTTCTTGCTTAGTCTTTCTTCTCCTAATTTCTCAAAGATTTTGCAGTGAAGTCTTCTTAGGCCATTTCCCCTTAAGTGACGATGCAGGGTCTTCATAACATCTTGAGGACTAGGCACTTGAAACAAGAAATGTCATATGGATTGGCTAGGAAGCAGCGTCTTCTCAGAAGCGACCCCATAGTGCTAGATTTACACCCTCGAGCCTATCCGTTCGTCTCCAATGAATTGGCTTAGAAAAATTACCTTGGATTTTGAGTGCTTTCAAATCAGAAAATGATTTGAAATCAGAAATCTTTTCCTATTTTTTTTTTACTTTAAGAACTTTGCTACTTGTCCAGTTCCCTCCAGGTTTTATACAGTAGTGGCCAAAATTGTGGAAACCTTTTGGGAAAAGTGCATTTTCTAAAACTAGCTAATAACACCACTTTTTTTTGGAGTAGTACTATAAAATTATATATCAATGGAAAGATAATTTAATGAAGAATGTAATGCAATAACTTTTATGAAGGATTTGCTGTTAGAATAGCAGTTACAGTATACAGAAGAAAAGTAAAACACGTAGAAAAAACAAGATATACAAAAATTATCACGTCAGTTGATACATAGTTGGGTATCCTTTAACATAATTACGGCCTTGCAACATCTTCCCATGGAGTGAACCAAGTCTTTTAGTTCTGCAGCTGTTATAATATGAAACCAAGATTCAATGATTGCTTCTATTAACTGGGTTTTATTGCTGGGTCGCTTCTGACTAACAGATTTGTTTAGTCTGCTCCATAGATTTTCAATTGGGTTAAGGTTTGGGCTATTCCCAGGCCATTCCAGCAGTGGAAAATGATTTTTTTTAAAACCCCCCCCCCCCCCCAAAAAGAAGAAGTGGTGTTATTTGCTATAAAAAAAATACCCTTTTCCCCAAAGGTTTCCACAGTTTTGGCCACTACTGTATGACTTGGCTGCATTCTGAAATGTTTTATATGGCCCGTTGGAAAGATAACCTTTTTTGCCAAAAGAGTACATTGCTGAATTTGAGGTTAGATGTTTTGTAGCGCTGGGCAATGTTTTGGATTCAGGTGCACAAAGGTAGAATGGAGAGAGCGAAGATGCAAACAGATTTGTCCATCTGCAACTCAAAGTGACTGAATTTTGGGGGGGGGGGATGGGGAGAGGGAGGGGGTTGTATGGTTGCCCAGGATCAAAGGTCCCCTTGACAGCAATAGGGATCCTTTCTAGATCCTCTCTAGAGGTTTTTAAAAAGAGATTGGACAGCCATTTGTCCAGAATTGTGTAGGGTTTCTTGCTTGAGCAGGGGGTTGAATTAGAAGACCTCTGAGGTCCCTTCCAACTCTGTGACAGGTAATCCTCGATTTACGACCGCAACCGAGCACAAGATTTATATTGCTAAGAGAGATATTTGTTCAGTGAATTTTGCCCCATTTTCCGACCTTTCTTGCTACGGTTGTTAGGTGAATCACTGCGTCATTAAATTAGTAACCCGGTTGTTAAATGAATCTGGGCTTCCCCATTGACGTTGCTCATCAGAAGGTCGCCTAAAGGTGATCACACATGACCCCGGATCATAAATACGTGTCAGTTGCCAAACCTCTGAATTTTGACCGCATGATCTTGGGGATGCTGCAATGGTCATAAGCGTGAAAAACGGTCACTCTTTTCAGTGCCGTGGTAACTTTGAATGGTCATTAAATGAACGTCTATAAGTCAAGGACCACCTGTAATTCTTGTTTCTTGAAGCTCAGATCTGTGACTCAGTAGTTGGTCTGGGAGGGCGCCTTGTTTGCTGACTAATTGTGTTAAAGCATATTTGTGTGTGTTAGCTAGAAAGGCACGGAGTGTCACAGCTCTTTTATCTCAGCCATCTGGCCACAAAGATTTTTTTCTCAGGGTGGGGCTGCCCGACCTCATCAGATGCTCACTGTGTTCCATGGGCACATTTAACCAACATCAGATTGATTGTTTTGCACGGCTGAAATGTTTTCACACGGGTCACAATGAACTTTCATTTTTCCTCCTGATGGTTGTGTCCCTGAGGGATAATATTTCTCTGCCCTGAGGGGGACCTCAAGGTCTTCTAGTCCAACCCCCTGCTCAAGGCAGGAGACTTATGCCATCCAACTCAAGTGGTTGTCCAGTCTATAAAACGTCCAATGATGGAGCAGCCAGAACTCCAAGAGCAAGCTGTTCCTTCGAGGCAACTGGACTTTCTGGTTTTTCTTTGAAGATGAATAGATTAACAGAGTTGGAAGGGACCTTGTAGGTCATCTAGTCCAACTCCCTGCCCAAGCAGGAGACCCTACACCATTTCAAACAGATGGCAGTCCAGTCTCTTCTTGAAATCTTCCAGTGATGTTTCACTTCTCATCCAAGAAGCTTCTCCAGCTCTGCCTGGATGGCAGGAGATGGAAAATCCAGGAAGTCCAGTTGCCTCTTGAAAAAAAGCACATTTGGGACAACCATGACTTGGATGACTGAGAATCTCCATAGACCTGAGGGACAATATTTCTCTGCCCTGGGACATAGAAACAAAGAATCATAGGGCTGGGAGGGACCTCAAGATCTTCTAGTCCAACCTCCTGCTCAAGGCAGAAGACTTATGCCATCCAAGTCAAATGGTTGTCCAGTCTATAAACATCTGGTGATGGAGCACCCACAATACCAAGAGCAAGCTGTCCCATTGATTAATTCTTCTCACTGTCAGGAAATTCCTTCTTACTTCTAGACTGAATTTCTCGTTAGTGTCTATGGAGATTCTTAGTCATCCAGATCCTGGTTGTCCCAAAAGTGCTTTTTCAAGAGGCAACTGGACTTTCTGGTTTTTCTTTGGAGACGTTTCGCTTCTCATCCAAGAAGCTTCTTCAGCTCTGACTGGATGGTGGGGAGCTGAAGAAGCTTCTTGGATGAGAAGCGAAACATCTTCAAAGAAAAACCAGAACCATGATCTGGATGATAGAGAATCTCCATAGACACTAAGGTGGGAATATAACTCAACAGCCTCTTTCAGAATTGGCCCAAAGTCACTCAGATCGCTTTCATGCCTTAGGTGGGCTGAAGAGAGCTGGAGAAGCTTCTTGGATGAGAAGTGAAACGTCTCCAAAGAAAAACCAGAAAGTCCAGTTGCCTCTTGAAAAAGCACCTTTGGAGAAACCATGACCTGGATGATTGAGAATCTCCATAGACAATTACCTGTACAGGACATAGCTAAAATACCCCAAGATGAATATAGGTGTTTATAGCAGTGGTGGGTTGCCCCCGGTTCTATAGAACTGGTAGTAAAACCGGCAGGAGGCTCCGCCCACTGACTCTGACATCATCAAAATGCTTCTGCGCATGTGCAGAAGAGTGTGCGCGCGGCCCCGTTGCGAACTGGTAGTAAAGGTAAGTAGAACCCACCCCTGGTTTTTAGGCTTAGATATAGTATGATGCAGGATGGATTCTACTTACCTTTACTAATGGTCCGCAATGGGATCACATGCGCAGATCGCCAATGATGACATCCGGGGTGGGAGGCGGGGCCTCCCGCCGGTTCTACTATCGGTTCTTGCGAACCGGTCTGAACCGGTGGCAACCCACCCAGTGGTGGGATTCCAATTTTTTTACTACTGGTTCTGTGGGTATGGCTTGGAGGTGTGGCATGGCTTGGGGTGTGGCTTGGTGGGCGTGTCAGGGGAAGGATACTGTAAAATCTCCATTCCCACCCCACTCCAGGGGAAGGTTACTGCAAAATCCCCATTCTTCCCGATCAGCTGGGACTCGGGAGGCAGAGAATAGATGGGGGCGGAGCAAGTCAGAATTTTTACTACTGGTTCTCCGAACTACTCAAAATTTCCGCTACCGGTTCTCCAGAACTGGTCAGAACCTGCTGAAACCCACCACTGTACCTACCACTGGTATGATGGCAGACTGGATTTTGCAAAGACACGTGTTATTTTATCTCTTTACAATGGAAAGTTGCAATGGAATTCGGCCACCTCATACTTACCCTTGGGCACGCATGCAACTGCCTTACATTTCTGCCTCACCAACCTCTTCCTCCTCATCTACCCAATTGGATTTATTTGTTTGAAGGTGCAAAATAGAGGAGGGAGTCACCTGGTGTCCCACTTTCCATTTCTAGTCTGCTATGTATAAAAAAAAGGGTTAAGGATGGAATAACTGAAGGCCACTTGCTGATAATTACCCGCAAGATCGTTTTAAGTGGTTCTGGAAAGGTCTGCATCCTTTTTGATAGAGATGTTTAAGAAATGTAAATTCTTGCCTTTCATGTTCCTTTCTCTCCCTAGTTTACTTGCCTTTTATCTGGTTTTTGCAGCGAGCTGCCTTTGATGGGTGCTGTTGATGTCTAATAAATATGCATCCATCAGTCCTTTTTGCCACAAGAACTGAGTGATGTGTTAGGTTGGTCTACCCTGGATATGGGGATTGACTGGGATGTGCTAGTTGCAGATTCAAAGAATGTGAGCAGGAAGTCCTTGGTTTACAACAGTTCATTTAGTGACCATTCAAAGTTACAACAGCACTGAAAAAAAGTGACATTTTTCACACTTAACAACCATTGCAGCATCCCCCTGGTCAAGTGATCAAAATTCAAACAGTTGGCAATTGATTCATATTTATGACAGTTGTCATGTCCCAGGATCACGTGATCACCTCTTGTGACCTTCTGATAAGCAATGGAGAAGCCAGACTCACTTAACAACCATGTTCCTAACTTAACAACTGCAGTGATTCACTTAACAACCGTGGCAAGAAATGATCATGAAATGGGGCAAAGCTCACTTAACAAATGTCTCACTTAGCAACATAAATTTGGACTCAATTGTGGTCGTAGGTCGAGGACTACCTGTAATATAAAACTAACTTAAGCCACTTTAAGTTTGTTTGATTTGAGACTGGAGATTGCCAGTTGCTGAGTTAGCAGAAAAACGAAATTAATCTGAATAGGTCTTATTAGTTTGGGAATTGTTGTTTTAGCCTGGTTTAGCCTGACAAGCAGGTCATCAAATGAAGTTAACGTGGTTTCTTTGGGCTTAGCATGTTATATTAATAGCAATTTCTTAACCTGGATTTATGTTAAAGTGTGTTACAGGTAATCCTTGATTTATGGCCACAATTGAGCCCAAAATTTATGTTGCTAAGTAAGACAATTGTTAAGCAAATTTTGTCCCTTGTTTAAGACCTAGTCACAGGTGTTAAATGAAACACTCCATTTATTAAATTAGTAACACGGTTGTTAAGTGACTCTGGCTTCCACATTGACTTTGCTTGTCAGAAAGTTGCAAAAGGGAATCACTGCAGTTGCAAAAGGGAATCACTGCAGAATATGAGTCAGTTGCCAAGCGCCTGAATTTTGATCACATGATCCTGGGGACGCTGTAATGGTTGTAAGTCTGAAAAATGGTTGTAAATCCCTTTTTTTCAGTGCTGTTGTAACTTTGAACGGTCACTAAACGAACTGTTGTAAATCAAGGACTACTTGGATATAAATCTAGCCAGTGAGTTCAAAGACGATTCCCTTGCTATCCTGATGTTTGGATTGATTCTGTTCCATCAAGTCAGCGTTGGCACAAGTTTGTGACCATGTAGATCACAGGTGTCAAATTCGATTGTGTCACATGACGTATCACAACATATCCAGTAGTGGTATTCAGCTGGCAGTGGTGACCTGGGTTACCTAGTAAAATTAGTCATAGTTGCTACATTCAATCAACTTACTGTATTTTTGGAGTATAAGACGCACCTTTTTCCACCCTAAAAGGGGGTGAAAATTTAGGTGCATCTTATACAACAAATGTAGCCCCGTCTACCCACTGGCCCCACCCTTTGGGCTCTGCCTCGCAGCAGTTACCTCCTTGCAAGTAAACAGCAAGAAAAAACAGTTCCTTTCAGCTTCCGCACAACCTAATTAGTACAAGTTGATTGGATTGGCCTCCCGACTCTCAGTTGATTTGCTCTCAGCTGTTTTGCGCAGGGCTCTGCTGCTTGCTGAAAGAGGTAAATTGCTGGAGCAGATTTTTTTTCCTTGTGCTAATCAAGCTATGCTGAAAACGAAAATGAAAGTAAAGCAGGCTGTTTGCTGTTTGCTGTTTGCTTTAATGATGCAAAATTGCGCAGAGACAGAGGCAGATTTCTTTTTCTTCTTTTCCTTACCAAAAAAGATAGGTACGACTTATATTCCGGTGCGTCTTATACTCCGAAAAATATGCTATGTGTTTCTAATAATGCTACACAGTTATAATAAGTTGCAATCTATCATTGTTCAATTATTCCTTGTTTTCTCTTATTGTTACTTTTATTATATAACAGTGTCTACTCTAACATTCCCCCTCCTCTTATTTCTATCACTTATTCTAACTTTTAATCATATTACCTTTTACTAAAGGAAAACATTTTCTTTCTATCCTACCTACCTTCTAATCGTGCCACCTACCTTAAAAGAAAAGAAAAAAGAGAGAGAGAAAAGGAAAAGCAAATCAGAACGACGGCAAAGAAAGGAAATAATCTATCCATCGTCTCATGCCCGCTTCAATACTTTAGTTGCTATGCTTTTTTTTTTTTAATTTGCCTCCCTTAATTTGCCTTGTGTGGACACCTGTTCTAATGGTTCATCCAGGGCCACTGTAACTGAGTCCATCCACCTTGCTGTTAGTCGTTTCTTCTTTTCTTTTCCTTCCCCCTTTCCTAGCAATTTCGACTTATTCTGAGGTTTGTTCCCAATGATAAGATTTAATAATAGAGGCTAAATCTTACTAGGACTTTTATTAGTTCTCGGAACATCAGGAGTGAAAAACAGTTCTCTTCAAACAGTGCTTTCACTGAATGCACAAGTCTCATTTTCAGAACGGTGTCCACGTACAGCAGTCACATGATGGTTGAGTTGCATTATGTGGCTCACAATACACAATACACACTTGCTGAGCTTTGTACCATGTTTGACCAAGAAAGGTCACTGACCAGAAGCACTGACGTCAAGCCAGCCCTGTGCTTTTCATTTGCCCAATCAAAGTGAAACTTTAGGTTTCTTAGAACACTTTGTTCTCTAGGTTGGAAATGCGCACAGAGACACACACACACACGAAAATAGCACTAGACCATTCTGTGCAATTGTGGCAACCTGTGCAATTCTATATCCCAAAGGGGCTTTTTCAAGAAGCAACTGAACTTTCTTTGCTTTTCCTTGAAGATGTTTCGTTTCTCATCCAAGAAGCTTCTTCAGTTCTGAACTGAAGAAGTGTTCTGCCCCAGCTACGGATCCCAAAGAACACAACACACACAAAGTATGTACAAAACTTTTGTACAAGTTTAATTTACTAAAATAACTCAGTCTTTTTCAAAACAAAGGCTGTTAATAAACTTTCTTAACAGCCTACAAGAAACCAAAGATAAAGTAATCACAATCTTACTAAGGTTGGCTGAAAGCCCAGAAGCAATTTGCAGAGAATCCAGACGCGAAGAAGAGTGAACTAAAGTTGTTCCCTACAAATTGCTTCAGTCGGCGTTCCTCCTTAAATAGGCTAAGGGAGTGGCCAATTAGCCTCAAGCCTTACTCTCGAGGAGACCTCCTCCTGAGGCGCCACTCCTGCCTTTTGGCTGCTCTGCGCGCCCGTGCATCGAGAAGAGGCTCCTCCTCTTCATCCTCTTCACTTAAAGGAGCTTCTGGAGGTTCTGAAGGCCCTGACTGAATCCCCGCCTCTGGCACCACATCTTCTCCAGCCTTCTCATTTTCTGACTCGAGTACCAGCTGCACAGGCTGCTGGCGCAACACAACACCAGCCTCCTCGCTGTCAGAATCAGCTACAATCCGCACAGGCCTCTGATGGGCCACCACAAGAAGAGTCAGAACTGAGGAAGCTTCTTGGATGAGAAGCGAAATGTCTTCAAGGAAAAACAAAGAAAGTCCAGATGTTTCTTGAAAAAGTACCTTTGGGACAACCATGACCTGGAGGATTGAGAATCTCCATAGACATCTGTATAATTTTACTGTAGTGAGACTTTTGAGCAGTATTTCAACCAGGTTTCTCTCAGTAAGCTACCACCTTGCATTGATTTAAAGCTATCTACAGGTAGCCTTGACTTATGACTGTATTTGAACCTGGCAGTTATGGTTATAAGTCTTCATGGTTGTAAAGCAGATCATGCGACTGACTGGATTTTATGACATTTTTTGTGGCAGTCGTTAAACGCACACAATTGTTCGCTAGGGACCAGTTTTTGCCGGAAATTGGAAGTAAATGCTGGATTCCAGCAAAAATGTAAATTGCATTCGCATAACTGTGGGTCAGTGCAAATGAATGTAAATGTGGGCTGGTTGCTGAGCACCCAAAATGTGGACATATAGAATGATTGTGGGAGTAGGGCAGCCACTGTAACTTCAGAAGGAGCTTGTAAATAAACTTCAATAAATCAGAACAGAGCTGGAAGAGACCTTCAAGGTCTTCTAGTCCAACCCCCTGCTCAAGCAGGAGACCCTATACCAGTGATGGCTAACCTTTTTGCCGTCGCGTGCCAAAAGCGGGGGTCGCACGGGGGTCGCATACGCTCGTGCCCACACCCAAAGTTCATTGCCCCCTGCCCTGCCCCCCCACGCATGCGCAAGTGACACCCCCCCACTCCCCTTGCTTTTGTCACACGATGGCAAAAAGATTACTGGTGGGCCTGGTAGGCCCGTTTTTCATCCTCCCCAGGCTCCAGATTACTGGTGGGCCTGGTAGGCCCGTTTTTCATCCTCCCCAGGCTCCAGAGGCTTTCTTGGAGCCTGGGGAGGGCGAAAATGGCCTCCCCCCCACCTACCCCAAGACCCTCCGCAGGCTGGAAACGGCCCATTTCCCAACGTCCGGTGGGCCCGGAAGGTCCGAAAATCAACTGGCCGGCATGCAGATGCACGCTGGAGCTGAGCTAGGGCAATGCTTGCGTGCCCACAGATATGGCTCCACATAGGTTTGCCATCACAGCCCTATACTATTTCAGACAAGTGGCTGTCCAGTTTCTTCTTAAAAACCTCCAGTGATGAAGTACCTATAACTTCTGAAGGCAAGCTGTTCCACTGGTTAATGGTTCTCAGTGTTAGGAAGTTTCTCCTTAATCCCAGGTTAGTTCTCTCCTTTATTTGTTTCCATCCATTGCTTCTTGTCTTGCCTTCTGGTGCTTTGGAAAATAGGTTAATCCTCTCTTCTTTGTGGCAGCCCCTGAAATACTGGAACACTGCTATTATGTCAGCCCTAGTCCTTTTTTTTTTTTTAGCCTAGCCATACCCAATTTCTGCAATCGTTCTCCCTATGTTTTAGTTTCCAGACTTAGTCTTAGTGGCTGTTCTCTACACTTTCCCCCTCAAAGTCTCAACATTTTTTTTGTAAGGTGAGGTCCATTGTAACTTTGAATGGTTGGTAAACGAATGGTCGTAGGTTGAAGGCTACCTATAGTAGTAATTGTGACAGGGATCTTGGAGTCCTAGTGGACAACCATTTAAATATGAGCCAGCAGTGTACAGCAGCTGTTGAAAAAAAAAAGCCAACACAGTTCTAGGCTGCATAAATAGAGGGATAGAATCAAGATCAAGTGAAGTATTAATACCACTTTATAATGCCTTGGTAAGGCCACACTTGGAATACTGCATCCAGTTTTGGTCGCCACGATGTAAAAAAGACGTTGAGACTCCAGAAAGAGTGCAGAGAAGAACAACAAAGATGATTAGCGGACTGGAGACTAAAACATATGAAAAAACGGTTGCAGGAACTGGGTATGTCTAATTTAATGAAAAGAAGGACTAGGGGAGACATGATAGCAGTGTTCTAATATCTCAGGGGCTGCCACAAAGAAGAGGGAGTCAACCTATTCTCCAAAACACCTGAGGGCAGGACAAGAAGCAATGGGTGGAAACTAATCAAGGAGAGAAGTAACTTAGAACTAAGGAGAAATTTCCTGACAGTTAGAATGATTAATAAATGGAACAACTTGCCTCCAGAAGTTGTGAATGCTCCAACACTGGAAGTTTTAAAGAAGATATTGGATAACCATTTGTCTGAAGTGGTGTAGGGTTTCCTGCCTAAGCAGGGGGTTGGACTAGAAGACCTCCAAGGTCCCTTCCAACTCTGTTATTCTACCTGTAGCTGGTTTGCAGCCACCCAATAGGATCTGTCAATTGCAAGCTGGATGGTTCTGTATTGGCTCCCCCCACCCCCCCATCTCCAAATTACTCATCAGAGCCTGGTGTGCAGTCTGATCTAAGATACTGTGCTGCAGGTGAGAATAAAACAGATGGAGCTCTTTTCTTTTCAGATTTAAAAAAAAACCCGACTATGGAGTGGCAGCTGTTGAATCTTTCATTACAGGAGGGAACAGGCTGATTCAGAAGGTGCAGGCTGAACAAAAAATGTGTCTTTTGCATTACGAGTTCCTTGTTATTTAAGGTGCCAAAGTGAAAATTGGAAGCGTCTTACCCAATGCCAGCTCACACTGAAGCGTATTTGTTTGCTGAATTTGGTTTAGTATATACCGATTTATAATTGGCTCCTTTGGGTGGGTGGGAGCTCAGGTTTGGCACATTTTTAAAAAAGCAGAGATTGTTTTCTCGCTTGCTGTTTGTGGTCCTCGGCACGGTGTACAACGTGATGGAGGGATGAAATTGCTCTTTTTTTGGTCTGCGTGTGCTTGTTCTGTCCCCGTCTCACACACGCACACAGTCAGCCAGGAGTTAAAATAAAGTTGCAGACAATAATTTCCTTTGATAACAGAATTGGCAGCAACCCAGTAGCTGCTTGCCAAAAACTTTACTCACAGAGGGAAGTGTTCCTCCTCCGTCAGATAAACCAAAATAAATTCACAAAGCCAAAGAATTGTCAAGTCCAGTCCATAATAAATCCAAGGAAAGCAGATAACAAAGTTCCAGAGACACAGTATGACTTGCTAGCTGTTCAGTTTTGTCCGTCACAAAGCCTGAATGGCCACCACACCCCCTTTTATCCCCTGTGGGGTGTGGTCCAGTGACTCAGCTTAATCTCTGGCACGCCTCCTTCTCTGCTGCTTGTGCTTGTCTTTCCGACGCTGGTGGGGATCCAGCCGAGACTTATCTCCGTTGAAGTCTAACTGCAGCTGCTCGGAGATGCCTGGCTCCTGGCCTATCTCTTCTCCTTCGGGAGACACCTGAGGCATTGCCAGAGAGGAGGGTCCTGGAGAGGGAGGCCTTGCCAACTCCTCTCCTTCACTTTCGGAGTCTTCTCCCTCCGATAAGATGGGCTCGGGAGTTGGAGTCACAACAGTGCTTTGGAATCAGAGTTTGTCTGAAATGGTTCAAGTTTGTTTTTTTTAAATTTGATTTATATGCCGCCCTTCTCCGGAGACTCAGGGCGGCTTACAGTGCATTAAGCAATAGCCTTCATACTTTTGTATATTTTTATACAAAATCAGCTTATTGCCCCCACAAACTGGGTCCTCAATTTACCTACCTTAGAAAGGATGGAAGGTTGAGTCAACCTTGAGCCTGGCGAGATTTGATCTTACTTTAATTGCAGACAGCTGGTGTTAAATTACAGTGCTTAGTCTGTTGAACCATCCAGGCTCCTCTCCTTTTCTGCTTGAGCAAGGGGTTGGACTAGAAGACCTCCAAGGTCCCCCTTCCAACTCTTGTTATTCTATTGTTGACTCCTGGTGACACATGTCCCTGCATTTTTCACGGCAAGGTTTCGGAAGTTTGAGAGATTTTGGACCCACCCAGTCATTTTGTAGAAATTACAAACTTGGTAAATAGGTTTGCCATTGCCTGCTTCCTAGGAGTTAAGAGCCACAGTGGTGCAGTGGTTAGAGTGCAGTACTGCAGGCTACTACTGCTGCCTGCCGGCTGCCTGCAATTTGGCAGTTCGAAACTCACCAGGCTCAAGGTTGACTCAGCCTTCCATCCTTACGAGGTCGTTAAAATGAGGACCCAGATTGTCGAGGGCAATACGCTGGCTCTGTAAACTGCTTAGAAAGGGCTGTAAACAGGGATGGGCTTCAAAAATTTTAGCAAGGGGTTCTCTGCCCGGTTGCTGGGTGGGCGTGACCATGTGGGGGTGGCCTAGTCAGCCTCCTGCACCACAGTGGTGAGGGGTGTGTGTGTGTTTTTGCCCTCCCCGGGCTCCAGAGGATTTCCTTGAGCCTCCGAGAGGGCAAAAACAACTTCCCCAGGCTCTGGAGGCCCTCTGGAGGCAAGAAACGGGCCTGTTTCCAGCCTTCACAAATTTCTGATAGGCCAATTTTTCGCCCTCCCTGAGCCTCCGCGCAGGCCCTGCACTTATCTGCATCCAAAACGGGCTGCGTGGGGACTCCTGGGAGGGACGTGGTGGGCAGGGCCAGCCAGGAGTAGGATTTGGGGGTTCTCCGAACTGCACAGAATCTTAACTAGAGGTTCTCCCAAACCCTGTGAATCCCGAGCAGCCCACCTCTAGCTGTAAAGCACTATGAAGTAGTATATAAGTCATAAGTCAGTGGTGAAATGCAAAATTTTTTACTACTGGTTCTGTGGGCATGGCTTGGTGGGTGTGGTGTGGCTTGGTGGGTGTGGCTTGGTGGCATGGCAGGGGAAGGATACTGCAAAATCTCCATTCTCACCCCACTCCAGGGGAAGGATACTGCAAAATCGCCATTCCCATCCCACTCTGGGGCCAGCTAGACGTGGTATTTGCCGATTCTTCAAACTGCTCAAAATTTCCGCTATCGGTTCTCCAGAACCTATCGGAACCTGCTGGATTTCACCACTGTCATAAGTACTATTGCTATTAAGAGAGAATGACTTGGCCCAAGCTCACCCAGGCAGAACTACAATTCACAGTTGCCTAGTTTCTAGCCTGGTGCTTTAATCACTACACCACACTGTCTCTTGTGTTCCTCCCTTGTCCCCCGTTATAAAATGTGATTTAGGGAAAGATCCACCCCTGCCGATCACCAAGGCACAATTTTAAAAGGGTTGGGAGATCCTAACAGAAAAATTAGGACTCCAAATAATCTCCTTGACATTCTTTTCTCCTCTTTTTTTTTTTCAGGATTGACAAAGCCATGCTTGCTAGTCTGAAGATAAAGTAAGTAACTGGTTCTTGAAATCTTATTATTTAAAAATAAAAATATTGGCCTTTTGAATAATGCTTTGTTTCTGCAGCTGTTTGCTGCACATAGATACACACAGCTATTCAGTGGGATCGACCACTTCCTACAACCCTTTGCAAAACTTTTAGCAATCCAGGATAATACAGGTAGTCCTCAACTTACAACTGTTCATTTAGCGACCGTTTGGAGTTACAATGACACTGAAAAAAGTGACTTATGACCATTTTACACACTTACAAGCATTGCAGCATGATCCCTGTGTGGCCGCATGATCAAAATTTGGACGCTTGGGCAACTGATTCATGTTTATGACAGTTGCAGTGTCCCGGGGTCACCTGATCACCTTTTCTGACCGTCTGACAAACAAAGTCAATGCGGAAGCCAGATTCACTTAACAACCTTGTTATTAACTTAACGACTGCAGTGAGTCACCTAACAAGGGTGGCAA
The DNA here is from genome assembly GCF_029531705.1 of Pantherophis guttatus. Next base: position 18,301,266 of record NW_026844043.1, on the reverse strand, counting down.
GAAAAGTCGTAAAATGGGGCAAAAATTCATTTAACAACTGTCTCACTTAGCAAGAGAAATTTTGTGGTCAGTTGTAGTCGTAAGTAGAGGACTACCTATACTATGTTTACTAATGCTTTGGGTGTGACTGACCTTTATCATTTCAAGTGGGAAGAAGTTTCTCCATTCAGAATTTTCCTCCATGTGGAAAACTAGCTTATCAGGGAGAAGATCATTTTAGCCTTTTGCCCCTGATAGACCAGATTTCTATGTAAAGAGCAGGAGTGGGCTTCAAAAATTTTAGCAAGGGATTCTCTGTCTGGTTGCTGGGTGGGCGTGGCCATGGTGGGCGTGGCCTAGTTGGCCTCCTGCACCACAGCGGGGAGGGGGAGTGTTTTTGCCCTCCCCGGGCTCCGTAGGCTTCCCTTGAGCCTCCGAGAGGGCAAAAACGGGCTCCCCAGGCTCCGTAGGCCCTCTGGAGGCCAGAAACGGGCCCATTTCCGGCCTTCCCGAACTTCCGGTAGGCCCATTTTTCGCCCTCCCTGAGCCTCCGTGCGCACCCTACACTTACCTGCATCCAAAAGGGGCCGTGTAGGGACTTCTGGGAGGGGCGGGGTGGGGTAGGCGGGGCCAGCCAGGAGTGGGATTCGGGGGTTCTCCGAACTGCACAGAATCATAGCGAGAGGTTCTCCCGAACCCCTGCGAACCCCCGGCAGCCCACACCTGGTAAAGAGGATCTTTTTCTGAGGAGGAATATTCCATTTTACAAACCTCTCTCTCGTTTTTTAAAATTTATTTATTTATTTATTTTTTACCTATCACCTTCAGTTTGCTGTAGCACAGCAATGAATCGCCACAATGAAGTGTTGAAGATTGACAAATGCTGTGTGATTGCCTGTGGAAAAAAAAGCACCGGAAGGTCACACATAATCAAAATATAATCCAACCTTTGTAACTGACAAAATATAACTTCTGTTCAGGCGGCATCTGGGCTGCTATAAAATAAGATTAAGCAAGCTTTACAAACGGGGGAGGGGGAACGGGATGCGCGGGGAGGGGGGGCCGGGACGACACACCAGTGAAATACATTTCAAGACTTTGGTTAGCAGTTGGAATTTTCCTGCAGGTTTCTGAAGGGGAAAATATTTGCTAAATCAGAGATTACTTCTTTCTCATGGTTTTGTGTGTGTGTGTGTGAGTGTATGAGAGTGAGACTCTATGTGGGTGGCTGTTACCCTCCAAGTTTGTTCAGCATTTGGAGGTGGGAGGTAGCGTTTCAGAATAAGCCATCTTGAATTTAGAGAGCCCTTACTTCTAAGGAAATCTGCAGCACCGTTTGGAAGTCGAGCCGATGGCAATTCGGGGCGCTTTCTCAGAGTCCTAACTCCTCTATCTCCCTAAGGCAGGGATGTCTAACGTAGGCAACTTTAACACTTGTGGACTTCAATTCCCAGAATTCCATAGCCCAGGGGTCTCCAACCTTGGCAACTTTAAGACTTGTGGACTTCAATTCCCAAAATTCCTCAGCCAGCAAAGCTGCCTGGGGAATTCTTGGAATTAAAGTCCACAAGTCTTAAAGTTGCCATGGCTGGAGACCTCTGACCTAGCCAGACATCCTATAGCCTCAGCAAAGCTGGCTGAGGAATTCTGGGAATTGAAGTCCACAAGTCTTAAAGTTGCCAACGTTGGAGACCCCTGACCTAGCCAGACATCCTATAGCCATGATGGTGAACCTATGGCACGCGTGCCACAGGTGGCATGCAGAACCATATCGGTGGGCACATGAGCTCAGCCAACTGATTTTCAGGCCTTCTGGGCCCTGTTTCCGGCCTTCAGAGGGCCGGCAAAAACGGCCTCCCCAGGCTCCTAGAAAGGCTCTGGAGGCTGGGGAAGAGCAAAAAACGGGCCTTCTGGTCCCACCGGAAGTTGGCAAACGGACCATTTCCAGCCTCCAGAGGGCCTCCGGTGGGATGGGGAAGGCCATTTTTGTCTTCCGCAAGCTCCTAGAAAGGCTCTGGAGCCTGGGGAGAGAGAAAAACGGGCCTACTGGGCCCACCATGCCATCGCTTGCCAGGAGCGGGGGAGAGCGGGGAGTCGTGTGCATGCGCAGGATGGAGTGCATAGAATTATGGGTATGGGCACGCATGTCCGTGACCCTCTCCCTCCCCGCCCCCGCTCCTGGCACACAATGGCAAAAAGGTTAGCCATCACTGTCCTATAGTTTTAATTTTAGTGCATTGTCTCACTATTGCATAATAGCAGCGATAAGAGTAGGAAGGATGCCTTGAGGCGTCTGGACTCTGGAGGTGTGCATAATCCTGCCAAGAAATCTGTTATTCATCTCTTCAGAAGCTTGGTGTGCTTCTGTATTTCAATCAATAGCTAGAAGGGACCTTGAAGTCTTCTAGTCCAATCCCTTGCTCTGCTTGAGCCTATATCATTTCAGACAAATAGCTGTCCAGTCTCTTTTTAAAGACCACCAGTGATGAAGCACCCAGAACTTCTGAAGACAAGCTGTTCCACTGGTTAATTGTTCTCACCGTTAGAAAGTTTCTCCTTAATTCCAGGTTGCTTCTCTCCTTGATTAGTTTCCATCCATTACCTCTTGTCCTGCCTTTGGGTGCTTTGGAAAATAAGCTAACCCCCTCTTCTTTGTGGCAGCCCCTCAAATATTGGAATACTTTTATCATGTCATCTCTACTTCTTCTTTTCTTCAGACTGGCCAAACCTAAATCCTGCAACCGTTTTTTCTATGTTTTAGTCTCCAGGCCTTCAATCATTTTAGTTGCTCTTCTCTACACTTTTCCTAAAATCTCAACATTTATTTTTTTTTTGGTAATGTGGTGACCGAAACTGGATGCAATACTCCAGGTGTGGTGTTACTAAGGTTTTATAAAGCGGTACTAATACTTTGCGTCATTTTTTGGAATTCAATTTTTTTTACTACCAGTTCTGTGGGCGTGGCTTGGTGGGCGTGGCTTGGTGGCCATGGCACGGGAAGGATACTGCAAAATCTCCATTGCCACCCCATGCCAGGGGAAAGATACTGCAAAATTCCCATTCCCACCCCACTCCAGGGGAAGGATACTGTAAAATCCTCATTCCCATCCCACGCCAGGGGAAGTATACTGTAAAATCCACATTCCCACCCCACTCCAGGGGAAGGATACTGCAAAATCTCCATTCCCACCCCACTCTGGGTCCAGCCAGAGGTGGTATTTGCCAGTTCTCCGAACTACTCAAAATTTCCACTACCGCTTCTCCAGAAGCTGTCAGAACCTGCTGAATAGCACCCCTGCTTTGCGTGATTCTATGCCTCTGTTTATGCAACCAAGGATTGTATTTGCAAAAAGAAAAATCCAGGTTGGTAACAGAAAGTTCACCCTTACATGTATGGCGGTGTAGAGCAAGGGTGGGCATCTATGGCAACTTTATGACTTGTGGACTTCAATTCCCAGAATTCCTGAGCTGGCAACCCTGCTGCAGAAGGTTGTTTTTTGCCAACGGTGGTTGATGTCTAGGCATCTGCTCCCAAGAACGTCCATCCCCTCTCCCACCAGCCTTCCAAGAACAATTATCTGTCCTTCCTGTGATGGCTTACTCCCTCGCGCAGCTGATGCAGATCCCAGCCAAGCTTTTCTGAGCCTTGTGGGATTCCCGCATTAAAAATTGTTACTGTCGCATGCCTCCCATTGTCAGTTTACGTGTCAAGAGAGCGAAAGCAATAATGTTCCTAGCTTGGGGCTAAAGTACCTTATCTTCTCTCTCTATCTTTTTATTATTATTTTTTTAAAAGATCTTATTCTCCCAGGCAGCTTGGATTTGAAAACAATTTCCATCTGTCGTTTTATTGAAGTGATTTTATTTTATTTTTTTGCTCCACTGTTAAAAGGATGCTTGTCCTTTTACCAGGGTGGGAAGGATTTTGGAGCAGCTGTCCAAGCAGGCACATCCAGGATGGGGGATGGGTGGATGGGTTGAGGGTCAAAAAAAGGAAGCTGCCATTGTGCTACCTCCCATGTTTCACAGCAGGATGTTGATTGCAAAGTCACAGCAACCATCTTAGTCAGGGGTGGGCTTCAAAAATTTTAGCAAGGGGTTCTCTGCCCAGTTGCTGGGGGTGTGTGTCCATGGTGGGCGTGGCTTAGTTGGCCTCGTGCACCACAGGGGTGGGGGGCGTTTTTGCCCTCCCCGGGCTCCAGAGGCTTTCCTCAAGCCTCTGGGAGAGTGAAAATAGCCTCCCCAGGCTCCAGAGGCCCTCTGGAGGCCCGAAACAGAAACAGAAATGGGCCCGTTTCTGGCCTTCCTGAACTTCTGGTAGGCCTGTTTTTCGCCCTCCCCAAGCCTCCACACACCCCCTGCACTTACCTGCATCCAAAATGGGCTGTATGGGAACTCCTGGGAGGGGCGGGGTGGGAGGGGCCAGCCAGGAGTGGAATTTGGGGCTTCTCCGAACTGAACAGAATCTTAGGTAGAGGTTCTCCTGAACCCCTGCGAACCCCGAACAGCCCACCACTGATCTTAGTTTTGTAGACCCTCCCTGAAAATATCCCTCTATCCAAGACCTTACCCATCAGAATGAGTCAGCGGATGGAGGAACAAATTTAGTTGAAATATGTAATAAGTCGTACATTGTATCCCTCAGCAGGTGGCAATATCTAGCTGACTTTACAGAATACAGAATAATAGAGTTGGAAGGGACCTTGGAAGTCTTCTAGTCCAATTACCTGTCCAAGCAGGGGATCTTATACCATTTCAAATAAAATGGATGTCCAATCTCTTCTTAAAAATCTCCAATGATGGAAACCCACAACTTCTGGAGACGAAGCCATTCCACTGTGTCAATGAAGATTCAATCATCTAGGCCAAAGATGTAGATTGAATTATGGCAACTGGACCATACTTTGTTGATCTGAGATATTTCATTGCTCACCCAAGCAACGTCATCAGTCAGAGTAAAATTAGTTAGGCAGAGATTCAGAGAGACATTGGAATGTACCTATCAAGTTTGAAGCACGCTTATGCTGTTGCAACTGTTATCGCTTCTCAGCTTGCAAATGAACCGGGGAAGGGTAAAATGGAACGTAGGCTCCAGATATCAAGAGGATGAGCCATGAGAGCCAAGGACACTTCCACAGGTGTTTGCCAAACCCAAAGACTTTTTCTCATAACAATACATTGACATTCAATTGGACAATGTGACCTACACTAATAGGGGAAGAGAGAATTCTATACTTTAATTATGTGGGTTTACGTGGGAATTAGCTAGAGCTTGTTTTGCCTTAATCAGTGCCAAAATGATGTCCTCAATAAAGTTTTGGATTTGGAGATTGGATCGTCTCGAGCTTGCTTTGGTTGGGTTCGTCCATCGGAACATTGACAGTACCAGCTCTTGCCACACTAACTTCAACAGTTTCAACTCCCTGCTCAAGCAGGAAACTCTGTATCATTTCAGATAAATGGTTGTCCAATCTCTTTTTAAAAACTTCCAGGTTTGGAGCATCCACAACTTCTGGAGGCAAGTGGTTTCACTGGTTAATTGTTCTCACAACCAGGACATTTCTTCTTATTTGAAGGTTGTATCGCTGCTTGATTAGTTTCTATCCATTGCTTCTTGTCCTGCCTTCAGATATTTTGGAAAATAGGTTGACCCCCTCTTCTTTTGTGGTAATCCCACAAATATTGGAACACTGCTATCATGTCAGCCCCAATCCTTCTTTTCATTAGACTAGACAGTAGACTAGTTGCCTCAATGGTTGTTCAAATGTTATAGCCTCCAGTCCCCTAATCATCTTTGTTGCTTTTCTCTGCACTCTTTCTAGAGTCTCAACATCTTTTTTTTGTATCGTAGTGACCAAAACTGGATGCAGTATTCCAAGTGTGGTCTTACTAATGCAGTATAAAGTGGTACTAACCCTTATTTATTTATTTTATTAAATTTGTATATCGCCCTTCTCCTGCTGAACTCAGGACGGTGTACAGCCAAAATAAAAAACATCCCAATACAAAAGTTAAAATTTGTTAAAAGAATTACACAACTTTGGCCCAAAATTTAAAACATCCCGACTAAAACCCATAAACAATTAAAAATCTAGCATCTTAAAAAGGGGGGGAGCGGTTATGCCAGCCCTGCTTGGTGGAAAAGAAAGGTTTTTAGGGCACGGCGAAGAGCCCGGAGATCTGGTATCATGCGTATCTCCGGGGGCAAATCGTTCCGGAGGGCAGGTGCTGCCACAGAGAAGGCCCTCCCCCTGGGGGTCGTCAGCCGACACTGCCTGGCTGACGGCACCCTGAGGAGTCCCTCTCTGTGGGAACGTACTGGCCAGTGGGAGGCTATTGGCGGCAGAAGGCGGTCCTGTAAATACCCAGGCCCTATGCCATGGAGCACTTTAAAGGTGGTAACCAACACCTTGAAGTGCACCCGGAAGACCACTGGCAGCCAATGCAGCTCAGTCAGGAGAGGCATCACATGGGAGTGCCCCCTCGCTCCCATAATCCCCCGCGCGGCCACATTCTGCACCAGTTGGAGCCTCCGGGTGCTCCTCAAGGGGAGCCCCATGTAGAGAGCATTGCAGTAGCCCAGGCGGGAAGTGACGAGTGCCTGAGTGACTGTGTGTAAGGAGTCCTGATCCAGAAAGGGACGCAACTGTGTCCTTCATGTGATCTTGATACTATCCTTCTCTTGATGCAGCCTAGGATTGCATCAGTAGTGGGTTCCTCCTGGTTCGGCCGAGCCAGTAGCGGTGACGATATGACGTCACTGAACCGGTTCTCTTTGTTCGGGAGCTGGGCCCTCCCGCCCCCCCCCGTGTTATTCTTACCTTTTATTTGGCCCCACCCCCAATCTATTCGCTGCCTCCCGAGTCCCAGCTGATCGGCTAGAAGGAAAAAAACTGTTTAAACTCTTGCCGCGGGGCTTCAAAGGGCCGCCTTATAGCTGATCAGTGTTAAAAGGCAATGTGGTGGTAGAGCAGAGCGCTCGAAAAACAAATGGGTAGACTGGTGCCTCCAAAAACAAATGAGTAGACCGGTGCCTCCAAAAACAAATGAGTAGACCGGTGCCTCCAAAAACAAATGGGTAGACCGGTGCCTCCAAAAACAAATGGGTAGATCGGTACAGCTCTGCAAGCAGTTAAAAGCCTGGTAGACCAGTACCTCTGCTAAATCCTAAAGAATTGTCACATGACCATCAAACCACGCCCACAAAATAAGCCACGCCCACAGAACCGGTAGTAAAAAAATTTAGAACCCACCCCTGGATTGCATCAATTAGGTATGTAAAATTATTACCATTATGTAGAATTGCTTCAGGCTAACCAGGCTCTGGTCTGGTTAGTTCTTGGATGGGACAAGACCAAGAAATGCCAAGGTTATAGACTAGACTGGGAAGTCAAAAAATAACCCAGAAGAAAACTACAGGAAACCTCTTCTGTACCGTTGATTAGAAAATGACCCTTATGCGCTACTGCAATCACCAAGAGATGGCTCAATTCAATTTGCTGAAGAAGCAGGAGGCAGCCTCGAGCAATCCTGGCTGATCTCAAAAAGCCAAGCAGGGTCACGTGGCTTGAATGAGAGACTGTAAGGGAGCCCCAAGGCTGAAGACTAGACTACAGGTAGTCCTCAAATTATGACCATTTGTTTCGCAGCAGTTAGAAACCAACCATCCAATCAGAGCCGAAGAAGCTTCTTGGATGAGAAGCGAAATGTCTTCAAAGAAAAGCCAGAAAATCCAGTTGCCTCTTGAAAAAAGCACCTTTGGGACGATAGAGCTGAAAGGGTCCTTGGAGGTCTTCCAGTCCAACCCCGTGCTCAAGCAGGAAATCCTATACCTGTGATGGCAAACCTTTTAGACCCCGAGTGGCCAAACTGCGCATGTGCACATGCCCAAACTGAAAGGTGTGTGTGCATGCAAACGTGCTTGCATGGACATGCGCGAACATGCACAGACATGCGCACATGCGCAGCAGACCGGAAGACCAGCTGGTCGGTGGGAGGCGGGACATCTGAACACCGGCAGCGCTGCAAGAGGGAAGATCTTTTTCTTTCATGAGCTTCTGTTTCATCGTTTGCAGGGAAACAGAAGCTCACGAAAGAAACTCCACAGAGATCTGACCTGGGGTGACGGGTGCGTGTGCCAGCAGAGAGGGCTCTGCGTGCCACTTCTGGCACGCGTGTCATAGGTTCGCCATCACGGCCTTATACCATCCCAGACAAGTGGCTGTCCAGTCTCTTCCTTCCCTGATACTTTCTAATCCATGCTTGTCTGAGGGAATTGAAGTCCACACACCTTAAAGTTGCTGAGATTGAGACCTTACTGGTATTTATAGTTTATTTTTTTTCCTTTCACAGTTCGAGAAACGAACTGTGTTACAAGAAGGCGCTCCTGCCTTAATTCTAATTGAAGGGAGACGATCTCCTTCCGAGGCAGCTGAGCTTAAACAAGCATGTTTAATCAATCAACGATCATCATAACCCCATGCACTACACTGTTTTAATTAGAAATCAGAAGGACGATCTGCCAGAGAGAAGGAAACAAACAAAGCCAGATGGGAGGTGAAATGAAAGGCTGATGGCACAGGCATTAGAAGTAAATGCCTGTTGTTCTTCTCCTTCAGCCAGAAAGAGAAAAAAGAAGAAAAAGGAGACGAAGAGAAGGCACCACAATAATAATAAGGGGAATGGCGCTCATCCTTAAAAGAAATTAGACCCCACCCCCAGTGGTGAAATCCAATTTTTTTTACTACCGGTTCTGTGGGCATGGCTTGGTGGGCGTGGCAAGGGAAGGATACTGCAAAATCTCCATTCCCTCCCCACTCCTAGGGGAAGGATATTGCAAAATCTCCCACCCCACTCTGGGGCCAGCCAGAGGTGGTATTTGCCGGTTCTCCTAACTACTCAAAATTTCCACTACCGGTTCTCCGAATTGCTCAAAATTTCCGCTACCGGTTCTCCGAATTGCTCAAAATTTCCGCTACCGGTTCTCCGAATTGCTCAGAATTTCCGCTACCGGTTCTCCGAATTGCTCAAAATTTCCACTACCGGTTCTCCGAATTGCTCAGAATTTCCACTACGGTTCTCCGAATTGCTCAAAATTTCCACTACCGGTTCTCCGAATTGCTCAAAATTTCCACTACCGGTTCTCCGAATTGCTCAGAATTTCCACTACCGGTTCTCCGAATTGCTCAAAATTTCCACTACCGGTTCTCCGAATTGCTCAGAATTTCCACTACCGGTTCTCCGAATTGCTCAAAATTTCCACTACCGGTTCTCCGAATTGCTCAGAATTTCCACTACCGGTTCTCCGAATTGCTCAAAATTTCCACTACCGGTTCTCCGAATTGCTCAAAATTTCCACTACCGGTTCTCCGAATTGCTCAGAATTTCCACTACCGGTTCTCCGAATTGCTCAAAATTTCCGCTACCGGTTCTCCGAATTGCTCAGAATTTCCACTACCGGTTCTCCGAATTGCTCAAAATTTCCACTACCGGTTCTCCGAATTGCTCAAAATTTCCACTACCGGTTCTCTGAATTGCTCAAAATTTCCACTACCGGTTCTCCGAATTGCTCAGAATTTCCACTACTGGTTCTCCGAATTGCTCAAAATTTCCGCTACCGGTTCTCCGAATTGCTCAAAATTTCCGCTACCGGTTCTCCGAATTGCTCAAAATTTCCACTACCGGTTCTCCAGAACCTGTCAGAACCTGCTGGATTTCACCCCTGCCCCCCCTTTTCCTCACAGTAACTTTACTGGTGGTGAGATAACGTAGCAACCAGCACAGTACCGTAGAGACCCTTAAAGTTGATTCTTCTGTATTGTTTGCTTTTCCTGACTCTGAAAAATAAATCCCCAACCGCCCTTTTGCTAAGTTAGAGATTGCTTCTTTCTCCTTGTGTGTGTGTGTGTGTGGGAGAGAGAGACTGTGTGGGTGGACATTGCCCTCCAAATTTCTTCAGCATTTGGAGGTGGGAGGCAACATTTTGCAGAATAAGCCATGGTGAATTTTGGGAGCCCTACAGGAAATCTACAGCACCCTTTGTGAGCCGACTCAAGGAGGTTTTCTTAGGGTCCTAAGCCCTCTTTCTCCTTAGAACATAGAATATCATTGGAAGGGTCCTTGAAGGTCTTCTAGTCGAACCCCCTGCTTGAGTAGGAGGACGTATACCATTTCAGACAAAATGGTGGTGCATTTTGTTTTTGAAAGCCTTCTGTGATGGAGCACCCATAACTTCTGAAGGCAAGCCGTTCTGTTAATTAATTCTTCTCATTGTAAGGAAATTTCTCCTTAGTTCTAGGTTGCTCCTCTCCTTGGTTAGTTTCCAACTATTGTTTGTCATCTTTGCCTTTTGGTGCTTTTGAAAATAGTTTGACCCCTTTGTCTTTGTAAGAGCCTCTCAAATATTGGAGCGCTATTATCATGCCACCCAGAGGTGGGATTCAGCCGGTTCTGTCCGGTTCAAGCGAAACTGGTAGTGGCGACTACGGGAGGCTCTGCCCACCTGCCCGTAAATAATGCACGAGCAAAGAGCATGCATGGAAGGCCATGCGCATGTGCATAGGAGGTGCATGCACTTACATTTGCGAACTGGTAGGGAAGGTAAATGAATCCCACATCCGATGCCACCCCTAGTCCTTCTTTTCATTAGACTAGACACACCCAATTCATTAGACATCTTAAGGCAGCGGTGTCCAACCTTGGCAGCTCTAAGACTTGTGGATTTCATTTCCCAAAATACTACTGGCTAGGGAATTCTGGGAGTTGAGGTCCACAAGTCTTAAAGTTGCCAAGGTTGGACAGCCCTGAATCTGGAGGTTGTACATGAAGAATACCATACATACAGGAAATGGGCTTTGAGTTATGTTTCCCAAGCCACTCTATAATTTTTGCTTAATCTTGACTTTAGTGCATAGTCTCACAATTGCGTAATAGCAGTGAGAGAGTTGGAAGGATGCCTTAAGGTCCTCCAGTCCACCCTGGATTCAGTTTATGAACTGCACCTGCCAAAAGACGGCCAACTTACCTCTTTGCTATTGCAACTCCATCAAAATATAAAATATCTAAAAAAATGTTAGAACTCTAGAAAGAGTGCTGGAGACTAAAACACATGAAGAATGGTTACAGGAACAGGGCATGGCTAGTGTAGTGAAGAGAAGGACCAGGGTAGACATGATAGCAGTGTTCCAATATTTGTGGAGCTGCCACAGAGAGGAGGGAGTCAAGCAATTTTCCAAAGCACCTGAAGCAGTGGTGGGTTGCCCCTGGTTCAAACCGGTTCGCACGAACTGGTAGTAAAACTGGCGAGAGGCTCCGCCCACCGACCCGGACAACATCAGGATGTTTCTGTGCATGCACAGAAACTTCTGCGCATGCGTGCGCGGTCCTGTTGCAAACCGGTAGTAAAGATAAGTAGAACCCATCCCTGACCTGAAGGCTAGACAAGGAATAATGGATGGAGACTGAACAAGGAGAGATTCAACCTAGAAATATGGAGAAATTTTCTGACAGTGAGAACAATCAACCCATGGAACGGAAGTTGCCTTCAGAAGTTGTGGGAGTTTCATCACTGGAAGCTTTCAAGAAGAGACTGGACAGCCATCTGTCAGAAATGGTGTAGGGTCTGCTTGGGCGGGGGGTTGGACTAGATGACCTACAAGGTCCCTTCCAACTCTGTTAATCTGTATCTGTACCAAAAAGCAGCCACCACTGCTGAGACAAGCTGCAGATACCGAATTGTTTCGACTTAAAACAATTCATTTAGTGACCATTTGAAGTTACAATAGCACTGAAAAAAGTGTTTTATGACCTTTTTCACACTTATGACCATTGCAGCATCCCCATGGTCATGTGATCAAAATTCAGATGCTTGGAAACTAACTCATATTTATGATGGTTGCAATGATCCCCTTTTGTGACTTTCTGACAAGTAAAATCAACGGGGAAGCCAGATTTTCTTAACAACCATGCTACTAATTTAACAACTGAAGTGATTCACTTACCAACTGTGGCAAGAAAGGTTGTAAAATTGGGCAAAATGCACTTAACAACTGTCGAACTTAGGTACAGAAATTTGGGGCTCATTTGTGGTCATAAATCAAGGACTACCTGTATTCTAATATCAAAAAAAAAAAAAAAACCCTCTCACCTTTAGGCTCTTTCTCCTGGCATTTTGTTAAATTTTGCTCCCCATCAGTTTTGGTCCTGCATTTGTGGGGCACAGAAGAGTGGTGCAGTGGCCTAGAGGTGGAGCTCTTGCCTTACAGTCAGGAGGCTGTGAGTTCGATCCTAGGTAGAGGCAGATATTTCTCTCTCTCTCTCTCTCTGGGCACACTGAGAATATATCTGCTGAACAAAACTCCGCATTGGCGACAGAAAGGGCATCCGGCCATTAAAACACTCTGCTAGCTCCATTCAATTGCCCAGACTCCACCCCGCAAGGGATTATGGGGGTCGTTAAATGATGATGATTTGGAGTGGGCACAGAGGGCCACTGAATAACTGTTCAGCTATTCGGAATGGCCGATTCTGACGGTTCTCGGAGTGACAGATGTTTTGGAAGAGGTTGTAGAAGGATGGAGGCAATCTTACTACCATCGGGAGTCTGTGAAAATGGCATCCAATATCATTTCTCCCTCTCTGAGCGATGCTGGGCTGCACTTCCCTTCTAAACATAAGTGGTTTTGCAGCAGACAGCTGGTGGATTGAGGCTTTAAAGGCAGTCATTTCCGAGGCCTATTAAGACCTGCGGGTGTTCCTTGGCGTGTTCTTAATTTTTTCCTTTTTGCTTAAGTATTGGGTTGCATAACAGGATCCGGAGGTTACAGTCTGAACCAGCTGGAGTTTTCTGAACATTTTTCGCAGGCAGTCTTGCAAAAAAAAAACAAATTATGTATTTAATCTGGGTGTGCTGCCATCTTCATAAAACCTCACAGGTTAGCTTTCTCGTAGAAGAGACCCAGCTGGCGTGTCGGCTAAAGCTGGTTAAAGTGCAGTTGGCTTTGGCACATCATGGGCACATCGTTTCTGGCTGTAATAATAATAATAATAATCAAAGCTACCTGCTGCTTTAGGGATTCTGCAATGCCATTTGCAACAGTTTAAAAGCATGTTTGCTGGTTGACTCTACAGGTAGTCCTTGACTTAAGTCCTTAACAGAGCCTGGGATTTTTCTCGTAAGTCAAGATGGTTGTAAGCAGGGGTGGAATGTAAAATTTGTTACTACTGGTTCTGTGGGCGTGGCTTGGTGGTGGTGGGTAATTTGACTGGGTAGGCGCGGCCAACTTTTTTTTTTTTTAACTTTTCAAAGCATTTTTTCTAATGTTTTGAAAAGCCTCTCTGCCAATCAGGCAACTCAGTTGGGATTATCAGAGACTTTTCAAAGCATTTTTTTAAACCACCTTTTCGGCCAAGAGGTTGCAGAAAAAAATGCTTTGAAAAGCCTCTGACGATCCCAGCTGAGCCGCGCGATCATCAGAGGCATTTTTTTTTTACTTTTAAAAGCATTTTTTCATCAGAAGAGGTTGTAGAAAAAATGCTTTTAAAAGTAAAAAAAAAAAGCCTCTGATGATCGCGCGGCTCAGCTGGTATCATCAAAGGCTTTTAAAAGAAAAAAAAAACCCTTTTTTTCTTTTAAATGCCTCTGACGATCCAAGCTGAGTTGCCTGATCGTCAGAGGCATTTAAAAAGAAAAAAAGTCTCTGCCGATCAGGCAACTCAGCTGGGATCGTCAGAGCCTTTTGAAAGCATTTTTTTACAACCTCTTCGCCGAAGAGGTTGTAGAAAAAATGGTTTTAAAAGTTAAAAAAAAAATTAGTCATGCCCACCCAGTCACATTACCCCCCCCCCACCAAGCCATGCCCACAGAACCAGTAGTAACAAATTTTAGATTTCACCACTGACCAGGAGCCCCATCATTTCAATCATGAGCTACAAATATTCTCCTTTATTAGAACTTCAGTTTCTCTGCCTCTTGTCCAGCACTTTGAACCACCATGCCAGACTAGATCTTAGGGTGAGAGAAAAGAACTGACCTAAAGTGCCCCAGGGAACATCTATGGAGGTTCTTAGTCATCCACATTGTTTGGTTGTCCCAAAGCAGTGGTGAAATTCAAATTTTTTTACTACCGGTTCTGTGGGCATGGCTTGGTGGGCATGGTGTGGCTTGGTGGCTGTGGCTTGGTGGGTGTGGCAGGGGAAGGATACTGCAAAATCCCCATCTCCTCCCCACTCCTAGGGGAAGGATATTGCAAAATCTCCATTCCCACCCTACTCTGGGACCAGCCAGAGGTGGTATTTGCTGCTTCTACAAACTACTCAAAATTTCCGCTAGTGGTTCTCCAGAACCTGTCAGAACCTGCTGGATTTCACCCGTGTCCAAAAGAGCCTTGGTAGTACAGGGGTTTAAGGCACCCTGTTATTAAGCTGGTTATTAAGACCAGGTGCCTGCAATTACTGCAGGGTTCGAATCTCACCAAGGCTCAAGGTTGACTCAGCCTTCCATCCTTTCTAAGGTAGGTGAAATGAGGACCCAGTTTGTGGGGGCAATAAGCTGACTTTGTATAAATATACAAAAGGATGAAGGCTATTGCTGAGCACATTTTAAGCCGCCCTGAGTCTTCGGAGAAGGGCGGCATATAAATCAAATTTAAAAAAAAAAATACTTTTTCAAAAGGCAACTGGACTTTGTTTTCCTTGAAGATGTTTCACTTCTCATCCAAGAAGCTTCTTCAGTTCTGACTGGTCTGAAGTCACCTTTGGGTCCCCCAGGGAACATCTGTGGCTGATGATGGACTTGAACGTGGGTCTCCCAATCCCAGTCAGGCTCCTTCACCACCACACTGACTCATGGTTTAAGAGAGAAGAATTGGCTCTAGAACCCCAGGGACTGTCTCTGCTTGACCTAAAATCAACCTGTCCCTGTTCCTAATCCAACACAACACTACTTGTATTCCTCAATTTACAACCATTCATTTGGCAACCTTTCAGTTACAATGGCCCTGGAAAAAAGGAACCTATGACCGGTCCTCACACTTATGACAGTTGCAGCATCCCCATGGTCAGTGGTGGAATTAAAGTAATTTAACAACCGGTTCTCTGCCCTGATAATTTCTTCCAACAACCAGTTTGCTGAACTGCTCAGAAAGTTAACAACCGGCTGGTGCGAACCGGCTGAATCCCATCACTGCCCATGGTCCCATGATCAAAATTAGGGCATGTAGCAATTGGTTTATATTTACCTCAATTGCAGGATCCCAGGATCACATGATTCCCCTATCCATAAGTCGCCCAGGGTCACTTTATAAGGGAGATGGGCAGCATTGAAATTTAATCAGATAATAAATTTGCAACCTTCCTAGCTGGTTTCTGGCAAGCAAAGTCTGTGCAGGAGCTGGATTTGCTTAATGAATGTATGATTCACTTAATAACTGCAGTGATTTTTTTAACTCCATATTTATTTTCAGTTGTCTTTTCTCAGTGAGAAAACCTCCCCAGTTCCACCAGGCATTCTGTAGATGGTTTAGCTTCTTTTAAGGGGCTGCCACAAAGAAGAGGGGGTCAGCCTATTCTCCAAAGCTCCAGAAGGCAGAACAAGGAACAATGGATAGAAACTAATCAAGGAGAAGCCCAACCTAGAACTAAGGAGAAATTAACTGATAGTTAGAACAATTCATTAGTGGAACAACTTGCCTCCAGAAGTTGTAAATGCTCCAACACTGGAGATTTTAAGGAAGAGATTGGACAACCGTTTGTCTGAAATGGTATAGGGCAGGAGTGTCAAACTCGATTTCATTGAGGGCCACATCAGGGTTGTGTTTGACTTCAGGGCACTGGGGTCTTGGCCAGGGTTGGCGTGGCCAGCTTGACATCACTCGTGTCGGAGGCACCTGTGGTGGCCAAGTGCTAAGGCAGGACATCCCTCACTCTCTCTCATTATAATCTCCTTCCTTCCTTCCTTCCTTCCTTCCTTCCTTCCTTCCTTCCTTCCTTCCTTCCTTCCTTCCTTCCTTCCTTCTTTTTCTTTCCCTCTTCAGTCTCCTTTATTTTCCCCTTCCACTCTTTCCCTTTCCCCTTTCCTGTCCCTTCCCAGCTCCGTTTTCGCTGGCAGTGGGCTGCAGGAGCCCATCGTGGCCAAAAATGGGTCCCAGGCCCCCCACATGCAGCCCCGAACTCTATTTTTGCTGGCCGAGGCACTGCGGGCTGGTCCTTTGCTGTTTCCGGGTGGCTCCACATGCTGCATCTAACCATCCTGTGGGGCGGATCTGGCCCGTGGGCCTTGAGTTTGACACCCCTGGTATAGGGTCTTCTGTTTGAGTAGAGGGTTGGACTAGAAGACCTCCAAGGTCCCTTCCAACTCTGCTATTCTATTAATCTTCAATCATCCATGGTGCTCTCCTTGAAACCTGCTGCAGTTTGTCTATTTTTTTTTTCTTAAAGTGGAATTCCAAGAAAAGGACTCACTATTTGGCTTGTGTTCTACCCCAGCTACGGACCCCAAGGAACACAGCACACACAAAGTCCGTACAAACCTTAGTTTACTAATTTAAATCAGTCTTTTCTGAACAAAGGCTGTTAATTCATTAACTTCATTAACAGCTGACAAGAATCCAAAGAATAATAAATCAATTCTGAGGCACAATATTTCAGATAACTGTAATCTTACTGTGGTTGGCAGAATGCCCAGAAGCAATTTGCAGGAAAACTGATAAGAGAGAAACAAGAGCCGAATCAAACGTTTTCTGGAATCAAGACGCGAAGGTATGTGAGCGAAGTTGTTCCCTGCAAATTGCACCAGTCGTCGTCCTTCCTTAAATAGGCTAGGGGAGTGGCCAATTAGCCCCAAGCCTTACTCTCGAGGAGACCTCCTCCTGAGGAGCCACTCCTGCCTTTTCTCAAGTCTGCACACTCATGCATCGAGAAGAGGCTTCTCCTCTTCTTCCTCTTCACTTATGGGAGCTTCTGGAAGTTCTGAAGGCCCTGGCTGAATCCCCGCCTCTGGCACCACATCTTCTCCAGCCTCCTCATTGTCTGACTCGAGTGCCAGCTGCACAGGCTGCTGGCGCAGCACCACACCAGCCTCCTCACTGTCAGAATCAGCTACTAATTGCACAGGCCGCTGACGGGCCACAACAGCTTGACCATAGCAGGTAGTAATTTCAGACTCTGGTCTTAAACCATTTTAAGGCTCCCTTCATTCTGAGTAACAGCAGCGCATACAAACCATCCTATTACTTCTCTTTAAAAGGTCATCCTGCTATACCATAAAGTCTGTTACAAAGTCTTGCCCTTATTCTACAACTGATTGCAGACGTGGGTTTTTTGTCCCTGAAACAGCTGCTCTGCCGAGATTAGGAGTGAATCATGTTATGAAAATTGGAAGTAAATTATTTTTGATGCATGCAGCCTTTTTAATGGCACAATCAGCATTCTTCAGCATCTGAGGGCATAGTTAACTCGTGGTCAGAAATTGAATTCTTCTCAATTCCTTGGTTAAGAATGTAGGGAAAGAAGAACTAGAGACAACAGGATATTTGAGGGGCTGCCACAAAGAAGAGAGGATCAACCTATTCTCCAAAGCACCTGAAGGCAGGACAAGAAGCAATGGGTGGAAACCAATCAAGGAGAGAAGCAACTTAGAACTAAGGAGGAATTTTCTGACAGTTAGAACAATGAATCAGTGGAACAACTTGCCTTCAGAAGTTGTGAATGCTCCAACACTGGAAGTTTTTAAGAAGATGTTGGATAACCATTTGTCTGAAATGGTATAGGGTCTCCTAAATGTCTATGGAGATTCTCAGTCATCCAGGTCACGGTTGTCCCAAAGGTGCTTTTTTCAAGGTGCAACTGAACTTTCTGGTTTTTCTTTGAAGACGTTTCGCTTCTCATCCAAGAAGGGTCTCCTGCTTGGGTGGGGGATTGGAGACTGGAGGACCTTTGGCATCCCTTCCATTATTCTATTCTGTTATTCTTTAGGCCAAAGAAATCTGGAATGTATAGGAAAGTCTGTTAGCCCAAAGAAAGTCTGGAATGTATGGGATCTCCTGCCACGGGCACGGGGTTGGACTAGAAGACCTCCAAGGTCCCTTCCAACCCTATTTTTCTATGTTGTATGATTTAGCCTTTCTGGAATCAGGGCACTGGCAACAAATTGCAATGTTTTGAGTGCAGATATATATATATATATTGCAAACATGAAAGCTCTCTCAAAGGGCTAGCAATAGCACTAGCACTTATATACCGCTTCACAGTGCTTTTATAGCCCTCTCTAAGTGGTTTACAGAGTCAGCATATTGCCCCCAACAATCTGGGTCCTCATTTTACTTCATTTCACCTCAGAAGGATGGGAGGCTGAGCCGACCTTGAGCTGGTCAGGATTGAACGCATTGAACTCCTGACAGTCGGCAGAATTTGCCTGCTATAGCAATAACACTCAGACTTATATACCGCTTCATAGTGCTTTACAACCCTCTCTAAGCGGTTTACAGAACCAGCATATTGCCCACAATAATCTGGGTCCTCATTTTACCCACCTCGGAAGGATGGAAGGCTGAGTCAACCTTGAGCCGGTGAGATTTGAACTGCCGAACCTGCAGCTTAGCAGTCAGCTGAAGTAGCCTGCAGTGCTGCACTCTAACCACTGCGCCACCTCGGCTCCTCTACCTGTATATAGGCAAAGGCTTTCTGGTTTCTTTCTAACAGTCTTCCTGTGATCCAGCTAGGACAGGAGTCTCCATATTCCAAACTCGGCCACTTTAAGACTTGTGGATTTCAACTTCCAGAATTCCTGAGTCAGCCAATTCCCAGAATTCCACAGATACCCATGCTGGCTGAGGAATTCTGGGAACTGAAGTCCACAAGTCTTAAAGTTGCCAGGTTTGGAGACTCCTGAGCTAGGAGATAGGTCTCTTTACTGATAAGGGGGAATCTTGTAGCTGGTTGTTCCCATACAGTAATAGTCTCCTGAACCACAATCAGCCTGAGAATTCAGAATCCGTTTTTTGTGATTGTTCCAGTGACTGCTGGAAAAGCTATTTGATATGATCCTATTTAGCCTTATGCTTCCTACCTTAACGGGCAGGTGTTCTCCAAGGTTAGGGAAGAAGGGTCCTGCCATCTCTTTGATACTGATCACGTTCAATTTTCTTTATGCAAACCGCATACTAATTATCCCTCTTTTGTCTTGGATGGTTTAAATAGAAAAGCATTTGCAAAACAATTGCTTTCCGGCAGTTTATATGACTCAGAATTGCTGAATGCTGTCTGTATTTTGGCTGGCACGTGTGGGATTGAATCGGCCTCCCTCCGTTTCTGCATTCTTTGTTGTTTCCTTCTTGTATCTATAATAATATGCAGATTTTTCCCCCCTTCATGCATATTACAACAGTTATATGCAGATGCACGTATTTCTTTCCTTTATTTTAAAACCTCCCACAATGCTTTTAAGATTTATTTCTCTCGCCCCCACAAATATTTTAACAGTGATATTGCAACCAGGTGTGATGATTCGCAAAGTTTGCTCAACCCACAAACAGGGGTGTCAAACTCAAGGCCCGGGGGGGGGGCTGGATCCAGCCCACAGGGTGGCTTAGATCTGGCCCAAAGGGCTGCCCTGGAAAGAGTGAAGGACCAGTCCGCAGTGCCTCTGCCAGCGAAAACGGAGCTCGGGAGGGGTGCGTGCGGCCCTCCCGAACTCCGTTTTCGCTGGCAGAGGGTTGCAGGAGGCCGTTGCAGCCGAAAACGGAGCTCGGGAACCCGTTTTTGCTGGCAGAGTGCTTGGGCCACCACAGGCACTCCCAACACGAGTGACATTGAGCTGGCCACTTCCATGCCCACCCCCGCCACACCCACCCCACCCCGCTAAAGTCAAACACAACCTTGATGCGGCCCTCAGTGAAATCGAGTTTGACACCCTTGCACTAGTGGGTAAAGCTTCTCATCACAGCAGTAAAATCAGAAACAGTTCCTTATAATCGTACCAATCTCTGAAAACTCTTCAGAGGAAGCCTAAAATTGATAAGTAAGGCTTCCTTGGGCACTGAAGATAAAGAGAACGGCGTATCTGAGTTTGTTTCCTGGTAACATCCAGGCAGTTTTGTTAACAACAGTAACCGGGAGATAGAGTGCCAGTTCTTTCTTCACCACTAGGACTAGCCAAACACAAACCAGTAATTAATGCCTTGTGAGATCAGCCAAAATCAGCTGGGTGCTATTTCAGCTGTGTTGTGTCTGCAACTCTCAAAGCAAATTGCAATGTTCAACGGGACAGAAGTGGTAAAATATTAAACCTACGAGAAGAAAGCCCATGCGCTGCATTTTATTATATTTGAATATTTGATCCAATGTTGTCTCTTTACCTGCCCACTGTTTCACTCGCTTTTAATAATCCGATCACTGGCGGTATACCATTCAAGGCCCAGGATGGGTTGATATTGGTTGATGGATGGATGGATTGTATGGCACATTCACATCGCATTTGGATAGAAACACAATACAATATAAAATAGGATCATAAATATATGTCTAGATTACGAGTGTAATTTTTGCTTCGTTTGCCACAGCCAGAAAATCTGAAAAGTCTCCATTATAGGCTCTATTTTGGCACTTTAACACTATATTTTGGATGGTTTGTTTTTCACCCTGCAGTCACAATTCAGTGATGGTATTTTACTCCAGTTACAGAGGGTATCCGCACATCTACCGTGGCCAGTGCAAATTCGGTACAGTGTTTGGCCATATCACATAGGGCTGGTCAATCCCGGTGGGTTTTTTTTCAAGATACAAGGCAAATGTTGACAGTGTGGGGGACAATTTTTTAAATTCAAGATTGTTCCCATATACCAAGGGAGCCTTGGTAGTACAGTGGTCTAAAGCACCCTGTTATTAAGACCAGCTGCCTGCAATTACTGCAGGTTTGAATCTTGCCAGGCTCAAGGTTGACTCAGCCTTCCATCCTTTCTAAGGTAGGTCAATTGAGGACCCAGTTGTGGGGGCAATAAGCTGACTTTGTATAAATATACAAAAGGATGAAGGCTATTGCTTAACGCATTGTAAGCCGCCCTGAGTCTCCAGAGAAGGGCGGCATATAAATCAAATAAAAAAATAAATATATATATATATATATTGTGTATGTTAAAATCATCTTCAAATCTAGGTATCCCCGGTCCGTGGACTGCCACCGGTCCATGGCATGTCAGAAACCAGGCCGCACAAACAAGTGAAGCCCCATCCATGGAGTGCAGGCAGCACATGAACCGGTCCCTGGTACCCAAAAAATTTTGAGGCCACTATATCTAATCTACAATCTACTTTAGCAATAATACTGGTAATACCTGGATGTCTTAGATCTCAATGGGTTAACAGACAAACCTAGATTACGCAGCTTGACCCTCACTTAAATTCTGTCCTGGGTTTGATGCGAAAGAGACATCAGCTTCAATGCTTGAAATCTATATATTGCATAATTTCAATTTAAATAATTGAAAAAAAAAAGTCCCCTTTGTAAGAACAAAATCACTTCACCAAGAAGCTTCTTCAGTTCTGCCTTGAGTTATAAATGTAAAAAGGTGGGATAAAAATCTAATAAATAACACAAGTAAGTAGGGATGATGGTAACATGATGATATAGTGAAGGATAAAGGAGCTGTTTAAAGGGGGGGGGGGAGGATGTAATTCACAGGCCTAATTTTTAATTGTTGTTTTATCCTGTTGTTTTATGCTTTACTAGCTGGACACCCCATGCTTCGCTACGAAACTATGCGATCGGGCTTGATAACTTGACACTTAAAGCTGAAACTTAATGTAGAATGTGTAACTCCGTAGCGTCAGAGCGTGTTAATATAAGGCAACTGGCAGTTGGAACAGAGGGGGGTGGGGACTAGAATATCCCAGCCCGCAGGCTGGATGAGTCACACTCTGGCCACGCCCATGTCTGGTTTAGCGAAGGGGTAACAGCAGAGGGTGTCACTATAAGGCAACTGGCAGTTGGAACAGAGGGGGGTGGGGACTAGAATATCCCAGCCCGCAGGCTGGATGAGTCACACTCTGGCCACGCCCATGTCTGGTTTAGCAAAGGGGTAACAGCAGAGGGTGTCACTATAAGGCAACTGGCAGTTGGAACAGAGTTCTTTTCAGGTGGGGAAGGGGAGTAGAACATCTAACTCCGTAGCATCAGAGCGTGTGAATATAATACTGTATATGGAATACTAATGATCTGATGGTCATTTCGAAAAATCTTTTCTTAGCGAGCACCTAGAAGCCAAGAGGAACATACGTGCCAAATTTCAAGTTTGTAGGCTTTACAGTTCTGGAGATTTCATGATGAGTGAGTGGTATTTGGCTTTTATATATATACAGATTGCATGCCACTCAGAGTCACCTCCGTGAGATGGGTGTCTATATAAATTTGATAAAATAAAATAAAAATGACAGTGGGGAACCCTTGTAGAAGAAATGGAGCAGGTAAGGTGGACCAGGAAGCGACAGGTTCACTTCAGACATGGAAATTCACTTGTGGCCAATGCCTGCCTTCCTCCCAGCCCAGCCTACCTCGCAGGGTTGTAATAGGAATAAAAAGAAAAGAAACCTCCATGGAAGAAGGAGTCTTCAATACCTGAAGGAAAGGCAGAAAACTCTCCCCACAGAACCCCAGATTCTCTCCCCTTCTCCCTCTGCCGCCAAGAGGATTATTAAGTGCTGGAACAAGACTAATATGGGCCCCTCACCTACACATGGACACATAAATCAATAATGTCATAATTGTACATTTATTTCATTCAAACATACTTGCAAATATTAAAAAGAGGGCAGGTCCTTTTGTAAAAGACAATAAAAACAATAATACACAGTATATAAACAA
Source organism: Pantherophis guttatus (assembly GCF_029531705.1). Next base: position 18,278,435 of record NW_026844043.1, on the reverse strand, counting down.
TAATGAAACAATATACATAAGCAATGAATTTAATACTAGATTGATTACAAGCTCGTAACAGTTACGATAGTTGAGATGTAATGGCCTTTATATTCTGTTAAATTCAATAAATTACATAAATAACTGTTCACTGAGTTTTAGATTAATAAAGGCTATGTCAAACAAGGCTGCAAGGCGGTTTTGCTATACACACAAAGTATAGAGCAGGGGTCCTCAAATTATGGCCCGTGGGCTGAATACGGCCCACTGAAGCCATTAATCTGGCACACACGGGACCACGAGGCTGCCCCGCCCACATTGCCCCACCTACCCGCCGCCCCCCCACCTCCTGGAGGCCTCAGGAGGCCAAAAATGGCCCCAGGAGCATAACAAATTAAAATTTAATTAAAATGTTTAATGGGCTGCTAAATTGGCCATGCCCACCCAGTGACATGATCACCTAGCCACTGCCACCCAGCCCGTCCGGCCCCCCAAAGGTCTGAGGGACCGTGAATTGGCCCCCTGTTTAAGAAGTTTGAGGATCCCTGGTATAGAGTATGAAGTATATATCCAATATTGTTTTTCTTTTTTAAAAATTTGATTTTGTAATTTTTTTTTTAAAAAATTCCCTTTCATGGGCCCCCTTTATGCTCCATGGGCCCTGGAACAACGTACTGGCTGCACCATCAGCTGCTGTGGCCTAGAGGTGGAACTCTTGCCTCACAATCAGGAGGTTGTGAGTTCGATCCTAGGTAGAGGCAGATGTAGGGCAGATGCTTGGGCAGTGGGGTTGGACTAGATGACCTGCAAGATCCCTTCCAACTCTGCTAATTTATTAAAACTGTTGATGGGGCACAAACCAAAAATATTCTCCCAGTGCCATCTAGATTTTGGGACCAACAATTGGGGCCTAGCACGTCATCCCTTCTGCCAGCCTTCTTCAGTCTGGGTTGAGCTGAGGATACTAATTCCCTTGGCTGGGGATAATTGTTGTTGTAGTTCCTCCCCTTCTGGGGGAAGGGGGGGGAGGATAGTCCCTCCCTCTCTAGTCTGCTTTTTGTTTTGATTCCTTCTCCATAGGTGAGCTGCGAGCCCTGTTCTCCCTTTCCTCCCCGCTTCCCCATTCTCTTTTACACTTTAATTTGTTTTTCATTAGTTCCTATGGCAACCACGAATGTATCCGTGGCGGGTTTTGAAATTAAGAGAAAATGAGTGCAGATTACCGAAAAAGGGGGTGGGGGGGTGGTATTTGAGATCAAAGAGGCTGACGAGAAATAGCCCTGCCTGAAAAATTGGCCGTTAAGCCAGTCTGTTTTCTTCCAGAAGATAGACTCCTTATCCTTGCCATTATAACTAGCTCGAGATCTTGTCCAGGGAGATAATCCTTTGCATTTCCCCCTCCAAAATGCAGAAAAAGAACGGCTGGTAAGTTTTTTGTTTTTGTTTTTAGTTTGTTGTGGTTCTTGTGATGCAAAAGGCAGGGGAACATGGTTTCTCTCTCTCTCCTCCCTCTGTTCTGGTGCCCCTCCAAATACATGGGGTGATAGTCCTACAAATTCCTGCCCGAAGGCCCATGGTTCTGCATTGTGGCCACCAAGGTTAAGGTTCACCCTGCCTAGCTAGAAGGGGCCAGATTGAAGGGGAAGGATGCTGTTTTGACTTAAAAACAAGCTGGTTTGGCTTTCTGGTGCCCAGAAAGCCGGAGATGCAGTCTTCAAGGCAGAGAGGCCTAGTGGGTAGAGTGCAGTGGTGGGTTGCCCCTGGTTCACACCGGTTCTATAGCGGGAGGCTCCGCCCACCGACCCCGACGTCATCAGAACGCTTCTGCGCATGTGCAGAAGAGCGCATGCGTGCATGAGCAAAACGAATGCGCTCATGCGGCCCCGTTGCGAACCGGTAGTAAAGGTAAGTAGAACTCACCCCTGGTAGAGTGGTGCGTCTGGCACTGTGGGGACGGTTCACTTATTACTAGTTCTTCAAAAGGTTACCTTTCTGTTTTTCTGGATTGTTAATCACGGTGCATAGACACCAGAGGTGGGATTCAGCCGGTTCGGGCAAACTGGTAGTGGCGACCTGCAGGTGGGCCCACCCACCCGCCTGGGTGCAATCCCGTCCTATATCGCTGTGTTTTTGATGTTGCACGCATGTGTGGACGGCACGTGCAAATGCGAATTGCCGTGTTTTGTGACGCCACAAACATGCACTCACATTTCCGGTGCTGGGCGAACCGGTTGCTAGAGTTATGTGAAGCCCATCTCTGACAGATACGTCTTTCAGATTTCTCCTAGGGGTCTTTTTGACTTTTCTCTGGTAACTTGGGAAGGGGGTAACCTTTGTTTTTGTTATATGGATCTTTTCCCATTGATCTCTTTCCATCGCTACGATGCCCCTCTCTGGTTCCCTGTTCCTAAGGAGACCCCCTAGGAGAAGCCCCCCCCCCCCGGGGGGAAAAAGTCTGGAAACTCTGGAAAACTGCAGATAAGTTGGAGAGAGGTCATACAGGGAGAAACGGGAGGCAGCAAGATCAGATGCTTCCGTAAAATTAAATGAGAGAAGCAAGGCTACGCCCTTGCAGTTCAAACCCCGCCCCTTTTGGACGGGCCTGTGATGTCACAATGCACAGAACAAAAGGGGCAGAGCTTGCATCACTGTGGGGGCGGGGCTGCTTTCCTTAGCTTGACCTCTCCTGAGGATGCCTCTCTGTTCACTCCTCTCTCCCCAACTTGGTTCCTTTGCAAAATCATTTCAGAAAGATCATTTCCCACCCAGCTTCTCTTCTGCTTGGAGAGCAGTTTTGAAAGCCAATTCTTTAACAGAATAACAGAGTTGGAAGGGATCTTGGAGGTCTTCTAGTCCAACCCCCTGCTTAAGCAGGCGACCCTATACTGTACCATTCCAGACAAATGATTGCCCAATCTCTTCTTTAAAATCTCCAATGATGGAGCACCCACAACTTCTGGAGGCAAATCGTTCCACTGGTTTATTGTTCTCACTGTCAGGAAATTTCTCCTTAGTTCTAGGTTGCTTCTCTCCTTGATTAGTTTCCACACATTGCTTCTTGTCCTACCCTCCGGTGCCTTGGAGAATAGCTTGACTCTCTCTTCTTTGTGGCAGCCCCTGAGATACTGGAACATTGCTATCATGTCACCCCTAGTCCAAGAAGTGATAGGACAGCCACTTGTCTGAATTGGTATTGGGTTTCCTGCCTGAGCAGGAGGTTGGACTAGAAGACCTCCAAGGTCCCTGCTAACTCTGGTGTTCTATTCTATTCTATTCTATTCTATTCTGTTCTGTTCTGTTCTGTTCTGTTCTGTTCTGTTCTGTTCTGTTCTATTCCATTCCATTCCATTCCATTCCATTCCATTCCATTCCATTCCATTGTTTAGATAGTTGCTCTTCTCTTTCTCCTTGAACAGAAGGAGAATTCAGAAGGGACAAATGTGCAAGGCAAGTTTTCCTTACATACGTACACATTCCAGCATTCTCTTTTGAGATAAGTAATAATACATAAAACATAGGAAGTTAATTAGAAACAATGAGGGTGAGATAAGAAAACTGAGTCAAATCCAATTAGTAGCCAGCTGGCTTTCCTGCCTAAGGTGGGACTAGAACTCACAATCTCCTGGTGATTTCTAGCCTGTTGCCTTAACCACTGGACTAAACTGGCTCTGGTTAAATCTTGTTTATCTACAGGTAGTCCTCGACTTACAGCCATAACTGAGTCCAATATTTCCATTGCGTTTGTTTGTTTTTTGAATATATGTTTTATTGGTGCATTTTTTTCATTAAAAACATAAACAATTCCATGTCTATCTGAACAGCGTGTCGTCTGGGCATAGTTAATTTTAAGTAAAGGTACAACAATAACCATAACCATACTAGTAATCAATATTGATCGTAAAATAAGAAAACAATTAGTTTATCCATCTTGCAATATTTTCAGTACAGATTTTTATTATCTTTTTGAGTTCTTTTTAAATTCTAACCTCTGTTTTTGTTAGTTAACCATTGGTAAAATGGTAAAATGCAAAACTCATTTAACAACTGCCTTACTTAACAATGGTAAAATGGGTAAAATATGTCCATTGTTAAGTAAGGCAGTTGTTAAGTGAGTTTTGCAATTTTTTGGCTACCGTTGCTAAATGAATCACTTGTTGTTAAGTGACTCACTTGTTGTTAAGTGAATCTGGCTTCCTCTATTGACTTTGCTTGTCAGAAGCCAGCTGGGAAGTTTATAAATGGTGACCATGTGATCCCCGGACAGTACAACTGTCATAAATACTTCTTCTACCCCGATAAATAAAATTCTTTCTTGACTTGAGCTCAACTCCTGGTTACAACAGACTTTGCAACATGGTCATTACTCTACTTTGTCCCCACACTGACGTCATCACGAGCCTCAATAATTTTACACAAAAGGCGCCTTCAAATGCTCTTCATCTGACATCACCTGCCAGCAATGCCCTTCTGGTTTCAGCTAAGGCAGGGGTCAGCAACCTGCGGCTCTGGAGCCGCATGTGGCTCTTTTACCCCTCTGCTGCGGCTCCCCATCACTCAAAATATGCGTCACAACCGCCAATGTGCAACACCCGCCGGCATGCAATTTTTTGAACTTTTCAACTCCTGGCAGGCCAACCATGGATAAATCCAAGAAAAAAAAAAGTTTCAGAAGAAAACAGAACATTTAATTCAACTACATACCGGTATGCTAGTTTTGTGGCCGCTCAAGAAATAGTCAGGCACGGGAAGGGTTTTGTGGCTCCCGGTGTTTTCTTTTCTGTGGGAAACGGGTTCAAATGGCTCTTTGAGTGTTTAAGGTTGCAGACCCCTGAGCTAAGGGAAACATTGTGCAAATGAATTCATGGACACAGTTTTGACATCAGGAGACCAAGCATTTCTCAACTTATAGCAATTCGGTGCCATTCAAAGTTACATCGGCACCGGAAAAAAAGTGACTTTTGAGCTTTTTTCACACTTACAACTGTTTTAGCATCCTCATCAAATCAGCTGTTGCGATTTGGCGAGATCCAGCCATGAATGGTGTGAATGGGTTTTAATTGTTTTTAATGGTTTAACTTTTAATGTTTTATATATGGTTTTTAAATGCATTGTAAGCCGCCTTGAGTCTTCGGAGAAAGGCGGTATACAAGTTGAACAAATAAATAAAGAATAAATAAATAAATCAGTGATGGGTTGTCCCCGGTTCGGATCGGTTCACAAGAACCGGTAGTAAAACCGGCAGGAAGCCCTGCCCACTGCCCCGGATGTTGTCATGGGCGATCTCCGCATGCACAGAAGAAAGGCGCGCGTACTCACTTTGCTCGCGCGAGTGATCCCATTGTGAACCGGTGGTAAAGGTAAGTAGAACCCACCCCTGATCTCCATGGTCAGGTGAACAAAATTCAAACACTTGGCAACTGATTCATATTTATGATGGTTGCAGCAGGGGTGAAATCCAGCAGGTTCTGACAGGTTCTGGAGAACCAGTAGCACAAATTTTGAGCAGTTTAGAGAACCAGTAGCAGAAATTTTGAGTAGTTCGGAGAACTGGCAAATACCACCTCTGGATGGCCCCAGAGTAGGGTGGGAATGGAGATTTTGCAATATCCTTCCCCTGAGGAGTGGGGAGGGAAAGGGGATTTTACAGTATCCTTCCCCTGGAGTGGGGTGGGAATGGAGATTCTGTAGTATCCTTCCCCAGCCATGCCCACCAAGCCACGCCCCACCAAGCCACGCCCACAGAACCGGTAGTAAAAAAAAACTGGGTTGCAGTGTCAAGTGATTCCCTTTTGCGACTTTCTGACAAGTCAAGTCAATGGGGAAGCCAGATTGACTTAACCACCGGATTACTAACTTCACAACTGCAGTGATTCACTTAACAACGGTGGCAAGAAAGGTCGTACAATGGGGCAAAATTTACTTAACAACCGTCTCACTCAGCAACAGAAATTTTGGGGCTCCATTGTGGTTGTACGTTGAGGACTACCTGTCATATCGCAATTTTTTTCAACCTCCCAGGAAGTTCCACAGCAAATTTTAAAGTTACTGTTTTTGGGAAGGTGGGATTTGAACAACATTATCAGCTGAGACATATTTCTTGTTTCCAAAATAGCTACTTTGAAAGCTCAACAAATTATTGGTAGCTGTTTTGAAAATATGGAAGGTTACAATCAGTTAAGGAAGATATTATGGAACCTACATAGATCAAAAGCTTTCAGCTTCACTCTGAAGGCCATAAAAAAACAGACTGGAATTTTAACACATTGGAGGTGTTAATTGACAAGGTACTGCCTCACATGCAGCCTCCATCTTGAAAACCAGCCATGTTCTGCCTTTCCCTCTTTTTTCCTTGCTTTATCGTAACTTAAATCCTGCCTCAGTATATCCCAGTATTTCTCAACCTTGATTCGCAGTCATCTAGGTCACGATTATGCCCAAGGTGCTTTTTCAAATGGCAACTGGACTTAGTTTTACCTTGAAGATGTTTTGCTTCTCATCCAAGAAGCTTCTTCAGTTCTGACTTCAGACCAGTCAGAACTGAAGAAGCTTCTTGGATGAGAAGCAAAACGTCTTCAAGATAAAACAAAGTCCAGTTTGCCTTTTGAAAAAGCACCTTTGGGACAACCTTGGCAGTTTATTTATTTTATTTTGATTTATATGCCGCCCTTCTCCGGAGACTCAGGGCGGCTTACAAGGTGTTAAGCAATAGCCTTCATACTTTTGTATATTTTATACAAAGTCAGCTTATTGCCCCCACAAACCGGGTCCTCGTTTCACCTACCTTAGAAAGGATGGAAGGCTGAGTCAACCTTGAGCCTGGTGAGAATTGAACTCGCAGTAATTGCAGGCAGCTGGAAGCTAAATACTTCCTTTTAACAGTAGCATTAGTCTGCTGCGCCACTCAGGCTTGAAGAACTGTGGACTTCAACTCCCAGAATTCCCCAGCTAGCACTCCCAATTCTGGGAGTCAAAGTCCACAGATCTTCAAGCTGCCAAAGTTGAGAAACACCAGTTTAGCCACTCCATGTACCTGATTAAGTGGACTATCAAAAGTTTGGCCTTTTAATAAATTTTGTTAATTGGGAAAGGTGCTCCTGGACTGTTTCCAATTTTCAGAAACATCAAGGCCATGTCCATGTTGATTCCATGTTTTCCCACTGCTTTCCTTTGGAGTCTTTTCTTGATTTCCCAGCTACCTTTAAGCTCCTAATTTTTCCAATAATACAGGTAGTCCTTGATTTACAACATTCATTTAAAGGCTGTTCAAAGTTACAACTTAACACTGGGAAAAAAGTGATCTATGACTGTTATTACATCCCTGTTGTCACGTGATCAAAATTTGGATGCTTGGCAGGTATTTATGTACAGTTACAGTGTTCTGGGATCATGTGAACTTTTGCAAACTTCTGACAACAAAGTCAACGGGGAAGCTAGATTTGCTTAACAACTGTGTTACTAACTTAGCAACTGCAATGATTCACTTAAAATGAAAGGTCGTTAAAAAGGGACAAAACTCACTTAACAACTGTCTTGGTTAGGAACAGACATTTTGGTCTCAATTGTGGTCGTAAGTCGAGGATTACCTGTATCCAGCCTAATATTATACAGTATTATCCAATTCTGACCATGCTTCATCTTTTAAATCTGAGCCAAGATTGGCTAGTGCTGCCCTCTGCTGGAACTATAAATTAATATCAAAATTTAAACTTGGTTCAGTAGATGGAACTTGTACAAGGCTGGGGATCAGTAGTGACATGATAAATCTTCAAGCTGTAGAAGTGAAATTTACCTTGATTGCAAATTCCTCTGAAAGTTAGCAGTGATATTTTAAGAGCATAACAACTCATTTTATAACACCTTGGTAAGACCACACTTGGAATATTGCATCCGGTTTTGGTCGCCACGATATAAAGAACATGTTTGGAAAATAATTTGACCCCCTCTTCTTTGTGGCAGCCCCTCAAATATTGGAACAGTGCGATCATGTGCCCCCAAGTCCTTCTTTTCTCTAGACTAGCCAAACCCAAATCCTACAACCCAGGGATGAAATCCAGCAACAGGTTCTGGAGAACCGGTAGCGGAAATTTTGAGTAGTTCGGAGAACCGGCAAATACCACCTCTGGCTGGCCACAGAGTGGGGAGGGTATGGAGATTTTGCAGTATCCTTCCCCTGGAGTGGGGTGGGAATGGAGATTTTGCAATATCCTTCCCCCAGGAGTGGGGTGGGAATGGAGATTTTGCAGTATCCTTCCCCTGCCACATCCACCAAGCCACGCCCACAGAACCGGTAGGGAAAATTTTTGGATTTCACCCCTGCTGCAACCGTTCTTCCTATGTTTTAGTCTCTTTAAGCCTTTAATCATCTTAGTTGCTCTTCTCTGCACTTTTTCCAAAGTCTCAATGTCTTTTTTGTAATGTGGCAAAATTACGTCTTTCTAGACCAGTGTTTCTCAATCTTGTCAAGTTTTAGGTTGGGGGGGGGGATGACTTCAACTCCCATGCTGGCTGGGGAATTCTGGGAATTGAAGTCCCCCCCATCTTAAACTTGCCAAGGTTGGGAAACACTGCTTTAGATCCTAGGTTTGAGCTGTATTAGAGACGTTCCTATTAAAATTCATAATCATGTTTTAATTTTCTCCAAATTTTTCCTGAATTTATGGGGAAGAGTCTCTTTTTGAATAAAAATGTTGATGTCCACTCAAAATCTTGGTGATTCTGCTGAGCAAAATACCATCAAAACCCTGAGAACAACAAGGGGAAGTGGTAATGGTGTAGCTTCAGCAAGAATGTATATAAAATAAAACTGCCAAAAAAGACACAGACAAACCACTCTTTCACACTTCAGTCAGTGTTAAAGGGCCACCCTTTGACTTGGGCTGGGTTTTAACCACATCTACCGCAGACCCCACCCAGCTGAACTGCCACAAGCAGTACGGGTTAACCCGTAAGAGGTGTTTCTCAATTCTTCTTTCTTCTGTGTACTGGGTTATGAATGAGCAATCTGGAAAGTAGGTAAGTTCAGACGTCAGGAGAGAGAGAGAGAAGCAGAAAGAAAGAAAGAAAAAGAGAAAGAAAGAAAGAAAAAGAGAAAGAAAAAAGAGAAAGAAAGAAAGAAAAATGGAAAATAAAAAAGAAAGAATGGGATAGAAAGGAATGGAAAGAAAAAGAAAGAAAAGAAAAAGATGGAAAGAAAGGAAGAAGGAAAGAAACAAATGGAAAGAAAGAAGAGAAAAAGTAGAAAAAAAGAAAAAAAGAGAAAGAAAAATTGAGAGAAAGAAAGTAGAAAGAGAAAGAAAGAAGAAAGAAAGAGAGGGAAGAGAGAAAAAAGAGAAGAGTGTTGGAGCATTCACAACTTCTGGAGACAAGTCGTTCCACTTAACAAGTGTCTCGCTTAGCAATGGAAATTTTGAGCTCGATTGTGGTCATAAGTACCAAACAACCCCCTCCCCCTGTATTCTTTCCTTTATTATGGTCTGTAGCTTGTTAGATACCTTCAGAAAACGTAAGAGGGCACTCTTGTCATAATCATTTTGCAGAACTTGGAAAAACTTAAGTCTCACGTTGGAAGAATCTGTATAGGTTCAATTTAAAGAGAACCAAAAATGCTAGGTGGGTGAATCTAGCATATTATTTATAAAAGTTCATTGACAGAGGGTGCACGGATGTGTTTGATCTCATACACACCTTCACACAGAGACCTGCAGGCAGAAAAGAAATAAATCCCATCCATATCCTTTTTTACGTTAAGGGAAGTTAGAAACAGTGGTGGATTCCTCCTGGTTTGGCCCAGTTCCGCTGAGCCAGTAGCGGTGACGATATGATGTCACCGAACCGGTTCTGCCCCCCCGCCCCCCCACCCCGCGTTATTCTTACCTTTTATGTGGCCCCACCCCCAATCTATTGCTGCCTCCTGAGTCCCAGCTGATGGCTAGAGGGAAAAAACCTGTTTAAACTCTTGCCAGGGGGCTTCAAAGGGCCGCCCTACAGCTGATCAGTGTTAAAAGAAAACAAATGAGTAGACCAGTGCCTGCAAAAATAAATGGGTAGACTGGTACAGTTATGCAAGCAGTTAAAAGCCTGGTAGACTAGTACCTCTGCTAAATCCTAAATAATTGTCACATGACCATCAAGCCATGCCCACAAAATAAGCCATTCCCACAGAACCGGTAGTAAAAAAATTTAGAACCCACCCCTGGTTAGAAAGTATACAAACTCATTCCTGTATAATCTCAGAATAGGTTTTTCTATTTGGCAAGGAGTACAGGTCAAGGTGCAACCATAATCGAGCCCAACATTTCTGCTAAGTGAGATGTTTGTTTTACGACCTTTCTTGTCACAGTTGTTAAGTGAATCACAGCCATTGTTAAGTTAGTCACCCAATTGTTAAGTGAAAGTTGGAGTGAAGGTTGGAGACCCCTGTTCTAGTCCCATTTTAGGCACAAAGTCAGGTGAGTTATCTCGTCCAGTCATTCACCCTCAGCCCTAGGAAAGAGGCTATGACAAACCACTTCTGAAAATCTTTGCCAAGAATCAGCCACACTTGTATAGAAAAAAACACAAACACACAAAATAACAGTACAAGGAAGACTCTAATAATTACTTAAGACTGAACCTCTCTGATACAATTCTTTTGATGCGAGTTGTACTCAAATGTCCTCCCCCCCCCCAATGTTATATTCAATCTTGGATGATGAAAAAGCTGCATAATTTTATGCTTGCAATATTGACACCCTAAATTGTAATTAGCAGAATATATTTTCTTTCTCTTTTTTCAAATATTCCAAACGGTCCAGACACAGCAATAATCATAATAATTTTCAAGGATAATATACAAATGTCAACGTACTCAAACAACAGAGTGAATTAAGATTTTTAAAAAAAGAGGGGAAAAAAGAAGAAGAAAAATAGATTGGTGCAATTAAAGTTCTCATTCTGGCTAAATTGACTTTTTTGACCACACCTGGTGGTCAACCAGATGTATCCTGTGAAAAGGATAGCAATAGCAATAGAACTTAGATTTATATACCACTTCACAGTTCTTTACAGCCCTCCCTAAGCGGTTTACAGATTCAGCATATGGCCCCCAACAATCTGGGTCCTCATTTTACCCACCTCGGAAGAATGAAAAGCTGAGTCAACCTTGAGCCTGGTGAGATTCAAACTGCCAAATTGCAATCAGCTGGCAGTCAGCAGAAATAGCCTGCTTTACTGCACTCTAACCACTGCACTACCACAGCTCTTGTTGAGAGGCACTAAAAAAAGCCAGGATGATAAGAGTTCACATCCTGGCTTGTTTAGTGCCTCTCTAGAAGCCAGATCCTGTCTTAAAAGGAGACTTGCTTCTGTAAAACCCCAAATATAAGGAAGCAACAATTAAATGAAGATAAGACTTAGCTGAGCAAAACAAGTTTCTAAGTTGATTGATCTCAAGTCAAACGGAAGACTTACAATGCCAGGTTAAGGGAGAGACAGGCTCAGCCAATAAGCTGGCATCATAAATAACTAGATTCTATGCATCACAATAGGGGATGCGGTGGCTCAATGGCTAAGACGCTGAGCTTGTCGATCGAAAGGTCGGCAGCTCAGCGGTTCGAATCCCTAGTACCACGTCACGGGGGGAGCTCCCGTTACTTGCCCCAGGTTCTGCCAACCTAGCAGTTCGAAAGAACGTAAAAAATGCAAGTAGAAAAATAGGGACCATCTTTGGTGGGAAAGTAACAGCGTTCCGTGCGCCTTTGGTGTTGAGTCATGCCGGCCATATGACCATGGAGATGTCTTCGGACAGCGCTGGCTCTTCGGCTTTGAAACAGAGATGAGCACGGCCCCCTAGAGTCAGGAACGACTAGCACATATGTGCGAGGGGAACCTTTACCTTTACCTTTAAGCATCACAATAGATAAGCCAGATGCTGGAAAGGTGCTTCTGGCAAAGGCCAATTGTTCCCATGGGGACTTTAATGCATGCTTTGCTGAGTAGGCACAGCTACGGTCAAACCTTGCCGGTGAGTTCGGGTCTTGCTACTTTTGAACAGCACCCTTTGGCCAGGTGCAGGGATCCCAGGAGGATTTTTTGGGTGGGGGGGGGCAAGTGAGTGCCTGGAACAGCCTGCACTGCAGCTGAGTCAGACCCTGAAGGAATGACATAATCCTTCTTCCACCAATGATATCTGGTGGCAAGACAGCAAACAGATAGACCTACTCCTTCCATGAAATTGTCCACTCCACTTTTACTTTCTGCACCAACCACACATAACGCAACAGTCTCACAACTATCACATCTCAGTCTGTTCCACAGCTGATCAGAATTACAGAATAACAGAATTCTGTTCCGTTCCGTTCGGTTCTGTTCTGTTCCGTTCCATTCCGTTCTGTTCTAATTCTAAAAACCATCATGTGCTGGGTTAATGACATGTATCCATGAATCTCAACTCCACTGAAACGATATTAAATTATTTATTCTTTCATTCATTTACCGGGATTAGCTCTGCTCCAATTAAAGCTAATTGTGCCTGAGGTAAATTTCCCATTCTTTGTAAAATGTGGGTTAAAGACAAAATTCAACATAACAAGCGAAATATTAGGCCAAATCACTAGGAGAAAAAAAGAGAAAAGAAAAAGTAAAGATATCCAGGAATACTACAGTTAAGGAACTGGTAATTAAAATACATTTTTCACCAAAGAGTATGTTGCTATGGGGTTCTGTGGCCTGTTGGAATAAGCGTCTTTCAGTGAGCTCACAAAAGGTCGGGAGTTGTCGGCCTTCCCTGGTAGATCAGACAAGAAACAATGACCCGATATGCTAATTATGCTTTATTGTAAGGCTACGTTAACAGTCTGAAGTTGCAAGTCTGAAAGTATAAATCTCTCTTCTGTCTCTCTCTTGTTGAGTTCTGTGGTAAATTGATAATGTTCAGTTCCTTTGATGAGATCACTGATTATAATGCCATTATTTCTTTACCGAGATTCTCAGTCATCCAGGTCATGGTTGTCAGAAAGGGGCTTCACATACTGTAGCAACAGGTTCGCCCAGCACCGGAAAGGTGAGCACACGCTCTGTCCGCGCATGTGTGCGGCATCACAAAACACAGCAATTCGCTCACACGTGTCATCCGCACATGCGTGTGACATCAAACAACATGACAATTCGCTCACGCGTGATGTCCAACATGCGTGCGGCACGAGTGGGTTCTATGTACCTTTACTACCGATTCGCAATGGGATCGTGCATGCGTGATCACTCCGCTCGCGCCTTGCTTCTGCGCACGCGCAGATCGCCAATGACGACATTCGGGGCACTGGGCAGGGCCTCCCGCCGGTTTTACTACCCGAACCGGGGACAACCCACCACTTGTGCGGCATCACAAAACACAGCGATATAGGACGGGATTACACCCGGGCAGTCCCAGGCGGGTAGGCGGGCCAGCAGGCCCACCTACAGATCATCACTACCGGTTCGCCTGAACCGGTCTGAACCAGCTGAATACACCTCTGATGGTTGTCCCATAGGTGATTTTTTTAAAGAGGCAATTGGACTTTTTTTTTCTTTGAAGACGTTTCGCTTCTCATCCAAGAAGCTTCTTCAGCTCTGACTGGATTGGTGGGGGAATGGAAGGATTTACAGTCCTTGCAGACAGCTGGTCATTTGCATTCTTTTAGAGAGATCTTAACTCTCCAGGTGGCCTCAAGGACCACGTTAGTAACACAGTTGTTAAGTGAATCTGGCTTCCTCATTGACTTCGTTTTTCAGAAGTCACCTTTCAAAAGGTGATCACATGACCCCAGGACACTGCAACCGTCATAAATATGAGTCGGTTCTCAAACGTCCAAATTTTGATTGTGTGACTATGGGGATGCTGCAATGGTTGTTAAGTGTGAAAAATAGTCAGACACTTTTTTCAGTGCCATTGTACCTTTGAACTGTTGTAAATTGAGGACTATCTGCATTTGCCTTCATTCATGATGTTATAGATAATCCTTGATTTATAGTCATCCATCTACTGACTGCTCAAAGTTACAACAGCACTGAAAAAAATGTCTTATGACCCATTTTTCACACTTATGACTGTTGCAGCATCCTGATGGTCATGTGATCAAAATTCAGAAGTTTGGGAATCAACTCATATTTATGACAGTTGCCGTGTCCTGGGGTCATGGGATCATTTTTTGCAATGCAAAGTCAATGTGGAAGCCAGATTCCCCATTTAACAACTGTGTTGCTAATTTAACAATTGCAGTGATTCACTTAGCAGGTATGGCAAGAAAGGTCATAAAACGAGGCAAATCTCACTTAACAACTGTCTCAGAAATTTTGTGTTCAATTGGGCTTAAATTTTTATGCTCAGTGTTCCAATATCTCAGGGGTTACTACAAAGAAGAGGGAATCAAGCTATTCTCCAAAGCACCTGAGGGCAGGACAAGAAGCAATGGGTGGAAACTCATCAAGGAGAGAAGGAACCTAGAACTAAGGAGAAATTTCCTGACAGTTAGAACAATTAATCAGTGGAACAACTTGCCTCCAGAAGTTGTGAATGCTCCAACACTGGAAGTTTTTAAGAAGATGTTGGATAACCATGAAGTGGTGTAGGGTTTCCTGCCTAAGCAGGGGGTTGGACTAGAAGACCTCCAAGGTCCCTTCCAACTCTGTTATTCTGTTAATTGTGGTCCTAAATTGAGGGTTACCTGTAACCAGCTTAGAGATTTGATAGAATCTCCTTCGAATCAAATCTCTGCTTGGCCCTGTTTTCCATTCACATTAGTAAAGAAGATTTACTGCCACTAGTCGGTGCTATGGGAACACCAAAGTTGACATAAAGCCATCACTAGAAGTAGGTGTGTGCGTCTGTGTAACTTGTCTCTTGAGTAAAATATAGTCGATTGTGTGGATCTTTATGGACCGCCCAAATTAAAATTAATTCTGAAAATTAAAGGCTTGAGCCATTTTCGGCAGGAAACCCATAATGTTCAGGAAGAATAGTTGAAAACATAAAACTTGAAGAAAAGGGGTGAAGACCGGGGAATAAGAAGCAAAGAGGGGGATTCTCATTAATTTTTTTACTTACAACAGGAAGACATTGAAGTGAGAGGAAAATACTCTTCAGGAAGAAGTTGGCTTGGTTTTCCCCATTTAATATCCACCAAAAGGAGCCAATGCCAAGAATAAGAGCATCCAAAAGACCAGCCAACATGGCTTAAAGCAGGGGTCAGCAACCTGCAGCTCTGGAGCCGCATGTGGCTCTTTCACCCCTCTGCTGCAGCTCCCTGTCACTCAAAATATGCGTCACAACCACCAAAGTGCGACACCGGCCAGCATGCAATTTATTGAGCTTTTCAACCCCCGGTAGGCCAACCATGGATAAATCCAAGAAAACTACAAGAAAACTATTCAACTACATATGCTAGTTTTGTGGCTGCTCAAGAAATAGTCAGGCACGGGAAGGTTTTGTGGCTCCCGGTGTTTTCTTTTCTGTGGTAAATGGGTCCAAATGGCTATTTGAGTGTTTAAGGTTGCAGACCCCTGGCTTAAAGCCATACCTTGGATGTTGTGGTTTTAAGAAGTCACACTTGCAGGCATCAAGCTAAGGAAGGTTTGACTTTGGTGGAGTCTTATAAAGATAGTCCTTGGCATACGACCACAATTGAGCCCAAAACCTCTGTCATTAAGTGGGTTTTCCTCCCATTTTACGACCTTTCTTGCCACAGCTGTTAAGTGAATCGCTGCCGGTGTTAAGTTAGTAACACGGTTGTTAAATGAATCTGCCTTCCCCATTGACTTTGCTTGTCAGAAGGTCTCAAAAGGCGATCCACCACAACTGTCGTAAATGTGAGTCAGTTGCCAAGCATCCGAATTTTGATCACGTGACCATGGGGAGGCTGAAACTATCGTAAGTGTGAAATACAGTTGTAATGGCAAGCCTGAAGGCCCAATACAAAAGATGGCTTCCAGATTCCTGTCAGACCTGGAAGCCATCTTTTTTTTTTTTTAATTTTTTTTTATTTAAAACAAAAACAAAACATAAAATCACCATCATTCAAATACAATTACAAACAGTGTGTCAATCGGTTAAAATTCTTTTGTGCTCAATCCCTTATCCCAAAATATCAATTATTTAATTTCTATTATTTAACAGTTTTATATGTTATATTCATTTAGCCATTGTTTAGCAAAAAAGAAACATTTCATATATTTTATCATTACATTAATATCATCTTTCATCTTTCATCTCCATGCTTTATTATCTAGCCATTGATAAAACAAGTCCCAAATCAAATAGTATTGTTTATCTTCCTGTTCTCTAATTTCAAATGTCAGTTTACCCATTTCAGCACAGTCCATAATTTTCTTGATAACTTCATCCTCAGTAGGTATCTTCTCACCTTTCCAATTTTTAGCAAACACAATTCTAGAAGCCATTTTTTGTATTGGGCCTTCAGGCCTGACACGTAAGTCAATTTTTTCATTGGCGTCGTAACTTCGAACGGTTGCTAAATGAATTGTTGCAAGTCGAGGACTCCCTGTACTTTGGTGGATGTTGTGAAATCTGGAACTGACAGAACAAAGAATCCTAAACTGGCAACTCTGCTGGGCCTGTCAATCAAAGTGGTTGGCCTGCTTCACCTCTTCAAGGGATCAAGGCTTGTTTGAAACCCAGCTTTTATCTTTCGCTGGAACAGAATCACAGAGAGTTCATGGTCTGTTGACCCAGCCACTGAAGATAGCATTGTCTCTTTTGGCAACGGGAACAATTGGTGTTCTGAAAAGAGCACAACGACTTCATTTGATTTCCAACGAAGGAAACCAGTTTTTGTTTCACTTTCTGTCGTTGGTCACACTTTAGCTGGGCAAGCCGGTATAGGTGGTCCTCGACTTACGGCCACCACTGAGCCCAAAATTTATGTTCCTAAGTGAGACATTTGTTAAGTGAGTTTTGCCCCCATTTTATGACCTTTCTTGCCACAGTTCTTAAGTGAATCTGGCTTCCTCATTGACTTTGCTTGTCAGAAAGTCGCAGAAGGGAATCACATGATCGTGGCATAGTGCAACTTACATAAATGTGAGTCAGTTGCCAATTTTCTGAATTTTGTTTTTTTGAATTTTTTTTTATTTTATTTTAATACAAACAATCCATCTTCCATTAAACGGTGTGTCACCTGGGTACAAATGTCTTGTGCAATAACAATTGAAATTAACAGCCATATTCATTATTTATCTATTCTTAAACTTAATATTGATATCCATTGCACGTCTAATACTGTAACAGTTCTTTTCTTAACTTATTTAATTCTATTAATATATTTTTTGTATTTCATTAATCTACTTTTATTTCCAACTTTCGTATTTATTCTCTAGCCATCGGTAAAATAGTTCCCATACATTACAATATTCTGTTTGTTCCGTCTCTTTAATTGCAAATGTTAATCTATTCATTTCTGCACATTCTAATATTTTCCTAATCACATTCTCATCTGTAGGAATCTCTTCACTTTTCCAGTTTTGTGCAAATACAATCCTAGCTGTCAGGGGTGGGTTCTACTTACCTTTACTACCGGTTTGTAGCGGGGCTGCGCGCGCACGCACTCTTCTGCACATGCGCAGAAGCGTTTTCATGACATCGGGGTCGGTGGGCGGGGCCTCCCGCCGGTTTTACTACCGGTTCTATAGAACCAGTGCGAACCGGGGGCAACTCACCACTGCTAGCTGCAGTTATTACATGAATAATCAAATATACATTCTCTTTACTACAAGTAATAAGGAAAAAAAATATTTTCCCCCCTGAATTTTGATGACGTGACTATGGGGATGCTACAATGGTTATAAGTGTGAAAAAATGGTTATAAGTCACTTTTTTAGTGCTGTTGCAACTTTGAACGGTCACTAAACAAAACTGTTGTAAGTCAAGGACTACCTGTATAGTCAACTCACCAGATTGAGAGGGAGCCATTTATGTAATCTATTTTACTGCGTGTTTTGAAACAGGGAGAAGAAATACAAAATAAGCCATAGTTGTCTTCCCAGTCTCCAGGTCAGGATTTGTAAGTAAAAATCAGAATTAGTTGGTGATCAGACTGGGGTTAAGCAGACCTGTCTTGCAAAGCTTTGGATGACCACCAGATGGCGGTAATGAAGGCAGTTCTCGGTATCTCTTTACTGCAGGGTGGATTTGATTTAAATCAAGTCGATTTAAATCACAATTTAAATCACTAGTAAAAAGGCTTGATTTAAATCGACTCGATTTAAATCATAATTTTTAAAGAGCAACTGTCATCTCTGTCCTGCAGCAGCTCCTCCTCTGACCTGCTGTTGACTCACCAACAGTCCCAATATTGCAGAATATAGAGCCTCATGCTACATAACTAAGCTCATTTCATGCTGAATAAACTAAATTATTAATGTATCTTAAATAGAAAACTATAATTAGATAGATTTTTTTTACTCGAAAAGCATTTTATTAAAATAAATTTGATAAAAATTTAAAAAAATCTGATTTAAATAAAAAAAATCTGATTTAAATTTTTAAAAAATGGATATTTTTTATTTATTATTTTAAAAAAAACCCGTCGATTTTTATCCAACCATCTTATGATGGTTTGGATATTTGCATTGTAAATTTGGTGGCGTGAGATCAAAGGTAACTTAGAAATTAGATAATTATGGAGGGTCTGTTGGAGAGGTTTCAAACCTAGGGAGGGGGATATTTTTTAATTATTCATTTTTAATTCAGAGTCACCATGTTAGGAGAACCTAGCAAACACTTTCCTATGTAGGTCAGTTATCTGCAATAAGTAGAAAAGTTGGCAGAGGAAGAGGAAAGGAATCAAAAACAACAAAGCAGCATTTTGTGGATATGCTACTGGGAAGTACAGGTACCCTGTTTTCCCCCAAAATAAGACATCCCCTGATAATAAGCCCAATTGGGCTTTTGAGTGCATGGCAATAAGGCCAAGCACTTATTTCAGGGTTCAAAAAAAATATAAGACAGGGTCTTATTTTCGGGGAAACATGGTAGTTCCTGATTTACAACCATAATTGGGAGCAGAATTTCCATTGTAAAGCAAAGCGATTGTTAAATGATTTTCATGACCTTTTTTGCCTGGTTGTTATTTATTTATTGATTGATTGATTATTTGAACTTGTATGCCGCCCTATCTCCGAGAGGACTCAGGGCGGCTCACAACAATGTTAAGCAGATCGCTGCAGTTGTTAAGTGGATTATGGGGTTGTAAAGCAAATCCGGCTTCCTCCCTTGACTTTGCTTTGCTAGGAAGTAAATGTGTGCCGGTGGCCAAGTGTCCAAGTTTTGATCATGTGACTGTAGGGATGCCATGATGGTCATAAGTCAGAGAACCAGTCTTAAGTCACTTTTTTTTAGAGCCGTTGTAACTTTCAATGGTGGCTAAATGAATGATTGTTAAGTCACGGACTACGTATATCGACAGCAATAGAGCCTTGGTAGTACAGTGGTCTAAAGCACTCTGTTATTAAGACCAGCTGCCTGCAATTACTGCAAGTTCAAATCTCGCCAGGCTCAAGGTTGACTCAGCCTTCCATCCTTTCTAAGGTAGATAAATTGAGGACCCAGTTGTGGGGGCAATAAGCTGACTTTGTATAAATATACAAAAGTATGAAGGCTATTGCTAAGCGCATTGTAAACCGCCCTGAGTCTCCAGAGAAGGGCGGCATATAAATCAAATTAAAAATTAAAAAATTAAAAATTTTTTTAAAAAAATCCATAGTTTGTAAAAAAGATACATTGACGAAAACCACAGAAAAATGACTTGAAATACCATAGAGCAGAGGTGTCAAACTCAATTTCATTGAGGGCCACATCAGGGCTGTGGTTGACCTCAGGGGTGGGTGGGCAGGTGTAGCTGACTGGGTGGGCATGTTACCACTCACTAGGCATGGCCAACTGGGTGGGCATGGCCAGATGGGTGGGTGTGGCCAACTTGACGCCACTCCCCAAACTGCTGGCATGTTTCCTCTTTGCATTGGGTAGACTGGGCCAAAGCCACGTGGGTAGACCAGGACAACCCCGTGGGCCGGATCCAACCACATTGCAGGCTAGATCCAGCCCACCGGCCTTGAGTTTAACACTCCTGCCATAGATGCTCATGTTATTTACTATACAAAATACAAAGTATATTATAGTATATCCACATTACTTTTCTTGATTTTAGTAATCCTTTAGGTCAGGGAGTCAGCAACCCATGGCTCTGGAGCCGCTTGTGGCTCTTTCATCCCTCTGCTGCGGCTCCCTGTCACTCAAAATATGCGCCACAACTGCCAATGTCTGACATCCACTGGCATGCGATTTATTGAGCTTTTCAACTCCTGGTAGGCCAACCATGGATAAATCCAAGAACAGAAAAGTTTCAGAAGAAAACAGAACATTTAATTCAAACATATATGCTAGTTTTGTGGCCGCTCAGGAAACAGTCAGGCACAGGAAGGGTTTTGTGGCTCCCGGTGTTTTCTTTTCTTTGGGAAATGGGTCCAAATGGCTCTATGAGTGTTTGAGGTTGCTGACCCCTGCTTTAGGTAGATACCTATGCCAGTGATGGCGAACCTTTTTGGGCATGAGTACCCTAAGTGGAACGTGTGTGAGCGTGCGCCGGAGCACCGGAAACCCGAAGATCAGCTGGCCGGTGTGCATGCACACGCCGGCCAGCTGGTCTTTGGGTTTTAGGCACATACATGCACACGCCGGCCAGCTCGTCTTCAGGTTTCCGGCGCTCCGGTGCGAGCGAAGAGCACGCATGCCCTCAGAGAAGGCTCTGTGAAACCAGAAGAGCAGCTGGCAACTGCCCACAGAAAGGTCTCTGCAGGCCACCTCTGGCACGTGTGCCATAGGTTCGCCATCACGGACCTATGGGAAAGTCTAGAGTAGACCTAGGAGAAATTGTCCTCTATCATTTGCCCTTCAGCCTATATCAAAATTATAATGTTTCTGAATGTTAAGCCCCTTATTTGACTGGCATTGCTAATAACTGTTGCAGGATCTATCCTAGCTCACTTTTGCAGAATACAGATCAACTGAGTTGGAAGGGACCTTGGAGGTCCTCTAGTCCAACCCTCTGCTCAAGCAGGAGACCCTATACCAGGACTGTCAAACTCAAGGGTGCTTAGATCTGGTCCACAAGGCCGCCCTGCAAACAGCAAAGGACCAGCCCACGGTGCCTCTGCCAGCAGTCCCCCTAAGCTCCGTTTTCTCCGGCAGATGTCTGCAGGAGGCTGTTGCTGGCAGAGGGCTAGCAAAATAAAGCAAAAGGAGAAATGTTTCCCCTTCTGCATTTGAGCATCCAAGAAGGGGCAGGAAAGGTGAAAGGGAAAGAGGGAAGACAAAGAAAAATAAGGAAAGATGGGAAGAGAGCAAGGAAGGAAAAATAAGAGGGGAAGGAAGAAGGAAGGAGAATGAAGAGGGAAGGAAAAAGAAGGAAGGAAGGAAGGAAGGAAGGAAGGAAGGAAGGAAGGAAGGAAGGAAGGAGATTATAATGAGAGGGAGGGAGGGTCTGAGGGAAGTCCTGCCTTAGCACTTGGCCACCATAGGTGCCCCCAGACATGAGTGATGTCAAGCTGTCCATGCCCCCCCAGCCCCCTGTGATCAAACACACGTGGCCCTCAATGGAATTGAGTTTGATACCCCTGCCCTATACCATTCCGGCTGTCCAATCTCTTCTTAAACACCTCCAGTGATGGAGCACCCACAACTTCTGAAGGCCAACCCTTCCACGGATCAATTGTTCTCACAGGCAGCACGTTTCCCCTTAGTTCTAGGTTTGCCGAACCTGTTTGAAAAGCCATCCCAAGCTTTTCCTTTACGTTGTATTACAAAGACTGTAATGCAGATGTTTGAAAACAAATCTATGCTGACAAATTGCCCAGCATAGTGTATTGCATCAGTAACCCCCCCCCACCACCACACACACACACACTGTTCGCACAATGAAATCGCCAGCTATTTTCCTCTCCGTTGATTGCATGAATTTCTAGGGCAGAGGAGGCTGACCTACTTTTGAACAACTGTAACAGTAAATAGAGACAGTGTGAGGGGTGCTGCTTTCAAAAACATTTAGCTTTTGATTGTTTGAATAGGGGTTCAGGGCACCTCCACCCGCAGGTTACCACTACCGGTTCCCCTGAACCAGTGGTGGGATTCAAATAATTTAACAATTTAATAATTGCCTCCCACCGGCCAGTTCACTCCCACAGAGAGGGCCTCCTCAGGGTGCCGTCGGCCAGACAATGCCGGCTGGCGACCCCCAGGGGGAGAGCCTTCTCTGTGGGGGCACCTACCCTCTGGAACAATCTATCCCCAGAGATACAAGTGATCCCAGACCTCCGGACTTTTCGTTGGGCCCTTAAAACCTACTTCTTTCAGTTAGCCGGGCTGTCCTGATTTTATGGTGGGTTTTTAAAATTTGAAATTGGTTTTAAATTGAAATGTTTTAAATTATGGGCCAAACTTATTTAATTATTTTAAATCTATTTTAACTTTTGAGTACAAGTGTTTTACTTTGGCTGTTCACTGCCCTGAGTCCGAAAGGAGAAGGGCGGTATAGAAATCTGATTAAATAAATAAATAAATAAATAAATAAATCAATCAATCAATCAATCAATCAATCAATCAATCAATCAATAACAACCGGTTCTCTGCCCTAATGATTTCTTCCAACAACCAGCTCACCAAACTGCTCAGAAAGTTAACAACCGGTTCTCCCGAAGTGGTGCAAATCGGCTGAATCCCACCACTGTCAAAGGTTCTTTTTCACAAGGCAACTCGACTTTCTGTTTTTTCTTTGAAGACGTTTTGCTTCTCATCCAAGAAGCTTCTTCGGCTCTGACTGGATTGGTGGGGGAATGGAAGGATTTACACTCCTTGCGGACAGCTGGTCATTTGCATTCTTTCAGTGGGTCGTTAAGGTCACCTGGAGGTTTGCCTGTGTCCTCAGGGTCGCCTGAGTGGTGCTAATGGGTGTGGAGCCTTCTTGGAACTGTGGAAAGGACTGTGTGGTGGACTGGCAATCGATGATGTTCGTATCCTTCCCCCTCTGTTGAGAGAGGGCTGTTCTTCAATTTTTTCAATTCAATTTTGAACAGCCCTCGTAGTGTCCCGGGCTGATGTGATTCCCTTTTGTGAGCTTCTGACAAGCAAAGTCAATGGGGAAACCAGATTCACTTAATAACCTTGTGATTAATTTAACAGCTGCAGTGGTTCACTTAACAAATGTGGCAAGAAAAGTCGTAAAATGGGGTAAAACTGGCTTAACAAATTTCTCACTTAGCAACATAAATTCTGGGCTCAATTGGGGTCGTAAGTCGAGGACTACCTGTATTCTCTTCATTAGGGCTGTAAAGCACTGTGAAGCGGTATATAAGTCTAAGTGCTATTGCTATTGCTATTACCACCATCTTGTGGCCATCCAAACTTTTTTGAAGACAGATCTAGTTGATTGATAACTAACAGTATTATTAACTTTGGAAATATATATATATTTTTAAAGTAAGCTATGAGTTAAAATGAAGGACAAATGAACTTCCATATCGACTAGAGTATACCTCTGAATTCTCTAGCTATCACCAGCAGAATAGAATAGAATAGAATAGAATAGAATAGAATAGAATAGAATAGAATAGAATAGAATAGAATAGAATAGAATAACAGAGTTGGAAGGGACCTTGGAGGTCTTCTAGTCCAACCCCTTGCCTAGGCTAAAAACCCTACATCACTTCAGACAAATGGTTATCCAGGATCAATTACATTTTGCCATTATGGCAGATACTGACAAATCTGTCGATATAAGCTTTCTATTCTACTTCAGAGTAATTTTAACTGGCATCCACTGTCACTATGCCATGGCAAGGAGTCCCATCCAGGTTTGGTAGGCTAACTTTCTGAATTCGGCGGAGAACAAAAATGCTTAATTTGGTGTGGATCAAAGCCATAGGATCCCATGAGCTCAAAAGGGCTTCTCCACACTGTCAGACCTGGAAGCCATCTTTTCACCTTTGAGCCTTCAGGCCTGCCACAAATTCTACTGTGGGAAAATGGGAAGGGGGATTGTATGACGTAAGATGATATGTAGTCAAAATAACATTCTTTCTAGAAAGTCAAGGCCGTTGTGCCCTGCAGCTGTGCTGAAAAGAATGAGGAGGTATCTTCTGTTCCGGAGGGGACCTGATTGATTTGTGTGATGGACATGTGGGTGAAAGGCAAGGACTTGAATTTTCTTTTGGGTGAGGAAAACCCGGAAGCTCTCGGATTCGGCTTTTCCCAGATGTGCCAATATGACATCTAATAAAAATTAGCTTTGAGGAAATTCAAGCCTCAGAGTTTGATTTCGTTGGGGGTGTTACTTGAACCCTGACACACACATTCCTTCAATGCCCCATAAGAAGAACGTCTTCTACTCTTATCTCAGCGCTTCATACACAGTCCTTGCTGAGAAATCTCCATGCCAGAAGTTGGCCTCACATCATTCAGAAAACCCAACCCGGCTTCCTGAGAAGCTGAATTCATCATTTCATGCTTATCAGCTTCCACCAGTCCGACTCACTCTGTCGCCTGGAAGGATCCCAACTGTTACAGACTTGTGGGGCCGAGCGAGAGTCAGTGTTGAGTTTCCGGAAGAGAGATTAGGAAAGGAAGGATTCTTAGAAGGACGGCGGTGCAACCAGGAATCTTTCACTAAGGGCCACGCAACGAAGGTATGATTTTCTAGGCTGAGTCAAGTTCAGATCCTTCTGACTGTAGGATCATCTACGTACGATAGTTCTCTTGGAAGCAGTCTGAGGAGATCTGCGTTGTTTTCTTCCAGGATTTCTGGTTTGTCGCACCGTCAGTCAGACGTTCAGACAGGTTTAGGCATTTTTGTCAGCCTATTGAGTCCTTCCCAAGGACCTAAGGAGGTAGGCAGATGTGGATGTTTAATGGTATCTTTGCAGGATGTAAGCAGTTCTGGATAAAGCTGCCTTTTGCAGTTGACTGATGGTGAATTTGTCGATGCCGATGGTGTTTAAGTGGTGGTTCAGTTGTTTTGAGACTGCACCTAAGGCATCTATGACTGTGCTTTCTTTTGCCACAGCCATTCTATTTCTATTTGCAGGTTTTTGTGTTTTGGTATCTCCTCCAGTTCTTTCTTTTCTCTTCTGCTGTCTCCAGGTTCTGCCACATCTGCTATCCAGACATTGTTGTCTTTCTTACTGACAATTGTTAAGTCTGGGACGTTATGTGGCAGGGGCCTGTCTGAAGTCTGAAGTCATTATTATGGTTCATTGCACAGTTAGCCAGATGTTCAGACTGGGTATGGCATATCTGTCTGCCTATGGAGTCCTTCCCAAGGACCTAGGATAGGCAGATGTGGATGTTTAATGGTGTTAGAGGTATCGTCGCAGGACGTAGGCAGTTCCGAGTAAAGCTGCCTTTTGCAATTGACTGATGGTGAACTTGTCAATTCCAATGGTGTTCAGTTGGTGCTCCGATTGTTTTGGGATTGCACCCAAGGCATCTATTACTATTGGTATTACCTTTGTTTGCGTTCTACTTCTATTTGCAAGTCTTTGTATTTTGTTATTTTCTCCAGTTCTTTCTCTCCTCTTCTGCTCTCTCCAGGTACTGCCACGTCCACTATCCAGATTTTTTTTTTGTCTTTCTTATCGACAATTGTTAAGTCAGGGGTGCTATGTGGCAAGTGCCTATTCAAATTCTAAAGTTCCAGGGTGATTCAGCTTCTTCGTTTTTTATGACTTTCTCTCTTTTATGGTTCCACCAGTTCTTGCTTGCCGGCAAATGATACTTCTCGCAGATCTTCCAGTGCACCATTGTTTTTGCTGCTGCACTTCCTAGTCTAATGTACAGCTTTGAAATTTCCTGGTGGTCCCGCATCCAACTGCTAAGCCTCTGGACCCTGTTTTAATTTTTTTTTTAAATGGGAAAAAGTACTAGGTGCTTTTTGAATCCTCAAATCCTCCTGCTTTGAGGATTCAACTAATGAGATGTTTTGCTATTATTCCTCCTCCTCCTCCGATAGCAGCTTGTTCCAGGGGTGAAATTCATTTACCTTCCATACCGGTTCGCAAATGTGCATGTGCATGCTCAAAGCTTTCTGTGCAGGCACAAGAGGCTTAAAATCGTCACAAAAAAACAACGCGCATGACGTCCGCGCGAGTGGGCGGAGTCTCCCGCAGTCGCCACTACCTGTTCGCCTCGAGCCGGATAGAACCGGCTGAATTTCTCCCCTAGCTTGTTCCATCTAAATACATTAATGTCTATGTTTATATTTATTTGCATTTTTCGACGACATTCATCAATAAGCAATCCAATTGATAGCAGCAAGTGCAGAAGTATGGCATTATGTTCAAATGTCTAAGAAACTGCATTGATCCATCAGCCACTTCTCAACACCTAATCTAATTTTGTTCATCCAGCCATCTATCCGTAAAAATCAAGTTATGCAAATTGACAGACAGTCTATGAAAGAGAAAACCATCTGTGGAGAGGGAGAATGGAGAGGCTATAAATGCATGAATATCTGACAGGTTACCCACTGGGCTACTTCAGTTTTCTCTGATGTCTTTAATTTGCCGAATGTCGTCATGGACCTGTGACTTCTGGCAGAGATGGCTCCTTCCCGGTTGTGGCACCTCATCGGCTTTGATTCTCTTGCTGGCTTTTAGATGTCAGGGTAGACTCTAATGTTTGCCTATAGTCTCAGCAGCATTTAGTTCCTTCTTTTGTTCCTTTGTTCAAAACAGTTTTGTTTAAAATGGTTGAATAGTTCTCAGCCACAAAGCTCCTCTGCTTGATTTTTAAATGAGACGGTTGGGCAGAAGGTATTTTGGCAACGTTGAGGCATTGTGAGCAGGGATGGGATTCAAAAATTTTAGCAGCCGGTTCTCTGCCCGGTTGCTGGGTGGGCGTGGGCATGGTGGGTGTGGCCTACTTGGCCTCCTGCACCACGGCGGGGGGCAGTTTCACCCTCCCCAAGCTCCGGAGGCTTTCCTCGAGCCTCCATGAGAGTGAAAACAGTCTTCCCTGGGTTCCAGAGGCCCTCCAGAAGCCGGAAATGGGCCTGTTTCTGGACTTCTGAAACTTCCGGGAGACCCGTTTTATTGCCTCCCAGAGCCTCCGCGCGGGTACTGCACTTACCTGGCATCCAAAACGGGCTGTGTGGGAGGGGCGGGGCCAGCCAGTCCTTGCAACTACCGGTTTGGCGAACTGATCCGAACCGGCTGAATCCCACCCCTGATTGTGAGAGGCCTTCAGAGGTTAGGTGAGAGGTAAGAATCACAGTTATGGGTAGGATTTATATGGCGGCTCAGCTTGG
The DNA here is from genome assembly GCF_029531705.1 of Pantherophis guttatus. The sequence continues at coordinate 18,251,136 of NW_026844043.1, read as the reverse complement.
AAAAATGGAGCTGTGGATATACAACAGTAAAAGGAAAGATGAACATGACAAAATTCTGTGGAAATAACTAATCTCACAACGGAGGCATTCCAACTGATTAACACCAAGATTAACATTAGCATATGATGAAGTTTTTGCAAACAATCTCCTGGTCCTGGCTACTACCTGCTCTTCCACAAGGACCCACAAGTCAGATAAGTATCCTTGGGATGTGTGAGCTTTAAATCCCATAATTCTCAGGAATAGACATACTGGCTGAGGAGTTCTGGAACCTGAAGCCCATGTGTCATGTGGCTTGCAAGAGCACCAGACTTTGGAAGGCTGAAATAAAAGTGGGAATGGCAGGCATACAGCTACTGTGGGAACACCTGCCATTGTCTTCTTCTGAGGTGGGAAATGTAGTCCCAATACATCTGGAAAGGCCAGACTGGTGACGACTGCCATCTTTGATAAGGAGTTTTAAAGGATACCAAGGTTTAAGACAATTGTTAAAGCCTCATAGGGAGATTGTATTGTATTGTATTGTATTGTATTGTATTGTATTGTATTGTATTGTTTTTTCTTTTTCTTTTTCTTTTTCTTTTTCTTTTGTTTATTTATAATTTTCTTTTATATTTTCTTTTATTTTCTTTTATTTCATTTTAAAGGAGCAAGGGGTAATTATAATTATAATTATTAACACAATATCCCTTCCTCCTTCTATTTTCCTCACAACAACTGTGAGGTAGGTTGGACGGAGAGAGAGGGACTGGCCCAAAGTCACCCAGCTGGATTCTATGCCTAAGGCGGGACTAGAACTCACGGTCTCCTGGTTTCTAGCCCAACGTCTTATACACTAAACCAAACTGGCTTGGGGTTTCTATGGGTTTGGGGTTATGTGCCAGCAGTAGTATACATGTGAATGGTCACCCAGCTCTACATCTGGGTGAGACACCACAGATGATGGACTGATACAAATTCTGTCATGGGCTGCTGGAAGGTGAACAAAATTGAATAAAGACTCCTTCAAGTTGACATCAATGAATGACTGGGCCGGATCCACGGATTTTCTTGCCCACAAAAGGATGTGGTTTGCAGCAGTGGTGAAATCCAAATTTTTTTACTACCGGTTCTGTGTGTATGGCTTGGTGGGTGTGGTGTGGCTTGGTGGGAGTGGCTTGGTGGGCATGGCAGGGGAAGGATGCTGCAAAATCCCCATTCCCTCCCCACTCCTGGGGAAAGGATATTGCAAAATCTCCATTCCCATCCCATTTTGGGGCCAGCCAGAGGTGGTATTTGCTGGTTCTCTGAACTACTCAAAATGTCCTCTACCGGTTCTCCAGAACCTGTCAGAACCTGCTGGATTATTTTACCCCTAGTTTGCAGTGCCTTCTTCTAGGGCAGGGGTCTGCAACCATGGCAACTTTAAGCCTGGCGGACTTCAACTCCCAGAATTCCCCAGCCAGCTTTGGGAATTGAAGTCCGCCAGGCTTAAAGTTGCCAAGGTTGGAGACCCCTGTAAATCAAGGGTGTTTTTTGACAACCCCCCACCCCCCATCTAGCCATCAGCCTTGGAATTGCCAGATCTAAGCCCTAACAGGGGTTAATCTTGTTTAGGCCCTGAGATCACTCGAAGTTGGTTAGATGCTGCCTCAGGTGCTACCTTATGAAACAGCAGCACAGGCAAAGGAGCATCACAGAAGGAAATGGCAGCTAACCTCTGACAGCTCCTGCCAACAACTATATTTTTGTGTGCAGGAATTCAGCTCCCGGCATCCTTGGAGAATTTGGTCTGTCCAGATTCATTCCAAATCATCCTTCTTCCACCTCAAGACAACCCTGGACATAAAGGTGAAAGATTACCAGCAGTGAGAAAATGCCAGTGTTATTAGAAGATTTTATCTATGGGAGCTGACAGGCAGAAGCCCAGCTGCTTTAAGCTAAAGGTTAACAGTAAATATAACTTGTAGGTGCTGAGAAGTTTCTTTTGCAAGAAATATGTGGGAAGGCGAGAGCCAATTTGGTCCAGTGATGAAAAAAACATGCTAGAAAGCAGGAGACTGTGAGTTCAAGTCCTGCCTTAGCCATGAAAGCCGGCTGAGTGACTTTGGGCCAATCACTCTATTTCAGCCCAATCTACTTCACAGGGTGATTGTTGTGTGGAAAATAGGAGCGGGAAGGTGTGCTGGATACATTTGCTGCCTTGAATTATTGATAAAAATAATAAAGGTGCCAGCTTGCCTACCAGTAGCTCTTTGGAGTTTTGAAGGTTCTGCTTGGATCACGGAATGATAGTATCTCACCATCTCTATCTTCTGTTGGCTTCTCTTTTAGATACTGTCAACTGTAAAGTCTTCTCCAGTGACACTTGCTTCATTTGATGAGTCCAACTTTTAAAAGTTTTGTTGTCACGATTAAAGTGGTCTGGTAATTGCACTCAACAATGAACTAAAGGGCCACCATCAATGAGCTGTTGGACAGCATTACTTGGTCTGTTGTGTGGATGTTTGGGTGGTTTAGGGGTGGGGGATTTGTGGTGGGTGGGGGGGTGTTTGGGGATTGTTATGTTTGATGGACCTGGTCTTTGGGCGTTAAGTGAATTTCGTTGTATGGGTATACTGTGTATACATGTACAATGACAATAAAGTAGTTATTTACTTTATTCATTAAACATGAAACTCAGTCAACTGAACATTCAAAAATGCATCACAAATACCATTGACTGGTGCTAATGGTTGATACGGGTTGCTGCCAGCATCCTAGGTATCAACCAATGTACCTTCTTCAGATGTACGATGTTCCAAGTAGCGCAGTTTTTTGCAGTTCCGCTAGTGTTATTGCAGGAAGCTGCGATTTGCTGATGTATGTTATAAAATTCTTGGACATGGTACCAAGTGCCCTGATGACAATGGGTATCACTATTACATGTTTCATCCATAGCCGTGTAGTTTCGATGGCCAGGTCGCGATATTTCATGATTTTTTCCAGTTCTTTTTCTTCGACTCTGGCATCTCCTGATACCGCGATGTCAATAAATTGTATGTTTCAGTTTTTGACAACTGTGTTATCTGGCGTGTTGTGTTCCAAGTGACGATCTGTCTGTATTCGAAAGTCCCACAAGATGTTCACCTTCTCATTTTCTATAACTTTTTCCACTTTATGTTCCCATGACTTTTTGGATACAGGTAAATCGTATTTTTTACATAATGACCACTGGATTAATTTAGCAACTGGGTCGTGTCTAGCTTTGTAATCAGTTTGTGCAATTTTGTTGCATTCACATGTTAAATGTGAAACAGTTATTTTTATTATTTAATTATTAAATCATCATCATCATCATCATCATCATATTTAATGGGAGAGAGCAATGTTTCAGTAGTTTAAAGATGTTGAGCTTGTCAGCTGGAAAGCTCAGTCTGGATTCGAAACCCGAGCGCATGACGGGGTGAGCTCCTGTTCCTTGCCCCAGCTCCTGCCCACCAGTTCAAAAACTTGTAAATGCGAGTAGATAAATAGGTACCACTTGGGTGGGAAGGCAACAGCTTTCTGTGTACCTCGGTGTATATTCATGCTGGCCATAGAAACATCTTCATACTGTTGGAAGAAATGTCCATTTGGGTTCAGTTCCAAGTGGGAAGAAAGACACTGGAAACATGGAGACTGCTTGGAATGGTTTTGGTGGACAGGACCACATGGGGTTTTTTGGGTCCTGGACAAAAAAGAGCACATGGAGTAGAGAGAGGGATATATTTACACACTCTCTTTGGCCCCGCCTTAGAGCTTCCTGTGCCTGTACAAGAAATGTATCTCATTGGTTGTCAGACTCCCAGGGGGTGTGGGTCTTAGCTAACTTTGTAGGCTGTCTGTGTCCCAAGCCTGGTTGAATCTTGCTGGGTGATGATGTAATGAAGGGGTTTTGGGCAATTCCTATTATGGCTTAATGGCTTTGTCTTGGTTTGGATCTTGAGTGAGGGCTAATCCTATCATGTCCTGAGGGCCAGGACTTTTGTGTTGTAGATAAGCTGGCCCAGCCTTTTGTCTTGTAAATAACCAAAGTATCTGTTGGGGGCAGGAAGCTGAGGCTGAGTTTCTGTCTTAAGATTTCTCTTTCTCTTTTAGGGGAAGTATTCTGCCTTTTTAATATTTCCTAGAATATTTCATTTTTCAAGGAGAGGGATGGGTGCTAACTTCCTACAATACAATGCTGGCTCCCTCAGCTAAGAAACAGAGATGAGCACCTTCCCTTTCAGACACAACTGGATAGAGGAAAATTTCACCTTTACCTTTAATATTTAATGACTGTTGGACTCTCTTACTCAGAAGTGTCTTTGGGGTGGGGGGGTAGAGTAAAAAAAAAATTAGCCAAGTTGGAGATTATGGTTGGGATCAGAAATCAGAAAATGAGCAAGACAGGAGGAAGATATATCAAAATATATCTCTTCAAGAAAGCTACGTTTCTGGAGGCAGAAGGAATCCACAACCTTCCTCCTGTTTTTGCTGTTTTTTCAGCTGGGGTCATTTCTGACATGCTTAGCTGTTGTAGTTTATTTCAGAACACCCCTTTTTGTTCTACAGATAATCCTTGACTTACAACCATTCGTCTAGTGACTCTTCGAAGTTACAATGGCAAAGAGACTTATGACCATTTTTCACACTTATGACCGTTGCAGCATCCCCACGGTCATGTGCAACGATTGTAAGTGTAAAAAAACGGCAATAAATCACTTTTTTTCCAGTGCCATTGTAACTTTGAACGGTCACTAAATGAATGATAGTAAGTGAAGAATTACCTGTAAATAACCCACTGTGTTAGGGAGACCCCATTTCCTTGCCAAGAGTTTAAAACACAGTAATTCTTTATTTATCAATGCCTTTTTCTTTTTAAATTTGAATTTTAAAACTGTCACGATGCTAGAGCTTTCCTGGAAAATTAGCAGTGCCTGAAAAATGGAGATAAGATGGGGATCAAAAATCTTGCGTTTCAACTTTCTTCTTCAAAGAAGGAAAATGAAAGCCTTAAGCTCTTCCTCTGAAAAGTTGGAAGGGGCCATGTCAAAAATTTATTGGACACTAAAGCAGTGGTGAAGTGTAAAATTTGTTACTACTGGTTCTGTGGGCATGGCTTGGGGGGGGTGTAATGTGACTGGGTGGGCATGGCCAGCTTTTTCTTTTTTTTAACATTTAAAAGCATTTTTTCTACAACCTTAAGAGGTTGCAGAAAAAAATGCTTTTAAAAGCCTCTGACGATCAGGCAACTCAGCTGGGATCGTCAGAGGCTTTTAAAAGCATTTTTTTTCTACAACCTCTTCGAAGAGGTTGCAGAAAAAAATGCTTTTAAAAGTCTCTGACGATCTCAGCTGAGCCGCGTGATCATCAGAGGCTTTTTTTTTTTTTTTACTTTTAAAAGCATTTTTTTCGCCGAAGAGGTTGTAAAAAAATGCTTTTAAAAGTAAAAAAAAAAAGCCTGATGATTGCGTGGCTCAGCTGGGCATGGTGGGGTGGGGGCAGAGATTTTTGCTACCGGTTCTCCGAACCACCCACCAGCATCGCTACCAGATCAGGTGATCCAGTCCGAACCGGGAGCATTTCACCCCTGCATTAAAGGGTTCTGGAATGTAAATCCAGATGTTCAAGTCAAAAAAGAGCCTTGGTAGTACAGTGGTTTAAAGCACCCTGTTATTGAGACCAGCTGCCTGCAATTACTGCAGGTTCGAATTTCACCAGGCTCAAGGTTGACTCAGCCTTTCATCCTTTCTAAGGCAGGTAAATTGAAGACCCAGGTGTGGGGGAAATAAGCTGACTTTGTATAAATATACAAAAGGATGAAGGCTATTGCTTAGCACATTGTAAGCCGCCCTGAGTCTCCGGAGAAGGGCGGCATATAAATCAAATAAAAAAAAAAGTCTTTATCGGAATAAGAGTTTGTGAAACAAATTTGAATGATATATAGCAGTGATGGCGAACCTTTTAGACACCGAGTGCCCAAACTGCGTGCGCGCATGCCCAAACGGAAAGGTGTGAGAATATGTGCATGTGCAAACGTACGCATGAACGGACATGCGCACAAACGCAGCACAGACCCAAAAACCAGCTGGCCGGCAGGAGGCGGGGCATGCCAACACCGGCAGCGCGGCAAGAGCTAAGATCTTTTTCTTTCATGTTTTGTCGTTTGTAGGGAAACAGAAGCTCACGAAAGAAACGCCACGAAGATCTGACCTGGGGTGACGGCGCGCATACCAGCAGAGAGGGCTCTGTGTGCCGCCTCTCGCAAGCATGCCATGGGTTCGCCATCACAGATATACAGTATGTCACAGAAGTGAGTACACCCCCTCACATTTTGTAAATATTTAAGTATTTCTTTTCATGTGACAACACTGAAGAAATGACACTTGGCTACAATGTAAAGTAGTGAGCATACAGCTTGTATAATAGTGTAAATGTGCTGTCCCCTCAAAATACCACAACGCACAGCCATTAATGTCTAAACTGCATGAGTATGAGAGAGAGCAATAACACCAAATTTAACACACCTGCTCCCCCTTCACACCTGAGACCTTGTAACACTAACGCGTCACATGACACCAGGGAGGGAAAATGGCTACTTGGGCCCCATTTGGACATTATCACTTAGGGGTGTACTCACTTTTGTTGCCGCCAGTTTAGACATTAATGGCCGTGTGTTGTGTTATTTTGAGGGACAGCACATTTACACTGTTATACAAGCTGTAGACTCACTACTTTACAATGTAGCCAAGTGTCATTTCTTCAGTGTTGTCACATGAAAAGAATACTTAAATATTTACAAAATGTGAGGGGGTGTACTCACTTCTGTGACATACTGTAGAAGGGAATACTTTGTGGAGATGCTGTCAGTAAAAATGAAAGAGCTGCCTTTAGAAGGACTGGAGAAAGTTACCGTATGTTTCGGAGTATAAGATGATCCGGACTATAAGACGCAGCTACCTTTTTTGGTGAGGAAAACAAAAAAAAGAAATCTGCCTCTGCCTCCCAGCAATTTTGTCTCGTTGCAGCCATCAGCTGCTTTACTTTCATTTTCGTTTTCAGCATAGCTTGATTAGCACAAGAAAAAGAAAAATCTGCCCCCGGCAATTTACCCCCTTGCAGCAAGCAGGAGAGGCCCACGCAAACAGCTGAGAGCAAAACAACTGAGAGTCAGGAGGCGGATCTAATCAACTTGTGCTAAGTAGGCTGTGCTGAAGCTGAAACAAGCTGTTTCTTCTTGCTGCTTGCTTCAAGGAGGTAAGCTGCTGGGAGGCAGAGGCCAAAGGGTGGGGGCCAGTGGGAGGGCGGGGCTACATTCGGTGTATAAGACACACCTAAATTTTCACCCCCTTTTAGGGGGGAAAAAGGTGTGTCTTATACACTGAAAAATACAGTAATAAATCTAAAATGAATGGCTCAAAAGAGATGAAATTGCACTCCAGTCCTTTTAACAGAAGTGATAAGCACTACATCTAAGGTGCGTTGGAAGAAATGGCAATGGACATTTACAGGATATAGAAGAGAATATTTGTAGCTCAGGGTTGAATGGTGGAGTCCTTGGTGTTCTCTGAGCTCGGTTGTTTGCTGCAAGCAAACAGTTTGCAGCCGTTCCAATACCCAGCTAGGTAACATCATCAGTGCTAATGAGTGTGGGGCTTTCTCTCTGTTGCATACACTAGCTTGTTTGGCCAGTGTTGGTGGGACTGTGACTTTTTTTCCCTTTGTCAGTTCCTCGATTAGGGTATTGGTTTCTGCTTCATTGTCTGGTGTTAATCCCTGCTTATCTGGATGTTGGCTGTTGGAAAGGCTGTCTGTGTATTGGTCTTTTTGCTTGCTCCTTAGGTTTTTTTTTTTTTATTGTCCCATTTGCATGGTGTGCAAATATAGTTTATCTTTATGCGATACATTGAGCTTTAATAGTTTTGTAGCTTGCTGGATTCATGCATGCGTGCGTGCCTTGGAGCCAGGGTTGATTTGAATCAATCTGCAATTTCCTTGGCAAGGTTTTTCTGGAACTGCTTTGCCTAGGGCTGAGAGAAAGTGGCTGGCTCAAGATCTCTCAGCTGGCTTCATGCCCAAGAGTAAGACTAGAATTTATGGTCTCCTGGCTTTTAGCTTGGTGCCTTAACCATCACATTAAACTGGCCCTCTAGCTTAATATATTATTATTCATATTTATTTATTTACTAGCTGATAACCCAGCGTTGCCTGGGTATTTATTTATCCCAATCCTGTATTAGACAGGAAGAGCAACTTCACCCTGAGCCCTGATTTTGGGGAGAATTAAAATAGTTAAAATGTTTTCCCTGTGCCCCCAGAAGCATCAAGTAAAATGATACCACCTTGCTGTTTTGCTAGCTGATCCATGATCATTTGGTATGCTTTTTTTTCTGATCTTGATTTAGAAGTGGCTTCTTGTCTGCGATATATGCACTAAGCTGTTCGATGTTGTAGTTCTTTTCTCGTATGTACCCTGTTTCCCCTAAAATAAGACATCCCCTGTTAATAAGCCCAATCGGGCTTTTAAGCGCATGCACTAAAATAAGCCCCTCCTGAAAATAAGCCCTCCCTGAAAATATTTAAATGCATGTGCAGCCGGTCCCCACTATTTCCTCTGGTTTCCTCCATGCCCCCCCAAATAATAAGACCTCCCTGAAAATAAGGCCAAGCGCTTATTTTGGGGTTCAAAAAAATATAAGATACGGTCTTATTTTCAGGGAAATGCAGTAATCTGTGCGAAGTATGTTGTGTCGGACTTGTAGTGGTGCAGGCAGGCTGAGTTGCAGTAATGTTTTATTGATCATGGCCATACATTTGTCCTCAAGAATAATCAAAGCCTTGTTGAAAATGTCCGGATCAAACTTAATTTCTAATGTTGGATTTTCCCCCTTACCAGAGGGAGCCCCCTTGTGGAGTACTGTGAAGCCATTACCATGGCAACTCCACTGTGCTGCACAGTAGAAGCCATTTTAAGGCAGTACAGTAGAATCCATTTTAAGGCACAACAGGTTGTATCTTAACAGAACACACACTCCAAGTGGGGGTTAGGGGTGTCTTACCCCCACAGTATTTTTTTCCAGAGAGTAAGTCATCTGTGTACCATGTTTGGTTGAAATTGCTCCAGTCGTTCCAGAGTTATGTTGGAACATACACACACACACAGACAGCCATTTTTGTATATATAGATTAAGCATTCATGTTTATTTATTAACACCTGCAACTTATTTGGAATTCAGTATTTGGTATTTTGGGTTTCTCAAATGTTTAGCAATTAAGTATTGTTGCTTTTAAGTGTTTTAGACTGTCAGGGGCTTTTGTGAATTTTCAAGATTTGATAAAATATGCTACCAAAGCTCTGCATGAGAACTGATCCCCTCCTTTTATTAAGAAAAACAGCAGCTATTGTTGGTTTCAGCAATATTTCTTAGTAAGGTTATTTACAGATTAATATGCCAAATCTCCTTGTCATCGCTATTAATAAGTAATATCCAACTGACGTATTTTCTATATTTATGTTATATTTTATTCCATTTAATGTAATATGTGCAATCTGTTTAGAATTTAGTATTCTGCATTTTAGCATTTTATATACTTGGCGGATTAGGGAGTAAGATTAAAGGTATATTGATACTTCAGATTTTCTTCAGTCCTTTAGCCTCTATATTTAATCTATTGAATCCTTGTTCACTTTAATCATTTTGATAATACCTTTTATCATTTTGTAAGCCACCCAGAGTCACTTCTACAATGAGATGGGCAACATATACATGTAATAAATAAACAATACTTATATACTATCCTAGCTAATTCTGTTTTAAATCTGTGCAATATGTTTAGTAGTTGACTAAACAAATACAATTAAAAAAAACTTCTTACCTGAAAAGTGAGTGAAGGCAAGAATTATGGCCCTCACTTTGAATTGGCTTCAGATTCTATTGAATTGTATGTATGTATGTATGTATGTATGTATGTATGTATGTATGTATGTATATGAGCCAGTTTGGTCTAGTAGTTAAGACACCATGCTAGAAAGCAGACCGTCGGTTCCAGCCAGTTCATAAAAAAATAAAAAATAATAAAATTTCATGCCAGCCCTTAGCATTGGGAAGAACAGCAACAATATTTACTTCCACTCAGATATTGTAAATGTTAAAATATAATTTTAAAAATAGATGTTAGCATCAGTATAAACTGCATAAACTGAATGATAAAATTGGGAAACATTTTGGCTTGGCCTAATGTGGTTACTGGAGGAAGTTACCTCAGAGCAATCATTCATCTCTGCTCTCCATTACTTCTGTGTTTAAAAGACTTTACATAAAAAGAGATGCTCAATTTTATTTCCCATATTTATTTCACTGCAGGGAACTGTCTGGATTTTCTAGTGCTAATGATGGTAAACAGACATACTTAACTACCAATTTTCTAGTAAAGCAGATCAGAATTTCCTTACAACAAAACCTTACTCCTCTTTTCATCTAAGTCTAGAGTTCTTAGAATGTGTATGATTGATAGAAGTGTTTAGCTCTGCAAACATTTGAAAGATCAGGAAATCTGAAGGCTGGGAGGTCAAAATTTTAAGTAGAGCAGAACTGAAAGAATAGAGAAATATAAATAATCCAAGAAGCAACGTTTATCTTCCTTTCGTGATCCTTAATAGGGTAATTGTATGATGAAGAAAATATTATCTTATTTAGAAAATATGGGCAACAGTTTTTTTTTCACATTGTATTGATTCTGATTAAGTAGATTATAGAAATAAAAAGTTATACTGTACTTTCTATTAAAGCATTAAAAAATTCCATCGTTTGGAGGCAACTTTTCCTAAGACCCAGAATATTTGCATATAGTTTCTCCCATCAATTTATGATCACAATTGAGTCCAAAATTTCTGTTGCTAAGCAAGATATTTGTTAAGTGAATTTTATCCCATTTTATGACCTTTCTTGTCATGGACATTAAGTGAATCGCTGCAGTTGCTTTGACTCTCCAGGTGGTCTCAATGACTCTCTAAAAGGATGCAAATGATCAGCTGTCTGCAAGGAGTATAAATCCTTCCATTCTCCACCATCCAGTCAAAGCTGAAGAAGCTTCTTGGATGAGAAGCGAAAATGTCTTCAAAAAAACAACAACAAGAAAGTCCATTTCTTGTTGCACCATTGGGTCTCTTCTTTTAATTCTCAGCCTTCTTCTTCAGAGAGTTGGGTCTTTGCATAATTGTCCAAAGTAGGATAATTTGACCCTGGTTATTTATCCCTCTGGATCAACTCTGGATTGATTTATTCAACGAGTCATCAGTTTGTTTTCTTGACTGTTGGTGGTTTTCTCAGGAGTCTTTTCCAACACTAAAGTTCAAAAGCATTAATAATTTTAATTTCAGTGTGTGGGGGGGGATATCATAGAGAGGAACAGCATGTCCTGTTCTTGGTCATTCCAGAGAACGGAAGACAAAATAATGGCTTAAATGGCTTAATGGAGGAAGATTCCGCTTGAACATTAAAACATCTCTAATGGTAAAAACAGTTTGATAGTGGAAACAGTGACCCAAAGATGGGTTTTACCGGGTGAGTATGTAGAAAGTTAGCACCAACCCCTCTCCTAGAAGAATGAAATATTTTAGAAAATATTAAAAAGGCAGAAGATTATATTTCCCTGGATGAGAAATGGAGAAACATGCTCTTGGAAAGCAGCCTCCACCTTCCTTAATAGCCCTTAGCAGTTTTTTTTTTTTTTTTTTTTAAATTTGATTTATATGCCGCCCTTCTCCGGAGACTCAGGGCGGCTTACAATGCGTTAAGCAATAGCCTTCATTCTTTTGTATATTTTATACAAAGTCAGCTTATTGCCCCCACAAACTGGGTCCTCATTTCACCTACCTTAGAAAGGATGGAAGGCTGAGTCAACCTTGAGCCTTGGAGAGATTCGAACCAGCAGAAATTGCAGGCAGCTGTCTTAATAACAGGGTGCACTAAACCACTGTACTATCAAGGCTCTTTGTCAGCACTTAAGAGATAGCTAGCTCTATTCATAAGCAAATACTCTCACCCAAGTTCCAACAAAGGTAGGATTAGTCCTCAGTCACAATAGGAATTGCCCAACACTCTTTCAGAACACAAGCCCCTTTGTTGCATCATTTCAGTTGCACCTCCCCCCGGCAAACTTCAACCAAACTTAGCTCAGACAAACTCCTAGGATTTGTACATGGCCCCATGGGAGTCTGACAACAGCCAGTAGAATACATGTTCTTGCACAGGAACAGGAAGCTCAAGTGCAAAGCCCAAGAGAAGGTATAAATAACCCTCACTCTCAACTACATGTAGTCACCTGCCCAGAAACACCCATGTGCTTCTGCTTCATCAATAAATGGACCTTCTTTCCAATCAGCCTCCAGCCTCCATTTTGTCTCCAGTGCCTTTCTCCCAGTTTGGAACTGAACCAGATGGATATTTCTTCCAACAACCTCAAGCAGAGATAAATATGCATCTGCTGGGGATGCTTTGCTATGTATTTCAGCACTGAGCAGAGGGTTGGACTAGATGTCCTCAAGGACATTTCCTTGTTCATTCTATGATCTTCTGAATCATGGCTTTTACTTTAATTAACCTTCCCTTCCCCCTCCCTAACTGCCAACTATAATAACATGATTTTTTTTTTATTTTTTTTTTTGAGAATCAAGCATGGCTGGAATTTATTAGCCACCCCGGGTCAAAGTTGGTTCCTTGTCATGGTTTAGCATTTTTTAGACATCTCATTTCCTTAGAAAAGTGACAATTGGAAATTCTGAAGATTGCATCCCAGTCACAGGATTGAAAGGCCAGATTGTTAATGGCCTCTAATTGTCCATGGGGATAAAAACACACAAACAAAAGGATCCTTTATTGTCATTCTGAAATTATGTTTCTTATCTAGTGGTAGAACTCACTTCTTTGAAACCTAAATGTCAAGGTGTTTTTAATAGACTTCTTTTTTTCTGCATAACAAATAAACTCATGTTCCTTAAAGGTCATATAAAGTGGCTCTCTGTTTGCAGGCTAGTAATTTATCTTTATTCCTGAGGACTTTGTGGCAATCCAGAAGATAGATCTGGATTTTCTAGATTGTTGAGGGACACTTGCATTCATTGACTTCTTGTTTATGATTCCCCCCAAAAAGGGGAATAAACTATTTGGAGATGGTTGGTTGGTTTGGTTTAGAGGGTGTTAATTCCCTTTTTACCAGATCCAGCACAGAGGGCATGCCATTGGTCCTGATTCCTAGGGAGCTACATTTGGTGAGTCCTAAATGCGGGGCCTTCTCTGCTTTGGCACCCATTCTATGGAATATCCTTCCTCCTGAAGTGAGGCTGGCTTCATCCTTTTTAACTTTTTGAAAGTCCCTCAAAATCTGGTTGTCTCATCAGGCCTGGAGACCCTAGCGGACTGAGAATTATTCATCCATGCATCCATCCATCTATGCATCCATCCATCCATCCATCCATCCATCCATCCATCCTTTATCAATCTATCCATCTAATTATTGTCTATCTGTCTGTCTGTCTATCTATCTTTCTTCTATATCTTTTATCATCTGTCTGTCTGTCTGTCTGTCTGTCCGTCTGTCTGTCTGTCTATCATCTATCTTCTATATCTTTTATCATCTATCTATTATCATCTATCTATCTATCTATCTATCTATCTATCTATCCATCCATCCATCCATCCATCCATCCATCCATCTATCATATCTTTTATCATATCTGTCTGTCTGTCTGTCTGTCTGTCTGTCTGTCTGTCTGTCTGTCTGTCTGTCTATCTATCTATCTATCTATCTATCTATCTATCTATCTATCTATCTATTATATCTTTTATCATATCTATCTATCTATCATCTATCTATCTATCTATCTATCCATCCATCCATCCATCCATCCATCCATCCATCCATCCATCTGTTTTTCTTTTATCTATTAAATTTCTACACTGCCCAGCTCACAAGTGAGAGCTAAGGTATCTTCACATAATATTCTTTCTTGTTTAGTTTTTAAATGCTTTTTGAAATAACGATCATAATATTGATTGTTTTTAAGTACTTATTAATTATCTATTTTTGGTTTTGTACTCTGCCCAGAGTCACTTGTGAGATGGGTGGCTACAGAAATTTAATAAACAGACAGACATACCAATAACCTTGCAAATTCTCCTTTGCTCTGTCTGAGCATCTTTATAAAAAATTAGGCCACTGAATTGCCGCTGTTCAGAGGTATGGAAGTGTCCCCCACACTCCTGCAAATCCATTTCAGCTCCACCGATTGAGAGAGTCACCTTTGGACAGAGAATGAACTGTCCTTGAACAGTTGCTCAGAACAGGCAGAGAGAGCTACAGTTATCCTTTGGTGTATGTTTATGTGTGTCTGTGTGATCCCTTTTTTTCGAGGCAGAGGTTTCTCTGCAAATACATTTTCTGTGGACTTTGCTGGGCATCTCATGCTTCCCTGTTAATAATTAACATTAGTTTGGCCAAGATTGTAGCTGCAAACTGGTGGGAGATGAATAAGCGAGCCGGTACAACAAATGCTACAGATTTTTTTAAAAACAAACCTTCTCATATTAGAGGATTTCACTGGTTCTGCAAAGTAGAAAGCCCATAATTATTATTTATAAAGAGTGGTTAGAATATATTAAATTAAATATTCAGTTTAGGGTGGTGTAAAATAAGGGACTTAAGGTGTTCCATTCAACAATGAAAGACAGTTTTGGCTTCTATATGAAAAATAAGGATCATTTAGATTTACAATTAAGATTAATCCTCTTTATGAAATGATTATCACAAATATTAATCAAATGATTATCAAGAGCCTTGGTGGTGCAGTGGATTAAAGTGCTGTTAAGTAGCACTTAGCTGCCAGCTGCCTGCAATTACTGCAAGTTCAAATCTCACCAGGCTCAAGGTTGATTCAGCCTTCCATCCTTTCGAGGTAGGTAAAATGAGGACCCGGTTTGTGGGGGCAATAAGCTGACTTTGTATTAAAAAAAAGAACACCGCTTGGGGGGGGTTTGCGAAAGCCCTACTAAGCAGGTATATACAAAAGTATGAAGGCTATTGCTTAACACATTGTAAGCCGCCCTGAGTCTCCGGAAAAGGGCGGCATATAAATCGAACCAATAAATAAATAAATAAATAAATAAATAGATTTTTAAGAACGGACCGGACAGCCACTTGTCTGGAATAGTATAGGGTCTCCTGCTTGAGCAGGGGGCTAGACTAGAAGACCTCCAAGATCCCTTCCAATTCTGTTATTCTGATTAGATTCTATCTATTAGAAATCTGGGAATTGTTGGAGAAGAAGTTGAGGGTTTCAGTTCATGGTTGGGGGTGCCATATTCAAAATACAAGATCGGTTCAAGTTATATCTATTGGTTTTCCTAGATATTTGTGTTATTTTGAGTTACATATCAATGATCTGGAAACTAAGAAAAAATATTGAAAAAAGATATTGCCTGCTTTTGTGTCAGCCAAAATTTTTTTTTCGAAGGATGCTTACCCTCTATTAGTTATTTTTTTGTTTGAAGAATATGCCTCTTTCTTATAAGCAGTGTATAATTGCAATTCTAACTTAGAATAGAATAGAATAACAGAGTTGGAAGGGACCTTGGAGGTCTTCTAGTCCAACCCCCTGCTCAAGCAGGAGAACCTATACCATTTCAGACAAATGATTGTCCAATCTCTTCTTAAAAACTTCCAGTGTTGGAGCATTCACAACTTCTGGAGGCAAGTTATTCCACTGATTAATTGTTCTCACTGTCAGGAAATTTCTCCTTAATTCCAGGTTGCTTCTCTCCTTGATTGGTTTCCATCCGTTCCCCCTTGTCCTGCCTTCTGGTGCCTTGGAGAATAGCTTGACTTATTTGTGCTATATTTTTAATTTCCCATTTTCCTCCTATCGTTTAAAAAAAGCTGACCTAAAAACATTTAATTTAATCACATAATTTGTGTGACTTTAAGAATAGCTTCAAATGAGGTGAGAGTTGTAACCTTCTTTTCCGGTTTGCTTCTAAAATTAAATTTAGAACTAAATTCAGACAAATCAGTGAAGAAGTCCAGAATTCAAAATCTCACTGATATTGTGAAAATAGCTTCTTTCCCTTTGCATCAGATTTTGACATATGAGCAGCTGGCTAGGACAGGGCACACAGCCCCCACTCACAGAACTTGGTAGCATCTGATGTGAATTGACATGATGATTTGGCGGTTTCAACTATAGGTAGTACTCGACTTACAACAGTTCACTGAGTGACCGTTCGAAGCTACAATGGCACTGAAAAAAAAGTGACTTATGACTATTTATCACACTTCTGATCGTTGCAGCATCCCTATGCAGCATCTTTTATGTACACTGAGAGCATATGCACCGAAGACAAATTCCTTGTGTATCCAATCACACTTGGCCAATAAAATTCTATTCTATTCTATTCTATTCTATTCTATTCTATTCTATTCTATTTATTCTATTCTATTCTATTCTATTCTATTCTATTCTATTCTATTCTACTGTTGCACGATTAAAATTCAGACGCTTGTCAACTGACTCATATTTATGATGGTTACAGTGTCCTGGGATCATGCGATCATCTTTTGTGACCTTCTGACAAAATAAATGGAGAAGCCAGATTCATTTAAAACCATGTTACTAACTTAACAGCTGCAGTCATCCACTTAACAAGGGTGGCAAGAAAAGTTGTAAAATGGGGCAAAAGTCACTTAACTAAAGGTCTCACTTAGCAAGAGAAATTTTGGGCTCAATTGTGGTTGTAAGTCAGAGACTACCTAGAGAGAGAGAGAGAGAGAGAGAGAGAGAGAGAGACAGAGACAGAGACAGAGACAGAGAGACAGAGAGAGAGATGCTGCCTAGGGAACAGTCAGATAAAAGATGCCATAGCCCACAGCTGCATAATGGGTGGAGAAAGAAACTCAAAAGGGAAGCCCCGCCCCCAGGTTCTCAGGCTGTAAAGCAAACAGTGGGAGATTTGTACTTTCAGACCTTTTGTTCATGCAGCCTTACAATAAAATAGAATTATTATTATTATTATTTACAATAAAATACAATAAAATAGAATTAGAGCACGGGTGTCAAACTTGCCGCGTCACGTTGATGTCACGTGACGTATCGTGACATTTTTTGCCTTCGCGGAGCTGGGGTGGGTCTGGCCTGTGCATGATGTATCCGGCCTGCGGGCCTCCAGTTTAACAACCCTGATATTAGAACATCTGCTTGTGTTTCCTGTCTGGTCTACTTGGGTAGGTTGACATAGACAGATATACCAAGTTCTAAAATCGATTTCTCTTAAGATTTCAACACCCTCTCTTTACAGATCATTTGAGCTTGTAGAAAATCTTGTGAGGCTTCGAATGAACCTGCCGAAGACATACAAGATTTTACTGATTTAAACAACGGGGGCTTCTCTTGATCTTAAGGCTCCTGCTTGGATAAGAGAAGAACCTTTGTCCAGCTTCAGCTAGTGCATCTGTGCTGCCTCACTCACACCCACACGTAAATGTGGTTTAGAGAGTTTATTGATGTTTCCCAGCAATTCCTTTCACCCAGCCTCCGAACTGTCCCAAATAAATCCAGCCACAAGCAGGCCAAGTTTAGTCCACAAGGCAATGGCCAATAATCCATAAAACAATGGAAAGTTGCTCCAACAAATAAGTCCACCAAACAAATTTATATCCAACAGGCCAAACTGAAATACACCCACAAGAGCTCATTTGGCAAAAGAAGTTCAGAGTCTCCAAGGCCCAAAGTCAAGCAAGAAGCACAAGAAACAAACACACACAGCCACAAACCAAACACAGTATTCCCAGCAATGTCTTCTTCGGCCTGCCATAATAAATAGCTTTCCGGTGCAGCCCATCAAAAAAGGCAGGGCCTCCTCCTGAGTAATCTGGCAGATCTCCATTGCTCTTGTCTTTTCTCTGCCTTGTGTGCTCTCGGCTCCACCATGGAAGGCAGTTCCTCCTCCTCCTCCTTCACTAACCAGCTGCCTTGCAAGGTGTCCCCTTGTAAATCTCTTTCAGGCGGCTGTTCAGAGTCATTAATTAACCCAGTTCCTGACGTGCCAGGAATGAGCTCATCCTCCCTTGAACCCAATCTCCAAGGAAGAATCTGAGGAGTCTTCCAAGTGAGACATCACAGCACCTGTTGGGGCCTTTTTGTATCAGGATGTCATCATAACAGTGACCTGAGATCTCACCACTGTATTTTATCCAGTTCTCTACTTGGGGATGCTTTTGAAAGTCACTTGGATGCTTTAGTTGGTCCAGTTACTGGAAACTGGGAGCTATTTCATCACTACAGCATGTACCTGGGATGGTTGCTGATAGGGTCTGAGTCAGTGGTGAAATCCAAATTTTTTTACTACCGGTTCTGTGGACGTGGCTTGGTGGGCATGGCAGGGGAAGGTTACTGCAAAATCTCCATTCCCACCCCACTTCAGGGAAAGGATACTGCAAAGTCCTCATTCCCTCCCTACTTCTGGGGGAAGGATATTGCAAAATCTCCATTCCCACCCCACTCTGGGGCCAGCCAGAGGTGGTATTTGCCGGTTCTCCAGACCACTCAAAATTTCCGCTACTAGTTCTCCAGAACCTGTCAGAACCTGCTGGATTTCACCCCTGGTCTGAGTTCAATTCAGAGTGCTGCTCTTAAGGTAGTTCTCAACTTACGACGATTTGTTCAGCAGCCATTCAAGTCACAACAGCACTGTAAAAAATGACTTTTGACCAGCCCTTTCATTTATGACTGGTTGCAGCATCCTCATGTTCACATGATCAAAATTTGGGTGTTTGGCACCAGGTATGCATTTATGACAACTGCAGTGTCCTGTGAGGGGAGGGGGGCATGTGATCTCCATTTGCTCTCTAGGAGATCTGGTGGCGCAGTGGTTAGAATGCAGTATTGCAGGCTAACTCTGCCCATAGCCAGGAGTTCGATCCTGACTAGCTGAAGGATGACTCAGCCTTCAATCCTTCCGAGGTCGGTAAAGTGAGGACCTGGATTGTTGGGGGCAATATGATGACATTTGTAATCTGCTCAGAGAGTGTTGTAGAGCATTATGAAGCGGTATACAAGTCTAAGTGCTCTTGCTATTTGCTACCTTCGTGGCCAGCCTGTCAGAAGCAAAGTTAATGGAGGGATACAACTGCAGGGATTTGCTTAACAACCATGCAAAAAAAGGTCATAAAAGTGGGCATGACTCGCTTAACAACCGCTGGAAATTGTGATTGTAAGTTGAGGACGACCTGTAATTTATAAGACCTCATGGGTCAGCTCTCATTGCTCTGGAAGACTGTCTTCCCACCCAAACACCTCAGGAGTGAAGCAGGAATCCCTGCCCCACCTCAAAAATACACACAAATTAAGACCTGAAAGCAGAACTTTTCCATAGCCGCACAAGCATGATAGAACATCCTATCCCTGAGCTGTGAGCAGCCCCTACTTTGTTGTCATTTCAGAGAGCAACACTTTTGTTCCAATGGATCATTACAATTGAATCGTACTGGCTGGCTTCTGTGTTTTGTTTCATCAATTTTACATTATATTTTCACTGGGTTAGATGGGAACGGTTTATGTTTGTGACGTGGATTGGATTTTACTGGTTTAGTTGGCTTATGCTTTTATGGTCATTTTATGTTTTTAAATGTCTTGAGTTCTGATGTATGGATGGTATAAACATGTATGTAATAAATCTATCAAAAAAATTGATCCCATGGGCCATGCATCCCCTCTCTCTGTAGAATATCAGAAAAAGCACCTTCTTATATCTAATTGACTTTGAATAATACAAAAGGGAGTTAATCACTTCCAACCAGTAATGTCTGCCTGTCTGTTTGTCTGCCAGTCTGTCCATCCGTCCAGCTATCATCGATCTATCGATCTATCGATCTATCGATCTATCGATCTATCTATCTATCTATCTATCTATCTATCTATCTATCTATCCATCCACCCATCCACTCATCCATCCATCCACCCATCCATCCATCCATCCACTCTCTCTGTGTGTGTCTGTGTCTGTCTGTCTGTCTGTCTGTCTATCTATCTATCTATCTATCTATCTATCTATCTATCTATCCATCAATCCACCCACCCACCCATCCACTCATCCATCCATCCATCCACTCACCCACACATCCATCCATCCATCCATCCATCCATCCATCCATCCATCCATCCATCCATCCACTCTCTCTGTGTCTGTCTGTCTATCTATCTATCTATCTATCTATCTATCTATCTATCTATCTATCTACTTACCTACCTACCTACCCCCTCACCCCCACCCAGGTAATGGGAGAAAGGAGAAATAGTAAGGCTTGTAATTATTATTTATACTGTAAAGAGTGTTTAGAATATATTAAAATAGATAGTTTATGGAGTTCTAGTCATAATCCACAATGGAAGATGTTTTTGGCTTCTACATGAAAAATGAATTTCATTTAGATTTAAAATTAAGATTAATCCCCCCTATCAAATGATTAGCTTTGATGAATTAGAAATCTGGGACTCATTGGGGAAGAAATTGAGAGGTTCAGCTAATGGTTAGTGATGCAGTACTCAAAATACTTCAAATTATACTCATTGGTTTTTCTAGATATTTGTGTTCTTTTGAGAGATACCAAATAATCTGGAAACTCAGAAAAGAACATTGAAAATGGATATTGCCTGTTTCTGTGTCAGCAAAAAAAAAGTTTCAGCTTTGGAAAGCTATTTATCCTCTATGAGTTGATTTTTTGTTTGCAGAATATGCCTATCTCTATTGGAACAAGCAGTGTATAATTGCAATCCTAAACTGCAGGATTTGGACTGCATTTATGTTATACATATTTAACTTCCCATCCTCCGCCTATAGTTTTTTTTTAAAAGCTGACCTAAAACATTTAATTTAACTGAATAACTTGGGTGACTTTAAGAGTAGCTTCAAATAATTAATTATTTTAATATATGAGAGTTGTAGCCTTTTACCCCCAGTTTGCTTCTAAAATTTGCAGGACCGCCTTCTGCCGCCGATAGCCTCCCACCGACCAGTACGCTCCCACAGAGAGGGACTCCTCAGGGTGCCGTCAGCCAGGCAATGTCGGCTGGAGACCCCCGGGGGGAGGGCCTTCTCTGTGGCAGTTCCTGCCCTCGGAGATACGAAGGATATCGGATCTCCGGTTCTTTCGCCGTGCCCTGAAAACTTTTCTTTTCCATCAAGCAGGGCTGGCGTGAACCCCCCCCCCTTCTTTAGTCTTTTTTAGTTTTTTAGCTTTTAAATTGTCAATGGGTTTTAATTTGAATTGTTTTAAATTTGGGCCAAAGTTATGTAATTCTTTTAATAATTTTAAATTTTGTATTGGTATGTGTTTTAGTTCTGGCTGTGCACCGCCCTGAGTCCATTAGGAGAAGGGCGGTATACAAATTGAATAAAATAAATAAATAAATAAATAAATAAATAAATAAATACATACATACATACATACATACATACATACATACATACATACATACATAAAATGATATTTAAAACTAAATTCATACAAATCAACAAAAATGTCCAGCTGGGGAATCCTGGGAATTGAAGTTCAAATTTCTTAAAGGGCTAAGGTTAAAAAATACTGTTTAGATTGTGGAATCATGATAAAATGAACCTCATGCCCTTTCAGGAACTTGTTCATCTCAGCTGTGGTGATATACGGCTACATGGGGCCAATCAGATTATTTGTATTATGATGTGACAAAGCCTAATGGGAAGGAGGGACAAAGCATCCTGGAGTTGAGTTGCATTGGCTCTAGTTTAGATCGAGGACTCTGGCATTTGTAGCTGGCAATGAATGAAATCCCGTGTAGATAGTGCCAGACAATTTAAAATGAACTGTTGACTGATTCATTATAAGGTAATTGGTGTGTATTTAATGGGTGAAAAATCTCTGCTTTGTTTTGGCACAACTTTTTTGGATTACTGTAAGTGGTGGCTTAAAGTTTTTTTGAAAAACCCTTTGCCCATTTCAGCTCAGCCTCCAGATGGTGCAAGAATCAGCTACCACTTTCCAACCATGCACAGATAAATTGATCTGTGCTATACAACTGCCAGATCACTCCAAACCGAGGCTTTCTTTCCGTATTATACTCTTAAATGCTTCTAATCTCTGAAGACAATCAATAAATGTCATTTGCTAAGAGATTTGGGGGGGGGAGAGCAGGGAACATGTTTATTTTATGCAAAACATTAATTGCAGCTGCTGTGGTTAGCTTGATGATCGGAACACAGGCAACGGGTTTATCCATTTTTGCATGCAATTAGTGAAGAGAAGATCTTGTAAAAATAGTGATGGTGGTGGAGAAGGAGGGAGGGAGAGAAAGAAAGACAGAATGAAAAAAGCGAGAGAAAAGAAAGGAAGGAAGGAAGGAAGGAGAGAGGAAAGAAAAAAAGAAAAAAAAGGAAAGATAGGAAAGGAAGAAAGGAGTGAAGGAGAGAAAAAAGGGAAAGAGAAAGAAGGAAAGAAATGGAAATGAAGATAGGGAGGAAAGAAGAGAGAGAGAGAACAGAAAGAAAAAGAAAGAAAGGAAAAAAGACAGGGAAGGAAGAGAAGGGGAGTGAGAGGAAAGGAAGGAAAGAGAAAGAAAGCAAGAAAAGGAAGGGAGGGAGGGAGGGAGGGAAGGAAGGAGAAAGGTGGGAAAGGGAGGAGGGAAGGAAAGGAAGGGAGGGAGGGAGGAAGGAAGGAAGAGAAGAAAGGAAGGAGAAAGATGGGAAAGGGAGGAGGGAAGGAGAAGGAAGGAAGGAAAAGGAAGGAATGAAGAAAGGAAGGAAGGAGAAAGATGGGAAAGAGGAGGGAAGGAGAAGGAAGGAAGGAGAGAAAAAAGGAAGGAAGGAGAAAGATGGGAAAGGGAGGAGGGAAGGAGAGGAGAAGGAAGGAGAAGGAAGGAAGGAGAAAGATGGGAAAGGGAGGAGGGAAGGAGAAGGAAGGAAGGAAAGAAAGAAAGAAGGAAGGAAGGAAGGAGAGAGAAAGATGGGAAAGGGAGGAGGGAAGGAGAAGGAAGGAAGGAAAGAAGGAAGGAAGGAGAAAGATGGGAAAGGGAGGAGGGAAGGAGAAGGAAGGAAGGAAAGACAGAAGGAAGGAAGGAGAAAGATGGGAAAGGGAGGAGGGAAGGAGAAGGAAGGAAGGAAAGACAGAAGGAAGGAGAGAGAAAGATGGGAAAGGGAGGAGGGAAGGAGAAGGAAGGAAGGAAAGACGGAAGGAAGGAAGGAGAAAGATGGGAAAGGGAGGAGAGAAGGAGAAGGAAGGAAGGAAAGAAATAAAGAAGGAAGGAAGGAAGGAGAGAGAAAGATGAAAGGGAGGAGGGAAGAAGAAGAAGGAAGGAAGGAAGGGAAGGAAGGAAGGAAGGAAGGAAGGAAGGAAGGCGACCAACTCTTCAATTATACCCACCTTTGTTTCTCCCAGCCGGTCAAGTTGCAGCGGCTTCCCCCAATTTCTTCTTTTGCAAACAGAAAAACCAAAAGCAAAAAAAAAAACCAAACCAACCACCACGGGCGAATTTAGGGCTCTCCTCCTCCTCCTCCCAATCGGTACAGAAGCCACCAACCTCCGGGTTGGAGTTTGGGGGGGGAGGTGGGGGGGGGGAGCAGGCGGAGGGCGGGCGGGTGGCAGCCGCTCTGGGTCTCCCAGCGCCAAACGGTCTCGTCATTTCTGAGCCTGCCGGATCCCTCGCCGGCCTTTCGAGGAGCGCGATCCCTGCACCGGGGAAGGGAAGGGAAAGGAAAGGAAAGGCGAGCGCCACAAACTGCCCGGCAGCCGCGTCGGGGCGGCCAAAGGCAGCGCAAGGAACCCAGTCTGGGCGATCGGGTGGCGGGGCGGAGAGCCCTTCCCTTGACTCGGGAAGGCCACCCCTGCTCTGGGCTGGCCATCCACCCGGCAGCCTCCAAAGCTGGCGCGGCCCAAGGACGGCTTGGCCAGGTGTGACCCCAAGGTCCCCGGAGTCCCCAAGTCGCACCTGTCTGCTGAGCGACCTTCTCCCTTCTCCCTCCTCGCGGCGCCCGGATTAGCGAAGCAGGCGAAGAGGAGCGGGGAAAGGAAGGGAAGAAGCTCCGGAGAGAGGCAGGGCTGCCCTGCCTCGCCGCCTTAAGAGCTCTCCTGCCCACCGCCGGCGTTTTGGGGGCGCTGGGAAGAACCCCCCCCTCTTTCCTTGGCCATGTCACAAACTTCCCACAGGATGCGGTCCAACAGGGCAGGGATCCGAGCCGCTGTGGTGCTCATAGGGTTGTTGCACAAGTCCAGAAAGCAAAATAAAGAGAAAAGGTAATATGCACCTGCTGTTTTTTTGGGTGGGGGGGCTTTGATGTATTCTGGGCTGCACCCTTTGGGTGGTTCATTTCCCCCCCCTCCCTCCTGGGATTTGGGGCAGGGAGTTGGGGGTGGGATTGACAAGGTTGCTGGGGGAATAGGGGGGGGGGGAATTGGGGTGGGTGGGTCAAGATGCTAACAGAGCATTGGGCAGCCTTAGCTGTGGTGGTCCTTAACCTCCCTCATCCTGTTATCATTCTCGGAGGCGTGGGAGTGACCGAAAAGCAGATTCCAATCTTGCAAAGGTGTCAAAGCCAGATTTCATCCTCTTTGCCTCTCCAAGTGGCACTGAGTTCCACCGGCACTCAGCCGGACGGCATTTGAAATGGAGATGCGGGACGTTGGGGCGTTTTGCTCGCTTGTAAATCGCAGTTTGGAGAAGCTGCTCTGGCAAAACTGATGTTTCAGAACATTTTGCTGGGGGTGGGATGGGGAGGGACGACACTGAGAAAAGTTAGAGGCGGGCAGGCAAGAGCACAATTTAAAATGCTTTATTCAGTAAACAATTTGCAGCATCAAACCTGGAAAAATGCTCTGCTTTCTCTTTTGAGCCTTTGGTAATAATAATTCGGAACGTAGTTATTCCCTTTTCTACATGATGGCAGGTGTAATTTACTTGAATTTCTCCCTCCTCCCCTCTCTGTAGGACTTAAAATACTCAATCTGAGGCCTTCAGATTTTCTTACCTGGCTAATTCTTTTTTTTTTTTTAGCTTTCCTTTCCAGCTAGACAACAAAGTGAAAACAACAGGCACAATTCTGGCATGATTGTGGGTTCCCGAGAGAAAAATAATAATGTGCAAAAGTTCTTTTGTTGTTGTCATTATGATTATAAGGATGGCGGTTGTTTCTGGTAGCCATCAAGTTTTGGGAAACATCAAAACTCTTGTGATTTGAGTCCCTGCTAAACTAAGAAAGAACTGTTTAGTAGGAAGGGGTGTGTTTGACAAAATAGTGTGTGGACATGCTCTGTTTATTTAGTGCATGCCACTTTAGGAAACTGGATAAGTGATTGCTTCAAGGAGATTCACTCAAACAATTTGGTGAGGGTCAGACAAATTATCTCAGCTAATATGTACTTTGGCTTGACAACAGAAAGGGACAAGGACTATGGTCTAAGCTCTTGAAAGTAACACAATTCAGGTAAACTAGTAGGGCAACTTTAGGCTCTGCTATAAAACTGAGCTTCTTTGTGCTTGTTCTCAGGCACACTTGTAACAAGAAGTGTTAGGGGAACTGTTTTTTTTTTTTAAATGGGGCTTAATCCTAAGGATTTTCCAGCTGATTTGTGTGGCTTATTATCTTTCTTATTTTCCTCCTTGTATTTATGTATCCCACCTCCCGCTTTTCCTCTTTGTTAAACTGTCCTCAGTTTCTGAGAATAATAACACCCACAAGTGGTTAATCACAGACTGGTTAATCAATTGTAGTTTGTTCTCCGAATGTAAGAAAATGCTTGATAATTGTCACTGGCTCCGCTCACATCATGCAAGGACACTTCACTGGGTCCTGAATTAACCTGTTCGTTGGGTTTGCAATGTGTGTTGACCGATAAACTAATCCAACAGGTTAGGCTCTTTTTAAGCGAATTTTTAAAAAATGGATATATGAATAAGATAAGATTTTTAAAAGGTTAGTGTGTTCTGTGGTTGCAGAATATGTATCAAGTCTTTAAATGAATTGGTGTGTATATTCTATGAATGGCACTGTTCCTCTCTGGCTTAAAAGTTTTCTATTTTGGATCAAGAGAAGGAGGACTTGGGTTCAAATCTCCATCCAGTCATGAAAGTCAACTGGATATTTGTAGATTTGGGGCTGGGTTTCTTAGTCTAATCTACTCAGTGGCATTGCAAGGGTTAAACATTGAATCATGGCGATTATCTCAACTTGCTTTTGGAGATATAAAAAGGCAGTAAATAAATACTGTATTTTCCCAATTCAGGAAACCTTGTTTTATCTCAATGGCCTTGTCAGAAAGTAAAAAAAAAAGCTTTTACATTTGTGTATATGATAAGCAGGATTAAAAATAACACCATTACTTAGGTCAGAGAGTTTTTAAAAGTGGAATCTGTGAAGTGTAAAATAAATGACTTCTCTGGAAATCCTTCGTAAGAAACCTGAGGGGGTGATAGGTGGTAGAAAAAAACCCTCACACTATACCAAGTCAGATAACACAAACATCCCCAATAAAGATGTGTGTAACAGCTGGTAGCCGCCGGCAATCATGGGCATCTATGTTTCATTAAGCCCTTCCAGCTATTTGTCTTTCCAAGTACATAGCATTTCTAGCTGTTCGCTAGCTTGTAAAAACAGTTATTTCCGGATGAGTGTAATATTTTGAAGTGGATGGTGGGCTACTTTGCTCTCCTCAGATGCAGAAGAGAGAAGGTGACTGGTTTTTTTTCCCTCTAGACTGAGCTAGGTTGGGAAATCCAAATCTTTTCAACGGCAAAAGCAATGGTTCCCCCCTATGAAAGTCCCAGCTTCTGCCAACCTAGCAATTCAAAAGCACGTAAAAAAATGCAAGTAGAAAAATAGGGACCACCTTTGGTGGGAAGGTAACAGCCTTCTGTGCGCCTTTGGCGTTGAGTCATGCCGGCCATATGACCACAAAGACATCTTCAGACAGCGCTGGCTCTTCGGCTTTGAAACGGAGATGAGCACTGCCCCCTAGAGTCGGGAACGACTAGCACATATGTGCAAGGGGAACCTTTACCTTTACCTTTATGCAAGTGGGCTCCTATTTGTCAGGAGTGGTTTAGAATGGCTTTTGAGTGTATTTATTGTCGCAAAGGGGAAAAAAATGAATTGCCTGCTGCAGTGGGCATGACCCCATACCACTCTGACTCTCCCTGAAGGCTTCCGAAAGACCTGTGATTTTGGAATCACATCATTTCCAAGAATATTGATGTCGTCACCCACTGCAGGTGACTTCATTGCAAATGATCTCAAAAGAGGTGATTGTTGTGTTTCCCCATCCCCCCTTCTAGACAGGAATGACAATGACTCAACAGACGCTTCCTCTTTTTCTCACCCACATCCAATTCCCGATCTGAACAACTACCAGATGTATGGCATTTACAAGTAGTCCTTGACTTACAATGGTTCACTTAGTCTTTTAATGACCCTGTAATCCCTTGCATTGGGGTAGAGTCGGGGCAACTGAATGGAGCTGAGTGTTTACTGGCCGGATGCCCTTCCTGTTGCCAATGCAGAGTTCGCTGCTGATATTTACACATTGTGCCCTACTTAGGATCGAACTCACAGCCTCCTGATCGTGAGGCAAGAGCTCCACCTCTAGGCCACTGACTGCATCACTCACAATGGTTCACTTAGTGACCGTCCATTGTTCCAGGACTACCTGTAGTTCCTGGAACAATGTTTCTTAACACTTGGCACTTCTAAGATATATGGACTCCAACTCCCAGAATGCCTCAGCCAGCATGCCTTTGCTTAGAATTCTGGGAACTGAAGTTCACACTGGAAGTTGCCCTGGTTGCAAAATATTAATTGTACAGATAGTCTTCAACTTACAACCATTTGTTTAGTCACTATTCGAAGTTATAACGGCTCGGAATAAAGTGACTTACAATTGGTTCTCGCACTTAGGACTGTGGCACCATTTCCATGGTCACATAATCAATATTTGGGTGCTTGACAACCGATATGTAGAGTATTTACCAAGATTGCACTGTCCCAGGGTCATATGTGATGGCCATTTGTAACCTTCCCAGACGGCTTCCAACAAGCAGTGGGGGAAGCCAGATTTGCTTAACAACTATATGATTTATTTAACAACTCCACTGTTTTTGCTTAACAACCATGGTAACAAACATCATAAAATGTAGACTCACTTAACATATGCTTGCTTTTATTTGCTTGTTTAGCAGTGGAAATTCTGGTCTTGATTGTGGTCATAAGTTAAGGACTACCTTAATGTTTACAATTAGCAGTATCATGGTATTATTTCTCTCAGATCAGTTTAGTGCCTTATTCCAGCGGTTCCCCAACCTTTCCAGCTTGGTGGCTCAGCCCGGGGCGAAGATGTGTGTGAGTGGCAGGGGCACCAGCGCGCACACACCTCTATTTGTGCAAGTGGCATGTGCGCGCACCCTCCATTTACACAAATGGAGCTTTGCACGCAAGCCGGGGGTGCTTGCACTCGCCTGTGAAGCTCCTCTTGTGCAAGTGGCGGTCACTTGCACTCACATGAAACTCCACTCGCGCGAGCGGAGGGCGCTTGTGCTCGCGTGTAAAGTTCTAGTCGTGCAAGCAGCAGGTGCTTGTGCTCAGGTGCGAAGCTCCACTCACACGCATGGAGCTTTGCACGTGAGCACAAGCACCCTCAGCTCAAGAGCCCTCCACTCGCACGAGTGGAACTTCATAGAACTGCATCTACAGCCTCAATGGAACTGCATCTACATGGAGGGAAGTATGCAGTGGGGTACCCCAAGGGTCTACTTTAGGCCCAGTGCTCTTCAACATCTCCATCAATGATTTGGACGAGGGGATAGATGGGGAACTCATCATATTTGCAGATGACACCAAGCTAGCAGGAATAGCCAACACTCCGGAAGGTGGGCTCAAGATACAGAAGGATCTTGACCAGGGTGGATTTGATTTAAATCAAGTTGATTTAAATCACAATTTAAATCATGATTTAAATCACTAGTAAAGAGGCTTGATCTAAATCAACTCGATTTAAAGCATAATTTTTAAAGAGCAACGGTCATCTCTGCTACTCCTTTGACCCACTGTTGACTCACCAATAGTCCCAGTGTTGCAGAATATACAGCCTCATGCTACATAACTAAGCTCCATTTCATGCTGAATAAACTACATTATTTATGTATCTTAAATAGAAAACTATCTTACGATAGATTTTTACCCCAAAAGTTTTTTATTAAAATAAATTCAATAAAAATAAAAAAAATCCAATTTAAATTAAAAAAATCCAATTTTTTTGATTTTTTTAAAAAAATCATTGATTTTTATCCACCCTGATCTTGACAGACTTGAACATTGGGCGCTATCTAACAAAATGAAATTCAATGGTGAAAAAAGTAAGGTTCTACATTTAGGCAAGAAAAACAAAATGCACAGGTAAAGTGCATGTGGTACCTCGCTCAATAGTAGTAACTGTGAGAGGGATCTTGGAGTCCTAATGGACAACCATTTAGATATGAGCCAGCAGTGTGCAGCAGCTGCCAAAAAAGCCAACACAGTTCTAGACTGCATAAACAGAGGGATAGAATCAAAATCATGTCAAGCATTAATACCACTTTATAATGCCTTGGTAAGGCCACACTTGGAATACTGCATCCAGTTTTGGTTGCCACAATGTAAAAAAGATGTGGAGGCTCTAGAAAGAGTGCAGAGAAGAGCAACAAAGATGATTAGGGGACAGGAGGCTAAAACATATGAAGAACGGTTGCAGGAACTAGGTATGTCTAGTTCAGGGGTCTGCAACCTTAAACACTCAAAGAGCCATTTGGACCCGTTTCCCCACACAAAAGAAAACACCGGGAGCCACAAAACCCTTCCCGTGCCTGACTATTTCTTGAGTGGCCACAAAACTAGTATATGTAGTTGAATTAAACGTTCTGAAACTTTTCTTTTCTTGGTTTTATCAATGGTTGGCCTACCAGGGATTGAAAAGCTCAATAAATCGTGTGCCGGTGGGTGTCGCACATTGGAGGTTGTGACGCATATTTTGAGTGACAGGGAGCTGCAGCAGAGGGGTGAAAAGCCACATGTGGCTCCAAAGCCACAGGTTGCTGACCCCTGCTCTAGTTTAAAGGAAAAGAAGGACTAAGGGAGACATG
The DNA here is from genome assembly GCF_029531705.1 of Pantherophis guttatus. The sequence continues at coordinate 18,220,973 of NW_026844043.1, read as the reverse complement.
ATAGCAGAGTTCCAATATCTCAGGGGCTGCCACAAAGAAGAGGGAGTCAAGCTATTCTCCAAAGCACCTGAGGGTAGAACAAGAAGCAATGGGTGGAAACAAATCAAGGAGAGAAGCAACTAGAGCTAAGGAGAAATTTCCTGACAGTGAGAACAATTAATCAGTGGAACAACTTGCCTCCAGAAGTTGTGAATGCTCCTACACTGGAAGTTCTTAAGAAGATGTTGGATAACCATTTGACTGAAGTGGTGTAGGGTTTCCTGCCTAAGCAGGGGGTTGGACTAGAAGACCTCCAAGGTCCCTTCCAACTCTGTTATTCCAATATTAATGCGAGCACGTGCTTTCCCATTTCTCCTGCCATCTGGTTTGAAATGGGCCGCAGCCTGATGGTTGGGGGATCTCTGCGTTATTCCTTCGGTGACTGTCTTGGTGCTTTCTGGAAACTCACCTGCAAAGTAGAATGGCAGTCTGATTGTTTCCCTCCAGCTCCGTGCATTTTCTGAGGAACTGCTTCTGACCATGGAAGTTCAGTTGAGGTCCCATGGGGAAGACCTGCTAAGAAAGTGCACAATTTGTTTGCTCCTTTTTACCATCATGAAAGGTTTGGTTATTATTGAATGGATTCTCTATGGCAACTATGGCTGTATAAGCCACAGTGGTGCAGTGGTTAGAGTGCAGTACTGCAGGCTACTTCTGCTGCCTGCCGGCTGCCTGCAATTTGGCACTTCAAATCTCACCAGGCTCAAGGTTGACTCAGCCTTCCATCCTTCCAAGGTGCTTAAAATGAGGACCCAAATTGTTGGGGGCCATATGTTGAATCTGTAAACCGCTTAGAGAGGGCTGTAAAGCATGGTAAAGCAGTATATAAGTCTAAGTGCTATTGCTATTGCTATGGTAATAAGAAAAGTGATAAAATGGGGTGAGACTCACTTAACTGTCTTGCTTAACAATGAAAGTTTTGGGCTCAATTGTCATAAACCAATTGGGTCATAAGTCAAGGACTACCTGTATGTAAAGAAGGAGGCATTTTGAGGCCATTCCTCCAAATATATGCATTTTTGTATAGATATTCCCTAATTCCGTTATTTTGTAGAGAGTTTTTTGTGGGTTGGGGCTGGAGGTAGAGAATCCGTTTTCCATAATCCAAGGCTTTTTTGTATGCTCTTGTTTCCCTGTGGATTTTATTTTGGTGCACAATTTTCCCCATTATGCATTTTTGTATGTGTTCTTTGAGTGATAAATTGCATTGCCAATTTGCAGATTTTCAATATATAATGCCACTTTACACTGCAGTGTTAACCCATTTCCCCGGAAGAATTTAAATGGGGGAGGGGGTGGTGGAAATCATTTCTGCAATCTTGATTTCTCGGGAGAAAAAAAAAATCTATGCATTTATGCATCGGTTGCCCTACTCAAAAGGCTTGACTGGTTCACAACAACATCCAAGCCAATGCATCATAAGTAAAGCTTAATAGCGCTTAGCATTTAGACTTATATGCCACTTCACAGCACTTTACAGCCCTCTCTAAGCGGTTTACAGAGTCAGCCTATTGCCCCCAACAATCTGGGTCCTCGTTTTATCCACCTTGGAAGGATGGAGGACTGAGTCAACCTGGATTCCAACCTCAAATTCCAGACTGTGGGCAAAGTTAGCCTAGGCCAGTGATGGCGAACCTATGGCACGCGTGCCACAGGTGGCACATGGAGCCATATCGGTGGGCACGCGAGCATTGCCCTAGCTGAGCTCCAGCGGCATTGTGCGCCGGCCAGCTGATATTCGGGCCCACCGGAAAACAGGCCATTTCTGGCCTCCAGAGGGCCTCCGGGGGGTGGGGAAGGACCCTTTCGCCCTCCCCAGGCTCCTAGAAAGCCTCTGGTGCCTGGGGAGGGTGAAAAACAGGCCTACCGGGCCACTGGGCCATCGCATGCCAAAAGCGGGGGGAGCGCAGGTGGGTCACGTGCGCATGCGTGGGGGGGCAGGGCGCATTGAATTATAGGTGTGGGCACGTGTGCACATGACCCCCCTCCGTACTCCCCCCGCTTTTGGCACGCGACAGCAAAAAGGTTAGCCATCATTGGCCTAGGCCCTATTTAGCTATGAAAAGCATATAAATCATAATAATCACGAAAGCCCTAAAACCGGATACACATTTAGGAACAGACCCATTACAAGGAGTCCTCAATTTATGACCCCAATGCAAGTCCACGTTTTTTGCTGCTAAGCAAGACAGTTGTTAAGTGAATCGTGTTCCCCTTTTTACGATCTTTTTTGTCACCAGCAAATCACTGCAGTTGTTCAGTGAATCATGTGGTTGTTAAGCGAGTCTCAGGAGTCAGGTTATAAATGGGACTGTTACAACTGGTGACCACTTGATACTTTAGTTTTTGTCATTCACATTTCATTCTGTCCCTCCTTTTGCATGCTTTCTTTAATGATTCTAATCCACCATTTCTTCGATATTAGTGTAACTCAGTGGTGTCAAACTCAAGGTCGGGGGATGGACCTGGCCCGCGGGGTGCTTAGATCTGGCCCGTGTAGGTCTACATTCTTTCTTTTCTAACTTCCTTTGTCCGTCTGTATGATGAGACTGCCGGTAAAATGTAGTTTTTTACTTTTATAATAAAATGTTTCGTAGAATACATTCGGGTTTTCTTTATTTGAAAGTATACAGCATGGAAAACAAGATATATTCATCTCTAATTAATTACAGTTTCCCCAGGGATGGGAACAAGGCTGATTCACGCTTCGACAGGACCGCCCTGGAAACAGTGAAGGATTGGCCCACGGTGCCTCTGCCAGCGAAAACGGAGCTTGTTAGTGCTGCCCACGGCCCTCTCGAGCTCCATTTTCACTGGCAGAGGGTTGTAGGAGGCTGGCGCAGCCAAAAACAGAGCTCGGGAGCCCGTTTTTGCTGGCAGAGTGCTTGGGCTGCCACAGGCGCCCCCAAAAAGAGTGATGTTGAGCTGGCCATACCCAACCTGTGTTGTGGCCCGTATGCAGCCTATGCGGCTGGTGGCTAATTTGGACAGCGAGGAGGCTGGTGTGGTACTGCGGCACTCGAGTCGGACAATGAGGCTGGAGAAGATGTGGTGCCAGAGGCGGGGATTCAGCTAGGGCCTTCAGAACCTCCAGAAGCTTCCTTAAGTGAAGAGGAAGAAGAGGAGCCTCTTCTCGATGCACGGGCGCGCAGAGCTGCCAAAAGGCAGGAGTGGCTCCTCAGGAGGAGGTCTCCTCGAGAGTAAGGCTTGGGGCTAATTGGCCACTCCCTTAGCCTATTTAAAGAGGAACACCGACTGAAGCAATTTGCAGAGAACAACGGTTCACTCTCCTTTGTGCCTTCATCTTAGTTTGCTGCAAATTGCATCAGGAACAACCCTGATGCGGCCCTCAATGAAATCGAGTTTGTCACCCCTGGTGTAACGCTTGTCCCGCAGCGAGTTGTCCGGTGGCGAGTTGGCCATAGTGAGTTGGCTGTGGTGAATTGTCCAGTGACATGTTAGATTAGATTAGATTAAGAGTTGGAAGGGACCTTGTAGGTCATCTAGTCCAACCCCCTCCCCCCGTCCAAGCATCCTACACCATTTCTGACAAATGGCAGGTGTTGACTGTAGTGAGTTGGCCGCAGCGAGTTGGCTGTGGCAAGTTGTCCCATTCCGAGTCCAAAGACCCTATGGTCCTTGATGGCCCTCTGAGCTTGGTTGTTTTCTTGCAGATGTTTCATTACCTAACACTTTCATTACCTACCAAGGAGCCTTGGTAGTACAGTGGTTTAAAGCACCCTGTCATTAAGACCAGCTGCCTGCAATTTCTGCAGGTTCGAATCTTACCAGGCTCAAGGTTGACTCAGCCTTCCATCCTTTCTAAGGTAGGTAAATTGAGGACCCAGTTCGTGGGGGCAATAAGCTGACGTTGTATAAATATACAAAAGTATGAAGGCTATTGCTTAACGCATTGTAAGCCGCCCTGAGTCTCCAGAGAAGGGCGGCATATAAATCAAAAATTAAAAAATTAAAAATTAAAATTAATTAAATTAAAAAATTAAACACTGATGATGTTACCTAGTTGGGTGATGAAATGTCTGCAAGTAACCCACCAAGCTGAGGCACCAAAGGCACCAAAGACCTCACAGTTTCTATTTCCTGCAAAATCTCTTTTTTAGCAGAGGCATGTTTTGAGAAATGGGTCAGGAACACCTCAGTTAAACAAATGAATTGCCTCAGTTTGTTTATAGAGCAAAAGGCCCTTCCATTCTCCTTTATTTTGAAGAAAAAGAGAGCGGCTGAGAGGGAGGGTAAGAGAGGAAGATTGATTTCCTCGAGCACCTCTTAATTCCATTTGTTTAGATGTGTTAGTGCCCGTCGGTGTGATTCATAGTATCTGCTACCATTTTGTGAGACACGGCAATCTCTATATTGCAAGGGGTGGAATTCTCATCTGTACCAGTTTTAGGGGACATAGTAGCTCAGTGGCTAAGATGCTGAGCTTGTCGATCGAAAGGTCGGCACTTCAGCGGTTCGAATCCCTAGTGTCATGTCATGGGGTGAGCTCCCGTTACTTGTCCCAGCTTCTGTCAACCTAGCAGTTTGAAAGCAGGTAAAAAATGCAAATAGAAAAATAGGGACCACCTTTGATGGGAAGGTAACAGCATTCCATGCACCTTTGGCATTGAGTCATGCCGGCCACATGACCACGGAGACGTCTTCGGACAGCGCTGGCTCTTCGGCTTTGAAACAGAGATGAGCACCACCCCCTAGAGTCAGGAACGATTAGCACATATGTGCGAGGGGAAACTTTACCTTTACCAGTTTCACATGGCCTCATTCATTTATATCTCTGGATCAGAGGTGGGTTTCAGCAGGTTCTGACCAGTTCTGGAGAACCGGTAGCAGAAATTTTGAGTAGTTCGGAGAACCGGTAGTAAAAATTCTGACTGGCCCCACCCCCATCTATTCTCTGCCTCCCGAGTCCCAGCTGATTGGGAGGAAATGGGGATTTTGCAGTAACCTTCCTCTGGAGTGGGGTGGGAATGGAGATTTTACAGTATCCTTCCCATGCCATGCCCACCAAGCCATGCCACGCCGACCAAACCACGCCCACAGAACTGGTAGTAAAATTTTTTGAAACCCACCAATGCTCTGGATATACCGTCTTCCTATCATTCTCCGTGTTACTTATTTTTTAAATAAAAAGGCAATCGAATTTTAAAAAAATAATAAATACAGGTAGTCCTTGACTTACTACAATTCATTTAGTGACCGTTCAAAATTACAACAGCACTGAAAATAAGTGACTTCCGACCAATTTTTCACACAACCATTTCAACATCCCCGGTGGTCACGTGATCCAAATTCAAATAGGAAGAGGAAGGACTATTATATATTATTCTGCCTTTTATAAATAACCTTGGGTTATTTAAAGAATGATAGAGGCAGGATAAAACTAAATAAAAAGGAAAATTAGTGTTGTTTTTCAACCACCAATAACTCTTTCTCTCCATTCTCCTCTGAGGGAAACAAAAATCACCTATTTTATCTGTTGTTACCTGGACTACAACAGTTGCAAATTAATTTAAAACAGATGCTCTACGTTGTTTTTGTACCGGGAATTTCTCATTAGTACATGATCATCTTTTTTTTCTTGTCACCACACTATAAAAAAGTGCAGAGAAGAGCAACCAGGATGATGAGGGGACTGGAGACTAAAACATACAATGAACGGTTGCAGGAACTGGGCATGGCTAGTCTAGTGAAGAGAAGGACCAGGGGAGACATGTTAGCAGTGTTCCAATATTTGAGGGGCTGCCACAGAGAGGAGGGGGTCAAGCTATTTTCCAAAGCACCTGAAGGCCAGACAAGGAATAATGGATGGAAACTGATCAAGGAGAGATTCAACCTGGAAACAAGGAGGATTTTTCTGACATTGAGAACAATCAACCCATGAAACGGAAGTTGCCTTCGGAAGTTGTGGGAGCTTCATCACTGGAAGCTTCCAAGAAGAGATTGGACTGCCATCTGTCAGAAATGGTGTAGGGCAGTGATGGTTAACCTTTTTAGTGCCGAGTGCTCAAAGAATGCGCACTTGTGAGCAAATACTCGCGCATGTGCCCGAACCCCCAAAATGCAATGCGAGTGCCCCCCCGTGCATGCGCCCCACCCCCGTGTATGCACGCGTGTCAATCACACATGTGCCTCAGGCCCCCCCGCACCCTGTTTTGGCTTCCAAATTGGTGCAGAGGGCTTTTCAGGCCCAAAATGAGGCACGGGGAGGCAGACCCCGTTTTGGGCCAGGAAAGCCTCCTGCACCAATCTGGAAGCCAAAATGGGGCACCAAGCAGGCCCGCCCCCCCCACACCCTATTTTGGGCCTGGAAAGCCTCCTGCACCAACTTGCACCCCATGCATGTGCCCCACCCCCGCGCATGAGGGCACATCCCCTGCATGCTCCCCAACCCCCACTGTTCTGCCCCAGCTCCGGATTCCTGAGGATATTGACACACACCAACGGTCCTTATCAAATGTATTAAGTAGCAAGAATAAACCAGTCCGGCAAAGGTTCGCAACCAGCCCAGAAAACAAGATACGATAAGACTTTTCCAAAAATGCTCTGATGATTATTACAAGTTGTTTCCAGCAAGAAATTACTAACTGCGTGTGACTTAAATAGGCTAAGGAAGTGGCCAATTATCCTCAAGTCTTACTCTCGAGGAGACCTCCTCCTCTTGAGTAGCCACTCCTGCCTTTTGGCAGCCCTGCGTGCCTGAGCATTGAGGAGAGGCTCCTCCACTTTGCTCTCTCCACTTGAAGGAGCCTCTGGAGGTTCTGAAGGCCCTGGCTCTTCCTCTGGCACCACATCCTCTTCAGCCTCCTTGCTGTCCGACGCGAGTGCCGGCTGCGCCAGCTGCTGGCACAACCCCATACCAGCCTCCTCATTGTTGGGATCAGCCATGATCCGTGCAGGCCACTGGCGGACCACAACACCCACACATGTACGGCAGAGATTCTAAAACCAGCTGGCCAGTGGGAGGCATGTGCGTATACACAGTGGAGCTGGGCTGGGGCGATGGCTGGAGTGCCAGCAGAGAGGGGTCTGCATGCCACCTGTGGTACGCGTGCCATAGGTTTGCCATCACGGGTATAGGGTCTCCTGCTTGGGCGGCGGGTTGGACTAGATGATCTATAAGGTCCCTTCCAACTCCCTTAATCTGTAATCTGAAGGTGAATAAGGCTGCAATGTGAATTGAGGTGAGCTACACAAATTGCATTGACAGTAGTGGTATTAATGAGTCATATATTATTTATTCATTTAATCAATTTGTACGATTGATTCGTACAAGTGACTCTGGGCAACAAAGTTAGGTCAAAATAAAAACAATTACAGCCATAAATACAAAAAATAAAATGCATGGCAGCCGAGGAAGATGCCACAATGGAGTTGCTAGGACAGCCAGGAGGCAGGACCTTTCATACACTTGGCCCCCCTGGATCTGGGTGCAAAACCAGACAGGATCAGATTGGAGATATCTTATTATTATATACAACATAAATATAGTTTACTTATTTATAAGTAAATAAATAAGAACAGATTTGGTCAAGGCTAGAAACCAAGAGATGGTGAGTTCTAGTTCCACCTTAAGCATGAAAACGGGCTGGGTAACTGGGCCAATCACCAGGAGACTGTGAGTTCTAGTCCTGCTTTAGGCAAAATAGCCAGTTGGGTCACTTTGGGCCAATCCAGGGGTGAAATGCTACCAGTTCACTCCCGTCAAATAACTTGATCTGCTGGGGGTTGCACAAACTGTAATAATTTTAAATATGGTTTTTAAGGGGTTTTTAACTTATTTTGTGATTTTGTGATTTGCATTATTGATTGTTGTTGTAAGCCGCCCTGAGTCCTTCGGGAGAATGGCGGCATATAAATCGCAAAAATAAATAAATAAATAGATAAATAAATAAATAAATAAATAAATTTTAAAAAATGCTTTAAAAAGTAAAAAAAAAAGTTGGCCACGCCCACCGAATCACATGACCCACCAAGCCACGCCCACCAAGCCATGCCCACAGAACCGGTAGCAAATTTTTTTGCACTTCACCACTAAGATAGGCTTCTGAAGGTGCATGTGAGAGCTTTGCTCCAGGACTTGTAGTGTATATGGGAATTTTTGCGAGGCACAGTTGGAGCAATAAAGGGGAATAGACCGGTTCTCTGGTTGTGTTGTTTTCATGCCATGCCCTAGGTCATCACAGTTACTAACTTAAAAACTGCAGGGATTCACTTAACAACCGGCGCAAGCAAGGTCATAAACGGGGATAAAAATCACTTAGCCGTCTTGCTTAGCAATGGAAATTTTGAGCTCTGTTGTGGCCATAAACTGAGGACAACTTGTCTTGAATATTTTAAACCCTGTTCTTTTCTTCAGCTAATGGCAATGATGGGATTCAGCCAGTTCGCACCACTTCAGGAGAACCGGTTGTTAACTTTCTGAGCAGTTTGGCAAACTGGTTGTTGGAAGAAATCATTAGGGCAGAGAACCGGTTGTTAAATTACTTGAATCCCACCACTGGCTAATGGGCTTGGTTTGAACTGGTTAGAAAACTCACTTTCTCTTCTCACTTCTTTCTTGCAAGCACTTTGACATTCAGGTAGGCAGGGATTGTGCAATCTTCTTTTCAGGGCATTCACCCTACTTCCACCCCATTGAATATTGTTTTTCTATGCCGAGGAGTAGTGCTTTGTTGTTTAATCGAGATGTCTCTTCCTCTTTGTTTTCGAGAGGTTCTCTTCTCCATCTGAACCAGGGGTGGGCTTCAAAACTTTTAGCAAGGGGTTCTCTGCCCGGTTGCTGGGTGGGTGTGGCCATGGTGGGTGTGGCCTAGTCGGCCTCCTGCACCACGGTGGCAGCAGGGGGGTTTGCCTGCCCTGGGCTCCAGTGGCTTTCCTTGAGCCTCCAGGAGGGCAAAAACGGCCTCCCCAGGCTCTGGAGGCCCTCTGGAGGCCAGAAATGGGCTCGTTTCTGGCCTTCCCGAACTTCTGGTAGGTCCATTTTTCACCCTCCCCGAGCCTCCGCACGCACCCTGCACTTACCTGCATCCAAAACAGGCGGAGCTACCAGGAGTGGGATTTGGGGGTTCTCCGAACTGCACAGAATCTTAGCTAGAGGTTCTCCCGAACCCCTTCGAACCCCCAGCAGCCCACCTCTAATCTGAACACCGTATCACCAAAGTGAGCAAAATGAAGCCTGCAGCTGAAGCCGGGCAAACTTACTAGCAACCCAGCTAGTAAAATCTAAAAGTCGCAAATGGATTGCTGTTTCCTTTTCCTCCAAGTTAAAAGACAAAGCTTCCCCCTGCAGAGAGCTCTTTCCCGGCACAATCAATCACACACCGGCTTCTTAATTTGAATGATCAGCCAAGCAATGGTTGTTTTCCTGCAGAGAAAAAACTTTGCAGGAAAAAAAAAGAGAGAGAGAAGGATTTCAACCTGTTGAAGTAGAAATTAAGCCGTAGGTTTCAAAAACTTAAAGGGGGGATGGGATCCCAGGTTTGGTGGAATGGGTGCACTTACTTATGTCAAAATGGTGTTGGAAGAAATGTCCATCTGGGTTCAGTTCCAAGTGGGGAAAAAGACACTGGAAACATGGAGACTGCTTGGAAAGATGGTTTTAATGGTGGACAGGACCACATGCCTTGATGATGTTGGGTGAAGGGAAAAAAAGGGAAGAGATGCTGAGAGTGCCCTCAGTTTTATGCCCTCTCTGGGCTTTTGAATTTGAGCTTGTATTCTGATTGGTTGTCAGACTCCCATGGGGCCATGCAGGGGCAACTCTGTAGGCTGTCCTGAGTCCTAAGTTTGGTTGACTCTTACTATGTGATGATATAATGAAAGGGCTTTGGGCAATTCCTACTATGGCTCTGCCTGCAGGAGGTAGATCTTTGTTATGTAGAATAGACTGGCCCAGGCCTTAATGGCCCATTGACAAAGGTGGTGGGGGGGCGAGTTTCTGCCTCCCTTTTAGGGGAAATATTCTGTCCTTTTAATATTTCCTAAAACATTTCATTTTTCTAGGAGAGGGTGGGTGCTAACTTCCTACAATGGGTTGTGATTTTTTTAATGATAGGTTAAAACCAATGTTAACTGAACGGATTTTTAAAAAGTTTACTTGTATAGGAAATAAAATCCGGTTCCAAGCCGGGAGAAAAAAAATCAATGGAAGATGGCTAAAAGGAAAGAAGGTGTCTGTTTATTTGGTTTCCAGAAACTTCAGTGCGGTGGTGGGTTGCTACCAGTTCACCCTGGATCGGGCAAACTGGTAGCGGCGGCGGCAGGTTCCGCCCACCCGCCTGGATGCTTCTGCACATGCACCCATAAGCAAACCGGTAGCGACGAGTTTTGAAACCTACCCCTGCTTCAGTGACAGCAGAACGTTTCTTGGGGTGCCTGAGCAAATGGCTGAGTGAGTGGATGGATCTTCATAAGGTGATTGAGATGCTCCAGGGGGTTGAGTTGAGTTGAGTTGAGAGGAATGAGTTATTGTACCTGTGTAACTTTTCATTGAAAGGAACTTGAATGGCTTGAAGGGTTCTCCACCAGAGGTGGGTTTCAGCAGGTTCTGACCAGTTCTGGAGAACTGGTAGCGGAAATTTTGAGTAGTTTGGAGAACCGGTAGTAAAAATTCTGACTGGCCCCGCCACCATCTATTCTCTGCCTCCCAAGTCCCAGCTGATTGGGAGGAAATGGGGATTTTGCAGTAACCTTCCCCTGGAGTGGGGAGGAAATGGAGATTTTATTTATTTATTTATTTATTGGTTTGATTTATATGCCGCCCTTCTCCGGAGACTCAGGGCGGCTTACAATGTGTTAAGCAATAGCCTTCATACTTTTGTATATACCTGCTTAGTAGGGCTTTCGCCCCCCCCCAAGCAGTGTTCTTTTTTATACAAAGTCAGCTTATTACCCCCACAATCCGGGTCCTCATTTTACCTACCTTAGAAAGGATGGAAGGCTGAGTCAACCTTGAGCCTGGTGAGATTTGAACTTGCAGTAATTGCAGGCAGCTGGTGCTACTTAATAGCACTTTAGTCTGCTGCGCCACCAAGGCTCATTTTGCAGTATCCTTCCCCTGCCATGCCCACCAAGCCACGCCCACCAAGCCACATCCACAGAACCGGTAGTAAAAATTTTTGAAACCCATCACTGTTCTCCACATGTTGCTTATGGGTGCTTCATCACTGGACATTTTCAAGAGAAGATCGGACAGCCATTTTTCCATGATAGCGTAAGGTCTCCTACCTTGGGCAAGAGATTGGAGTAGAAGACCTCCAGGGTTCTTTCCACCTCTTTGATTCTATGATTCTAAGGTTCAGTCCTATGCCATCTTGAGATGAACGGAGAAGGTTAATAAGTCAAGCATTTCTCTAATTTGGTCTTACAGTGTCGCATTTCTGCTATGAACCTACATCCTTGCGGTCCGTATTAGTGTCCCTGAATCCAATCAAATTCAAATTCAAATCTTTATTGTCAGCGCACAACATATGTACAACGAGATTGGTTGAGCTCCCTCACTGCAGCCCCCAACACAATACAACTCACAGCGAAGACAGAAAATCCCTAACCCAATAAATCATATTAACAAAACACCCAGTCCTATTGCACCAGTGTGAACATGTTTCACGTTGCGCCGGCCCTGCAGTCCATCATACTACGTAGTTATGATGTTATTTCTCATTCAGGAATCTGGCAGCCCACGGATAAAATCTGTTCTTCAGCCTATTTGTGCGGCTGCCTATACTTCTATATCTCCTTCCCGATGGTAGGAGGGTAAAGAAGTGATGACCAGGGTGAGAATCGTCCCTGATGACCATTGTTACTGTGTGGTGGTGATGTTATCCATTCAGTCATGTCTGTCTCTTGGTGACTCTACGGGCCAGTTCTCTCCACATCTTTCGATCTTGCACTATTTCTTTGAATGGTTCTATGCTCTGGCTGGTGTTAGCTTTCTTTCTTTTTTTTTTTAATTTGATTTTTATTATAACATATAGTGATACATTCAATACATTTTCGGTTCATTGGTGCAAATATATACATATATACATCTATATGCATTATTACTTGTCTTTTATTTGATATTGTTTCTTAAAGCTAAATTTAATTTCAAAACGTTTAAAGATAATAGTGCTCAAATCTCTAAGACTAAATGTAATACTGTTCATTTCTCCATGGATTTTGTTGATTAATTAATACTTAATCTCTATACTCTATTTCCTTCTTTATTTCTTTTCCCCATCCGTTCGTACCACATGTCCCAGTGTTAGCTTTCATGGTGTCCAGCCACCGTGTTCTTTGGCATCTTGGTTTCCTTTTATCGTGAACTCTTCCAAAGATAATAGCTTTCTCCAGTGAATTCCCTTGCAGGACATCGCCAAAATAAATGAGAGACAGTTTTGCGATTTTTCCTTCCAGTGACATGTCTGGTATTAGGTGCTCAGTACTTGCTTGTTACTCATCTTTCCTGAGAGTTAGAACAATTAATCAGTGGAACGATTCGCCTCCAAGTTAAGACTGGATCAAGCTAAGGATCAATGTTAAGACTGGACGAGGGGTGACACAATAGCAGTCTTCCAATATTTGAGAGGGCTGTCACAGAGAGACGAGGGGGTCAACCTATTCTTCCAAGCAATTGAAGGCAGGATAAGAACTAACAGACAGAAGCTTATCAATGAAAGATGGAACCTGGAATTAAGGAGTAATTTCCTGACAGTGAGAACAATTCATCAGTGGAATGGCTTGTCTTCGAAGTTGTGGCTGCTCCATCACTGGAAGTTTTAAAGAAGAGATTGGACAACCATTTGTCTGAAATGGTGTAGGGCAGGGGTGTCAGACTCAAGGCTCACTTGAGTTGGTAAGTGAATCATGTGGTCATTAAGCAAATCTGGCTCCCCCCCTTGACTTTGTTTTGTTGGAAGCAGGCTGGGAAGATTGCAAATGGTGACCACATGACCCCAGGACAGTGCAGCCGTCATAAATACACATGCCAGTTGGCAAGCATCCGAATTTTGATCAGGTGACCGTGGGGATGCTGCAACGGTCGTAAGTGTGAAAAGTCATGGTCATAAGTCACGTTTTTCAGTGATCTGTGAATGGTCTGTGACTTTGAATGGTCACTAAAATCTGTGACTTTGAATGGTCACTAAATGAATGGTTGTAGATCAAGGACTACCTGTACAGACTTGTCTGGAATGCAGAAATGATGTACCGCTACAATATTCTTTTGAATATTTTTTTCACCTTCCGAGTCTAGTGTACCACCACAGAATTTCCTAGTGGTCTCCCATCCAAGTGCTAATCAGGTCTGACCTTATTTAGTTGTTCCTGATTTCAGCCAAGACTGCCCCCTAGTGGGGCATGCAGTCCAATCTCTGCCTGTTGAAAATGAATGCCATTAGATCAGGGATGGGGAACTATGGCCCCTTTTATTATTTATTTATTAATTTTATTTCTATACCGCCCTTCTCCTGAAGGACTCAGGGTGGTGTACAGCCTGATTAAAAGCACAAAGACAGACAAAATTTAAAAATAATTAAAATTATTAAATAATTGGCTCAATTATAAAACCCCCAAATTTAAAATCCCACATTTAAAACCAATTAAAATCTTTACATTGATAGCCCAGCCTGGCGGAACAACAAGGTTTTGAGGGCACAGTGAAATACACGGAGATCGGAGATCTTACGCATTTCTGGGGGCAGTTCATTCCAAAGGGCAGGGGCTCCCACAGAGAAGGCCCTCCCCCTGGGTGTCGCCAGCCGACATAATTTGGCCGATGGCACCCTGAGGAGACCCTCTCTGTGGGAGCGGACTGGCCGGTGGGAGGCTACTGGTGGCAGAAGACGGTCTCGAAGGTACCCAGGTCCAATGCCATGGACCTGACAGCACAGCTGTGCTGGCTCAGGAATTCTGGGAGTTGAAGTCCACCAGTCATAAAGGGGGCCATAGTTCCCCCACCCTTCTGCATCAGAAGAATTCGCTTCTACCTTCAGGAATGTGATCGAAGGACGACCTTAAATGAATGTATGGTGGTATAAATAGAATAAGAACTCATCTTTCCATTGCCTAAGCCGCCCAAGGTTTCTCCGAAAGAATTTGTTTAATTCATTGTGCGGCCGTATGCACCTTTGGCTGATAAATGGCCAGAGAAATGGATGATGAATCATTTTGTTAATGACCTAAAAATTCTTCAACTGGACAGTTCCTAGGCTACAACTGCTTACGTCAGGAGGGAAGTGAAATTACCTTCCTTGCAGCTGGGATGGGTTTTTTTTTTTTAAATCCTTGGCTGAAGGTAGACCTGCCATTTGCATTAATCAACTTCACACCACTCTCCTTGGTAGACCTTCCAAAGGGCTTGGGGTTAGCTGCCAGCCTGGATGCATTTCCAATTTAATCTCTGGGGCTTTATGTTCACTCAGCAGGCTGCTATGTCCAATTAGTTTTCAATCCACTCAGTTTCTTTGGTGGCAAAACAGAGGGTCAAATTGAAGCTCGTAGAATAATCCTTCATATGTCCTGTGTCACGGTTCCGAGTAATGCTCCCCAAAGAGCCTGTAGTACAGTGGACTAAAGCATTGTTATTAACAGACTAACATCTGCTGCTTGCAATTACTGCAAGTTCAAATCTCACCAGGCTCAAGACTGACTCAGCCTTCCATCCTTTCAAAGGTAGGTGAAATGAGGGACCCGGATTGTGGGGGCAATAAACTGACTTTGTATAAATATACAAAAGTATGAAGGCTATTGCTTAACATGTTGTAAGCCGCCCTGAATCTCCGGAGAAGGGCGGCATATAAATTAAAGCAAAAAAAAAAAAATCAATTCAAGACTCCAAGGCCTTGGCTTCCTCAAAAATCCAGTTTATTGAGTACATCAGTATCGGCACAGTCAAAACTGAATACTTCGGTTTTGGTATAATTAAAGAATAGATACTGTCCACCCCCTTTGTGTCACGGGTCACGTTAGCCAACAAAGCATAATGACCTTGGTTCTCAGGAGCCTTATCGTTGTTATGTCTGGCACATTCGAGAAAAACATTCTACATTCCATAAGTCCCCCTCGCCCCCATAAGTATGGAAACTGAGAAACAAAGCAAGAAAAATAAGGCTTCAGCTAGAGTTGTTTCGAGAGTTGACATCCTGAATACAGGTAGTCCTTGACTTACAACAGTTCACTTAGTGACTGTTAGAAACTGACCGTTCTTCTTAAAAACTCCCAATGTTGGAGTATTCACAACTTTTCGAGGCAAGTCAATCGAATGATTAATTGTTCTATCTGTCAGGAAATTTCTCTTTAGTTCTAGGTTGCTTTTCTCCTTGATTTGTTTCCATCCATTGCTTCTTGCCCTGCCCTCAGGTGCTTTGGGGAATAACTTGACTCCCTCTTCTTTGTGGCAATCCCTTAGATACTAGACTGCTATCATGTCACCCAGTGGTGAAATCTGAACTGGTTTACTACTGGTTCGCTGGCTGCGCATCCGTGCTGCGCGCCAAGTGCACCACCCACCAAATGCGAGGTATGCACATACATGTGCGTGCAGTGCACGCCAAAAGGAGGCATGTGGTTAGAACAGCGTGCACGGGGGGGGGGTGTGATCAGCTCTGGCGCGTGACCTTCGGAGCCTTTTCTTTTACTTTTAAAAGCATTTTTTTACAGCCTATTCGGCCAAATAGGTTGTAAAAAAATGCTTTTAAAAGTTTTAAAAAAGGGTTTGTCGATCACGCGCCACAGCTGTGATTGTCGGAGCCTTTTTTTTTTTTTTACTTTTTTAAAGCATTTTTACTACTGGTTCCAGAGATCCGGTAATAAAAAAATGCCTAAAAAGTAAAAAAAAAAAAAAGTTCCGATGATCAGTTGAGTGACGCGCGATCTTCGGAACTTTTTTTTTAAAAAACTTTTTAAAGCATTTTTAACTACCGGTTCCGGAGAACCGGTAGTAAAAAAATGCTAAAAAAGTAAAAAAAAAACCATTCTGATGATGCACATTGCTCACCTGATCGTCAGAACCTTCCCCCCCCATTTTTTACTACCGGTTCGGGCGAACCAGACTGAACTGGGAGCATTTCACCCCTGATGTCACCCCTAGTCTTTCTTTTCATTAAACTAGACGCACCCAATTCCTGCAAATTCTCTCAAACTGTTCTCTCAAAGTAAAACACACACACATTTACACATAAACACACACACACACACACACACACGGAGGGAGGGAGGGAGGGAGGGAGAGAGAGAGAGAGAGAGAGAAGGGGGGGATTGTTAGGTCCTATTATACTGTCATGGCTGCTGTTTGGTTTTTTTCATCCCCCTCTCACATATGTCCCTGAAGCTTAAAGTCATTTTTGGATTGGAGCTGAAGTAACTGCATTTTCCCATTGCTCTGAAAGTGAACTAAATCAGCGAAGGAAGATAATGCTCTACCCATGAGGCTTTTATCAAAATGCTCTCCTTATTTGAAATGCCTCTTTGAGTTGGCTTGAGGATATTTTTGTTTCTTTGCTGGAGTCTTTTCATTTACCTGCAAATCTACAGGAGATCCCAAGAGCGCAGAGCCTTGAGTTCGACCAGCATGGATGATACTCAGAATTAAACTACTGTATTCACCTTCTGTTCTAGCCATTTCGTTTTCTTGAGCCTTTATGATGGAAAACCTATTTATTTCAGTCTACCTGATGAGACCATGGGGGTCTCTCAGAATTCAGGCAAAATGTTACCAATGGCGAATTATGGCATCCTTTGGGTCTGTAGGTGATTTAAATCTTGCAATAAACATAGTCCTGGACTTATAACAATTCATTTAGTGACTGTTTGAAGTTACAACGGCACTGAAAAAAGGGACTTAAAAAAAGTAATCAAACTCTGGAATTTATGATTTTAGAATACGTTGTTGACTACTAATTCAGATGGGTTTAAAAGACCTGTAAATTTATGAAAGTTAGGTCTGTAAAGAAATACCTTCTTGAGGTATTTACTTAATGTTACCTCTGAATCAGGAGTAGCATGGCTGCCCATGTGGTTGTAAGTCCTTGACTCACAACCATTCGTTTAGTGACTGTTCAAACTTATAATGGCACTGAAAGACTGTTTTTCACACTTATGACAGTTGCAGCATTCCCACGATCGTGTGATCAAAATCCAGACACTTGGCAATTCATACAGGTGGTCCTCAACTTACGACCACAACTGAGACCAAAATTTATGTTGCTTAACGAGGCATTGGTTAAGTGAGTTTTGCCCCATTTTACAGCTTTTTTTTTTTGCCACAGTTTTTAAGTGAATCACTGCATTTGTTAAATTAGTGTCACGGTTGTTAAGTGAATCTGGCTTCCCCATTGACTTTGCTTGTCGGAAGGTCGCAAAAGTGGATCCCATGACCCTGGGATGTTACGACTGTCATAAATATGAACCAGTTGCCAAGAATCTGAATTTTGATCATGTGACCGTGGGTGGGTGTGCTGCAGTGGTCGTAAGTGTGAAAAGTGGTCTTAAGCCATATTGTAACTTTGAATGGTCCCTAAATGAACTGTTGTAAGTCGAGGACTACCTGGTATCGACTGCAGTGGGATCCCCTTTGGCAACTTTCTGATCAGCAAAATCAAAGCCAAATATATTTAACAGCCGTGTTACTAATTTAACAGCTGCAGCTATTCACTTAACAACTATGGCAAGAATGGTCGTAAAATGGGGCAAAACGCACTGAACAACTGACTGGCTTTTGGGCTCAATATTGATCACAAGTTGAGGATTATCTGTAGTTGCATTTCAAGATTAATCTTGTAGACCATTGCTTCTCAATATTGACAACGTTTAAGATATGTGGAGTCTAAAGTCCTGGAATTTCTCCAGCCAGTAGTAAATTGAGAAATATTACTGTAGTCTTGGGGAAGGGGAGGGGCAGTGGTGGGATTCAGCCAGTTCGCACCACTTCGGGAGAACCGGTTGTTAACTTTCTGAGCAGTTTGGCAAACTGGTTGTTGGAAGAAATAGTTAGAGCAGAGAACCGGTTGTTAAATTACTTGAATCCCACCACTGGGGAGGGGTTAGGGTTAGGCTCTATATGAGTTGGTCTCCTAAATGACAACTCAGCTCAGATACAGAGAAATCTGGGAAAATAATTTCAATTCAAACCCTTCAAAAAGACTCCACTTTAAACAGTTCATTATGAAAGAGGCTAGGAAATGCCTAATACACTTGCCAAGATTCTGTATTTGCCCCAGGCTAGCATTACAGCAGAGGTGGGTTTCAGCAGGTTCTGACCAGTTCTGGAGAACCGGTAGCAGAAATTTTGAGTAGTTCGGAGAACCGGTAAATACCACCTCTGACTGGCCCCGCCCCCATCTATTCTCCGCCTCCCGAGTCCCAGCTGATCCCAGGGAGGAAATGGAGATTTTGCAGTAACCTTCCCCTGACATGCCCACCATGCCACGCCCACAGAACTGGTAGTAAAAGTTTTTGAATCCCACCACTGCATTACAGGTAATCCTCTACTTATAGTTATAATTGGGACCAGGACTTCCATTGCTAGTTAGTGTGGTCACTGAATGAGTCACGCTCAATTTTATGCCTTTTTTTACCCATGGCCATTAAGCGATTCAACGCTATTCCACAGCCGTTAAGCAACTCATGCGATCATTAAGCACATTCGGACTTTCTCCATTGACTTTACTTGTTGGAAGCCCCCTGGGCCGGTTGCAACTGGCGATCATGTGACCCCGGAAGGTTGCAAATCTCATTCTCTCATTGGCTGGCTGTCAAGTGCCCAAATTGTGATCATGTTCCTGCAGGAGCACTACAGTGGTCGTAAGTGTGAGGAGCGGTCATAAGTCACTTTTTTCAGTCCCCCTAATAACTTCAAATGATTGTTAAATGCATGGACTTATTACTTGAACACTTGAATTGCATTGAATTGAATACTTGAACTGGATCTTATCTAACAAAATCACATTCAGGGTGGAGAAAAGAGCAACACAGAAGATTAGGGGGCTGGAGGCTAAAACATATGAAGAACGGTCGCAGGACTGGGTTTGTCTAGTCTAGTGAAAAGAAGGACTGGCAGTATTTCAATAATTGGGGCTGCCACAAGGAAGAGGGGGTCAAGCTATTCTCCAAAGCACCTGAAGGCAGGACAAGAAGTAATGAGTGGAAACTAATCAAGGAGAGAAGCAACCTAGAACTAAGGAGAAATTTCCTGACAGTGAGAACAGTTAATCAGTGGAATAGCTTGCCTTCAGAACAGGGGTGGGTTCTAATTGTTTTTACTACCGGTTCTGTGGGCGTGGCTTATTTTGTGGGTGTGGCTTGATGGTCATGTGACAATTCTTTAGGAGTTTGCAGAGGTACTGGTCTACCAGGCGTTTAACTGCTTGCAGAGCTGTACCGGCCTACCCATTTATTTTTGCAGGCACTGAGCTACTCATATATTTTTGCAGGCACTGAGCTACTCATTTATTTTTGCAGGCACTGAGCTACTCATATATTTTTGCAGGCATTGGTCTACTCATTTATTTTTGTAGGCACTGGATCTACTCATGTATTTTTGCAGGCACACGGTCTACTCATTTGTTTTCTTTTAACACCGATCAGCTGTAGGGCGGCCCTTTGAAGCCCCGAGGCAAGTGTTTAAACAGTTTTTTTCCCTCTAGCCATCAGCTGGGACTCAGGAGGCAGCAATAGATTGGGGGTGGGGCCAAATAAAAGGTAAGAATAATGTGGTGGTGGGGTGGGGGGGGGGGGGCGGGGGGGGGGGGGGGGCAGAACCTGTTCGGTGACATTATATCGTCACTGCTACCGGCTTGGTGGAACCGGGCCGAACCCGGAGGAACCCACCACTGCTTCAGAAGTTGTGGGTGCTCCATCATCGGAGATTTTTAAGAAGAGATTGGACAACCATTTGTCTGAAATGGTATAGAGTTTCCTGCCTGAGCAGGGGGTTGGGCTAGAAGACCTCCAAGGTCCCTTCCAACTCTGTTATTCTGTTCTAACGACAAAACACAAGCATGTGTCCTTGAGTAGTGGAGAATGACATCGCTCTGTTGGCCAATGTGCTGCTAAATTGCTTTTGTGTACCTTTTCCCAAACCCCCAGCAGTTTGATTGACAGGCTAGAGATGAAGACCTCTGCCCCTTTCTAGCCTGCCAACTGAATTCTCATCATTCTTAAGTCTCTTTTAGCCCTTTATTTACTTGTGAATTGATGTAGTAATTACAGATATATCCCTGCCCCTTCAGTGATCAAGAGTTTAGCTCTAAGTGGGTGATGAACAAGAAAATTACTCTATCCATCCATCCAATTTACAGTGCTGCCCATTTCAGTGACCGACTCTGGGTGGCAAATAGAATTCAAATAGAATAAAAATCATGACAAAATTTTAAAATACAGGCAGCAGAGAAACTTCAGCACGATAACATTGACAAAGAAATCATTATATGAGAACTATAGTGACTATTAGCTCAAAACAATAAATATACCTAGCAGCATCCTCATTGTTCGATCCCTCTGTTTTGAAGGCTTGCTGATAACTAGAGGAAAGGACACTAATCAAGGAGAGAAGGAACCTAGAACAAAGGAGAAATTTCCTGACAGTGAGAACAATTAACCAGTGGAACGACTTGCCTCCAGAAGTTATAGCTGCTCCATCACTGGAAGTTTTAAAGAAGAGATTGGACAGCCATTTGTCTGAAATGGTATAGAGTCTCCTGCTTGAGCAAGGGGTTGGACTAGAAGACCTCCAAGGTCCCTTCCAACTCTGTTATTCTGTACAGGTAGTCCTCAAGTTACGACCACCATTAAGCTCAAAATTTATGTTACTGAGTTACTAAGTGAATATTAATAATGGTAACTAACAAGAATACAGGTAGTTCTCGATTTATGACCATAATTGAGCCCAAAATATCTGTTGTTAAGGCAGACATTTGTTAACGGAGTTTGCCCCATTTTATGACTTTTCTTGCCACAGTTGTTAAGTGAATCATTGCATTTGTTAAGTTAGCAACATGGTTGTTAAGCGAATCTGGATTCCCCATTGACTTCGCTTGGCAGAAGGCCGTAAAAGGTCCTAAAACATGACCCTGGGACACTGCAACCATCATAAATATGAATCAGTTGCCCAGGGTCTGAATTTTAATCATGTGACCCTGGGGATGCTGCAACGGTCGTAAGTGTGAAAAACGGTCATAGGTCACTTGTTTCAGTGTCATTGTAACTTTGAACGGTTATTAAAGGAACTGTTGTAAATCAAGGACTACTACCTGTATTTCAAGAAGGGCCGTTCTTGCAGGAACAGTTTGCGTCCCAGGCTCTTCCGTGCTGCATTTAGTGGTGGGATCCTTCCGGTTTAACAACCGGTTTGGTGATGGTGTGATACGCTGCGCGCGCATGCCCATTTTGAAGAAATCTTCACTTCCTGGTTTCTTCGGAGGAGTAACACAGCTGATTCGCGTGGCAATCCGCTCTACAGCGCAAATCAGCTGAGAAGATAAAGATTTTATTTATTTATTATTATTTATTTATTTATTATTTATTTATTTATTTATTTATTTATTTATTTATTAGATTTCTATGCCACCCTTCTCCCGTAGGACTCAGGGCGGCTCACAGAATAAAAAAACATATAACAATAAATAAAAGTAAAAACATCCAAATGTAAGGGAGGAAAATAGTGCGGGCAGGCGGTGGGCCCATCTGACCGTTGGGGCGAACCGGTTCGCTCCCAGCTGATCGTCGGAGTTACCGGTTCTCCCGAACTGATCCGAACCGGTAGACTCCCACCCCTGGCTGCATTTTGCCACAGGGCGGAGACTCTGAGAAAGCTGGCATCTCTTTGAGGGAAGCGGCCTTGCAGACAACCAAGCCCTAAGCCAGGATGAATTTCATAACCAGCACATTGAATGGCACCTTATTGCTTAGCGCAAGCTGCCTGACTCGGAGAAGGCATCGTAAATCAGGCGACAATGTGGCTCCAACAGCAATGATCTTACATGGCAGTAGGGAGTTACAGGTAGTCCTTGACTTATGACTGGCCACTTAACATTCAAAATTATGATGAACCCCCCCCCCCCCCAAAAATGGTACTTACAATGTAAATTGCAGTATCCCACGGTCATGCTTACGTCCAGTTTCCAGAAAAAAGCATCCATTCTGAACAATGGGTTTGTTTAACAGCCCTGGCTTAACAACTGCTGCAAAAAATGTTGTAAAATTGGCTGAGTTACACCATGAGCTGTAACTCTAATAATAACTCTAACTCTAACCCTGTAAAAACTGGCATGACTTATAACAATAGCAGATAGACTTATATACCGCTTCACAGTGCATTACAGCCCTCTCTAAGTGGTTTACAGAGTCAGCATATTGGCCCCAACAATCTGGGTCCTCATTTCACCAACCTCGGAAGGATGGAAGGCTAGGTCAACCTTGAGCCTGGTAAGATTCGAACTGCTAAATTGCAGGCAGTCGACAGTCAGCAGAAGTAGCCTGCTGTACTGCACTCTAACCAGGGGTGAAATGCTCCCGGTTCGGACCGGATCATCTGATTCCGGTGGCGATGGAGGCGGGTGGTTCGGAGAACTGGTAGCAAAAATCCCTGCCCTCCCCCATGCCCAGCTGAGCTGCACAATCATCAGAGACTTTTTTTTTTTACTTTTAAAAGCATTTTTTCTACAACCTCTTTGGCCGAAAAAATGCTTTTAAAAGTAAAAAAAAAAGGCTCTGATGATTGTGCGGCTCAGCTGGGATCATCAAAGGCTTTTAAAAGCATTTTTTCTACAACCTCTTCAGAGGTTGTAGAAAAAATGCTTTCAAAAGGCTCTGACGATCCCAGCTGAGTTGCCTGATCTGCAGAGGCTTTTTTTTCTTTTAAATGCCTCTTCCGATCAGGCAACTCAGCTTGGATCGTCAGAGGCTTTTAAAAGAAAAAAGCCTCTGCCAACCAGGCAACTCAGCTGGGATGTCAGAGCCTTTTGAAAGCATTTTTTTACAACCTCTTCGCCAAAGAGGTTGTAGAAAAAATGGTTTTAAAAGTAAAAAAAAAAAAAAAATGGCCACGCCCACACAGTCACATTACCCCCCCCCAAGCCACACCCACAGAAACGGTAGTAACAAATTTTAGATTTCACCACTGACTCTAGCCACTGGGCCACCCAGCTCTTATGACTGTAACTCCAGGCTCAACACAAATTAGTAACTGTATCTTATCAAGCAGGCCACTGGCCAGTGGCCACCATGTGTGACAGCATGTGAATGTCTCCTATCAGGAATGTGCTGCAACTAGTGTGCCAATCAGAGGTGGGCAAAACTCCACCTGGCTAACAAGGACTGTAATTTTCTGCTTGGTCAAAGTTTTTTTCAGATGGAATTTGTCCCAGGTCCCGTGATCGCCATTTACGACTTTCCCAAAGGGTTTCCAACAAGCAAAGTCAACGGGGAAGTTAGATTCACTTAATGACTGTGTGATTCTTTTAATGATCCTATTAAGTTGTTTAATGACCGTGGCAAAAAAAAAGGCCATGAAATTGAGTGAGACTCATTTAATGATCACATTGCTTAGCAATGGAAGTTATGGTCCACATTTGCTTAACAACAGTTTGTCTTACTTAACAACCACAGCAAAAAAAAAAAAGATAATAAAATTGAGTGTGATTCACTTAATGATCACATCACTTAGAGACAGAAGTTCTGGTCCTGATTGTGGTCATAAGTTAAGGACTACCTTTACATCCAGAGTAACAAAATAGAGCTGGAGGGACCTTGGAGGTCTTCTAGTCCAACCCCCTGCTCAGGCAGGAAACCCTACACCATTTCAGACTAATGGTTGTCCAATCTCTTCTTAAAAACACCAGTGATCGAGCACCCACAACTTCTGGAGGCAAGTTGTTCTGCCTTCAGGTGCTTTGGAGTAGTGGTAGGTTGCCTCCGGTTCAGACCAGTTTGCAAGAACCGGTAGTAAAACCGGCGGGAGGCCCCGCCCACTGCCCTGGATGTCGTCATCGGCGATCTGCGCATGCGCAGAAGCAAGGTGCGTGCGCAAGCGATCCCATTGCGAACCGGTAGTAAAGGTAAGTAGAACTCACCCATGCTTTGGAAAATAGCTTGAGTCCCTCTTTTTTGTGGCAGCCTGCTATCACGTCACCCCTAGTCCTTCTTTCCTCTAGACTAGACATACCCATTTCCTGCAACCGTTCTTCCTGTGTTTTAGACTCCACGCCTTTAATCATCTGTGTTGCTCTTCTCTGCGCTCTTTCCATAAATCTTCCAAAGCACCTGAAGGCCAGACAAGGAATAATAGATGGAAACTGATCAAGGAAAGATTCGACCTAGAAATAAGGAGAAATTTTTCTGACAGTGAGAACAATCAAGCAATGGAGCAGAAGTTGCCTTCGGAAGTTGTGGAAGCTTCATCACTGGAGGCTTTCAAGAAGAGACTGGACTGTTATCTCTCAGAAATGGTGTAGGCTCTCCTGCTTGGGCAAGGGGGTTGGACTAGATGACCTACAAGGCAGGGGTGAAATGCTTCCGGTTCAGACCGGATCGCCCGATCCGGAAGCAATGGAGGCGGGTGGTTCGGAGAACCGGTAGCAAAAATCCCTGCCCCCATTGCCCAGCTGAGCTGCGCATTCATCAGAGGCTTTTTAAAAAAATTTAAAAGCATTTTTTCTACAACCTCTTTGGCAGAAAAAATGCTTTTAAAAGGCCTCAGATGATGGCGGGGATCAGCTGGGATCATCAGAGGCTTTAAAAAAAAAGCCTCTGACGATCAGGCAAGTCAGCTGGGATTGTCAGAGGCTTTAAAAGCATTTTTTTTACAACCTCTTCAGCCAAAGAGATTGTAGTAAAAATGGTTTTAAAAGTTGGCCACGCCCACTCAGTCATATTATGCCCCAACCATCACCAAGCCACGCCCACAGAACCGGTAGTAACAAATTTTTACATTTCACCACTGCTACAAGATCCTTTCCAACTCTGTTAATCTGTATCTGTATCTAAATATCAAATAAAACGGGGGGGAAAAGGATCGAGCCCTGTTTCATTCCATAGCAGAGTTTTTTCATGATTATAAACTGGGGCAGATGAGACTTAAACGCCAATTACTTCTTCTTCCCCAGCGATAGCCCTGTAAAATGTGGAGGATAATTACCTCCTCATCCATGCATCCATCTGAGAGTCGCGCTGTGGGTCAATATATGCCAAAATTTGCACACCGCAAAACCCTTGGGCCTTTTTGAGGGGCGGGAGGGACGGACAGGCAGATTTAAAGAAC
Source organism: Pantherophis guttatus (assembly GCF_029531705.1). Next base: position 18,195,679 of record NW_026844043.1, on the reverse strand, counting down.
TTTTATGCAGTGGAATGAGGTTACCCATGTAGACATATCAAACCTTGGGGTCCCCCAAAAGAACAAAAGAGAGCAGTTTTTGCAGATGTCGTGCGCTGTCCTATTTCCCTGCTCTGTTCTCATAAAGATGTGAATCTTTTCTTTCCGGAGCTGTTGGCAGTCGCTGTTTTGCACCTCCACAATAGTGTGAGATGTGACAGAACAATCGGAAACTCCTTAGTATTATCCTTTGTTCAGAATTACAAGTAGCCCTCAACTTACAACCACAATGGAGCCCAAAATTTCTGTTGTTAAGTGAGTTCTGCCCGATTTTACAACCTTTTTTGCCCCAGTTATTAAGTGACTCACTGCAGATGTTAGGCTGACAATATGGTTGTTAAGTGAATCTGGCTTCCCCATGGACTTTGTTTGCCAGAAGGTCATAAAAAGTGATCACATGACCCTGGGACACTGCAACCGTCATAAATATGAGTCAGTTGTCAAGGGTCCGAATTTTGATCATGTGATCATGGGGATGTTGTGACAGGCATGTGAAAAACCGTCATAAGTCATTGTTTTTCGTGCCATTGTAACTTTGGACGGTCACTAAACAAACTGTTGCAAGTTGAGGACTACCTGTATTTAGACATGCCCCACCCCTTTTCCCTGGAATTGAGAAAACATTTCTTTCACAGGTGAGCTTCACATACTGTAGCAACCGGTTCACCCCGCACTGGAAATGTGAGGGTGGACAGTCTGTGCATGCATGCGGTGTCACAAAACCCGGCAATTCACTCACTTGTGCCGTCCGTGCATGTGTGCGACATCAAACAACACAGCAATTTGCTCGCGCGCACTGTCAAAAAAACCCAGCGATATAGGGTGGGATTGTTCCCAGGCCACAACCGGTTCGCCTGAACCAATACGAACCGGCTGAATACCACCTCTGATTTCTTTCCATTTTTGTCACTTGTCTCTTTTTCGTCTTGTTCCATAAGCAAAGAAGCACAACAGATTGAATCTTTCTTCCCCCTTTCACAAATTGGTTGGTTTGTTTCCCGAAAGCAGAAATGACTAAGGCCTGGCTGGCTGAGAAATAAATTTTACAAGTCTGTCTGCCTCCCCTTTCTTTTGTATCCTAAAGCAAATTCTATGAAATCATCTGCCTGAAGAATCAATCTCCGTTTCCCTCTCGTTTATTATTTTCTCTTTTGCAGTCTGATAAACGTTCAGTCTTTTTCTGATTTATTTACATCTTATCTACAGAGCTTCCAGAATAGTTAGAAAAACCTCTCTTTTTAACAATCTGCGCCAGCCTGTAAAAGCCTGATTCGAATCTAATGATGAAGAAGCTGTTCCGAAAAACACTCTGTTTCTTCCATCTTTTCAGAAACAGGGCGAAGTTCGGAAGACTCCAGCTCTCAGCTAGAAACAAAATGATGGAAGTTTGTAACATTGCAACATTTTTAGAAGGAAGGGGATTAATTTAAGGAAAAGGAGGGAAATTAGCTAAAAGGTCTGGGATTTATAAAACATATGGATGAATGTCTATGGAGATTTTTTTTTTAAAAAAAAAATTGATTTATATGCCGCCCTTCTCCAGAGACTCAGGGTAGCTTATAATGCGTTAAGCAATAGCCTTCATCCTTTTGTATATTTATACAAAGTCAGCTTATTGCCCCCACAAACTGGGTCCTCAATTTACCTACCTTAGAAAGGATGGAAGGCTGAGTCAACCTTGAGCCTGGGGAGATTCGAACTTACAGTAATTGCAGACAGCTGGTGTTAATCACAATGCTATCAGGCTGCTGAGCCACCAGGCCCTTCTTAATCAATAGATTCTTAATCATCCAGGTCATGGTTGTTCCAAAGGTGCTTTTCCAAAAGACAACTGGATTTTCTTTTTCTTTTTTTTTGCTATTGAAAACATTTCGCTTCTCATCCAAGAAGTTTCTTCGCTTCTTCAGTTCATGTGGATGAATGTTTTTCTTCACCTCCAATAATATTAGAACCCAATAAGTTGTCAAATAGCAAGACATTCAAAATAGAATTCTAGAGGAATTATAGTATATATAATTGAGAGAAGTGCAGTGGTGGGTTCCTCCCGGTTCGGCCCGATTCTCCCGAGCCGGTAGCGGTGACGATATGACGTCATCTTGCAGAAGTCAGCATGTTTGTGTGAGATCCTAAGAGAGTGCCCATTTTTCACCTCAAAAGAATATGAAAATTAAACATATCAGTCTGGGGACTGCAGAGCAGATTTGGGAGTGACAGAAAAGATCATGGGGTTGAAGAAACAGGAAGTCCTCTACAACTACAACTTCAGCTGAGCCTCAAATTTCTGTGGCTAAGTGAGACAGTTGTTAAGTGAGTTTTGCCACATTTTACAACCTTTCTTGCCACAGTTGTTGGGGAAATTGCTGTAGTTGTTAAGTTAGTAACACGATTGTTAAGTGAATTTGACTCCCCCATTGACTTTAGAATAGAATAACTGAGTTGGAAGGGATCTTGGAGGTCTTTTAGTCGAACCCCCTGCTCAGGCCTCCAGTCCCCTAATTGTTGCTCTTCTCTGCACTCTTTCTAGAGTCTCAATATATTTTTTTAATTTTTTTTAAATTTATTTATTTTGTCGCATTTCTATGCCACCCAACTCCCAAGGGACTCTGGGCGGCTTACAACAGAGAATAAAACAATGCAACAATATCCCATACAAAAGTTAAAGAAGACATTAAAATATTAAAACGTTAAAACACATACACTCCAATTTGTGGCCGGGTCTCGCAAGATCACTATAACGAGATCAATGGCCCCAGGCCTGCCGAAAGAGCCAGATCTTCAACGCTTTCCGGAAGGCCAATAGGGTGAGGGCGGTCCAGACTTCAGGAGGTAATTGGTTCCAGAGAGCCGGGGCAGCCACAGAGAAGGGCCTTCCCCCGCGAGCCCGCCAACCGACATTGTTTAGCATCATGGCGACCAAAACTGGATGCAGTATTCCAAGTGTGGCCTTACCAAAGCATTATAAAGTGGTATTAACGCTTCACGTGATCTTGAGTCTATCCCTCTGTTTCTGCAGCTCAAAACTGTGTTGGCTTTTTTGGCAGCTGCTGCACACTGCTGGCTCACATTTAAGTGATTGTCCACTAGGGCTTCAAGATCCCTCTCATAGTTACTACTATTGAGCGAGGTACCACCTATACTGTACCTGTGCATTTTGTTTTTCTTACCTAAATGTAGAACCCTATTTTTTTCACTATTGAATTTCATTTTGTTAGATAGCTTTGTTCTGTTGCAGCTGAAGAACTAGGTGTATTTTCTGTTGCTGTATATTACAGTTTAGATTAGATAAAGTTTAGATTAGATAAAGATACAGTTTAGTATCTTTAGCTTATGCACCGAAGACAAATTCCTTGTGTGTCCAATCACGCTTGGCCAATAAAGAATTCTATTCCTATTCTATTCTATTCTATTCTATTCTATTCTATTCTATTCTATTCTATTCTATTCTATTCTACTCTACTCTACTCTACTCTACTCTACTCTACTCTACTCTACTCCTACTCTAACCCTACCCTACCCTACCCTACCCTACCCTACCCTACCCTATCCTATCCTTCAGTAGGGGCTAATTCAGCCACATACCCAAGGCCTCAAGCTTGGCAAAACCCCAGATTTTTAGGGCATTATGGAAAGCCAATTGTGCTGTTGATTTGGTTATTTATTTCAATGGAAGACCTCTCCAGACTTTTCCTGCCTGTAATTTCAGCCTCAACTATTCAACTGCTGTGAAATATTCAGGCTTCCTTCCTACTATTACCATTAGGAATAAGATCTGTCACATTTCAAACCACTTGTAGATAATATTCCTGTTTTGAAAGAGAGTAATAATACTGTTAAAGGAGACACATCCTTATCAGAGTGTGATAACTTTCAACGGAAAATATAATTGCTTTTCCTTGGCTTAGAATTACTCTTTTTGTTTTCCTGTTGGCAAAAAAAAAAAAAATGTTCAGGAATGCTTTATGTTCTTGGAAAAGATAGAGTTAAGATATGGGGAGATGGGGACCTACCTGTTTTCTTGAGATCTTGAATAGCATTTGGCTGAAAATTTCTGCTGCATTCTGCTCTTATCAGTTCTTCTTTAATTCAGTGAAAAAAGATTTGCTTTTGAAAGGAGAGGATGATTATGCATTTTTTATGAGCAGAGCGTGGCATTCTTTCATTTATTAAGTTACCGGGTGGACAAGTATGTGCGTGCCTATTCTGCCTTTCACTGTAAAATCATTTCTTCATCAATCTGGAGAGTTATCGCAAAGTCATTTGATGGCGGGGGGGGGACTTTTCATCCTGGAAAATAGAATAGAATAACAGAGTTGGAAGGAGCCTTGGAGGCTTCTAGTCCAACCCCCTGCTTAGGCAGGAAGCCCTACAACACCGCTTCAGACAAATGGTTAGCCAACATCTTCTTAAAAACTTCCAGTGTTGGAGCATTCACAACTTCTGCAGGCAAGTTGTTCCACTGATTAATTATCAGGAAATTTCTCCTTGGTTCTACGATTAGTTTCCACCCATTGCTTCTTGTCCTGCCCTCGGGTGCTTTGGAGAATAGCTTGACTCCCTCTTCTTTATGGCAGTCCTGAGATATTGGAACACTGCTATTATGTCTCCCTAGTCCTTCTTTTCATTAAACTAGACATACCCAGTTCCTGCAACCGTACTTCATGTTTTAGCCTCCAGTCCCCTAATCAACTTTGTTGCTCTTCTCTGCACTCTTTCTAGAGTCTCCACATCTTTTTTACATTGTGGCACCAAAACCGATGCAATATTCCAAATGTGGCCTTACCAAGGCATTATAAAGTGATATTAACACTTCACGTGATCTTGATTCTATCTCTCCGTTTATGCAGCCTAGAACTGTGTTGCCTTTTTTGGCAGCTGCTGCACACTGCTGGCTCATATCTAAATGGTTGTCCACTAGGACTCCAAGATCCCTCTCACAGTTACTCAATATGTAGAGTGATGGAAAGATACCTAACGGAACATGACAAAAAGCATTTGAGCACCCCCTCCTCCCCATTAGGAGCATGGGGGCTCAAATCGTTGGAATGCTGGACAGGAGGTTAGCAAGCCCACGTTCAAGACCTGCCATGGGGAAAGCTTGAGTTCTCATCCTTTGCTCTAGCTTCTGCCAGGCACATGAAAGGTGCCCCCAACTCGGTTCCTCAGGGCAACAGTGATCTCGTCACCGAATCCTTTCAACCCGGAAGCACCTCGGTGCTTCTGGCATGCGTGTAAAAAACAACAATGAAAAAATACCCCTTATCGCTTCTAAAATTGTGGAAGTTTTTTTTAAAAAAAACATCACCAAGAAAACATTGACATAGATCTCAAGCAACCTGAGCCCGGTGGTAGAAACGTAGAAGCCTCTTTACATAGGAAGCAGAGGCCTGAGAAACCTCAAGGTTGATTTTCATTCTGCATTGAGTCGGGAATCGATCAAATTCAAGCTACCTTCAGATGTCATTATGTTACAGTGCTCCTCAGAGATAAATCAGAGAGCAGTTTGTCAATGATGGAAGAGACCCAGGTTCCACCAACTGACTCTCCAATTTTCGGTGACCCGTGCATGTTTTTACGGCAGAGTTCTGATTAAAATCAGAAAGAAAAGCATTTTTTTTTTTTTACTTCTGGTGAAAAGAGTTGTTTCTTTTAGTAATAGTAATGAAATGCTGTACGGGCAGGAAGATGGACTGTAAATCAAAATGATAAATAAACACCTTGAGCAATCAAATAGGCATGTTTCCAGACTAAGTACAGGTAGTCCTTGACGTACGGCCACCATTGAGCCTAAAATTTCCTTTTGCTAAGCAAGGCAGTTGTTAAATGGGTCATGCTGCTTTTTGGCCAGGGTTGTTAAGCAAATCACTGCAGTTGTTAAGTGAACCCTCTGGTCATTAAGTGAATCTAACTTCCCCATTGACTTTGCTTGTCAGAAGCGCTCTAGGAATGTTGCAAATGACAATCCCAGAACCCTGGGACGAGGGGTGAAATCCAGCAGGTTCTGACAGGTTCTGGAGAACCGGTAGCCGAAATTTTGAGTAGTTCAGAGAACCGGCAAATACCACCTCTGGCTGGCCCCAGAGTGGGGTGGGAATGGAGATTTTGCAGTATCCTTCCCCCAGGAGTGGGGTGGGAATGGAGAGTTTGCAGTATCCTTCCCCCAGGAGTGGGGAGGGAATGGGGATTTTGATTTTGCAGTAGCCTTCCCTTGCCACGCCCACCAAGCCACACCATGCCCACCAAGCCACGCCCACAGAACCGGTAGTAAAAAAAATTGGATTTCACCACTGCCTGGGACCCTGCAACCATTATAAATACAAGTTTATTCACATGTCTATGTGAATGCTGCAATGGTCATAAGTGCAAGAAGTGGTCATAAATCACTTTCTTCATTGACACTGTAACCTTCAATGGTCATTGAAGGAATGGTTGTCTATATATATATATATATATAGCATTTGAGGGACAAAGATTGCCTCCAGGTGGTCTTCGGGTAGCCGTAAACTTATGACTGGTTGCTTAGTGGTCTACTCTACTCTACTCTACTCTACTCTACTCTACTCTACTCTACTCTACCCTACCCTACCCTACCCTACCCTACCCTACCCTACCCTACCCTATCCTATCCTTCAGTAGGGGCTAATTCAGCCACATACCCAAGGCCTCAAGCTTGGCAAAACCCCAGATTTTTAGGGCATTATGGAAAGCCAATTGTGCTGTTGATTTGGTTATTTATTTCAATGGAAGACCTCTCCAGACTTTTCCTGCCTGTAATTTCAGCCTCAACTATTCAACTGCTGTGAAATATTCAGGCTTCCTTCCTACTATTACCATTAGGAATAAGATCTGTCACATTTCAAACCACTTGTAGATAATATTCCTGTTTTGAAAGAGAGTAATAATACTGTTAAAGGAGACACATCCTTATCAGAGTGTGATAACTTTCAACGGAAAATATAATTGCTTTTCCTTGGCTTAGAATTACTCTTTTTGTTTTCCTGTTGGCAAAAAAAAAAAAAATGTTCAGGAATGCTTTATGTTCTTGGAAAAGATAGAGTTAAGATATGGGGAGATGGGGACCTACCTGTTTTCTTGAGATCTTGAATAGCATTTGGCTGAAAATTTCTGCTGCATTCTGCTCTTATCAGTTCTTCTTTAATTCAGTGAAAAAAGATTTGCTTTTGAAAGGAGAGGATGATTATGCATTTTTTATGAGCAGAGCGTGGCATTCTTTCATTTATTAAGTTACCGGGTGGACAAGTATGTGCGTGCCTATTCTGCCTTTCACTGTAAAATCATTTCTTCATCAATCTGGAGAGTTATCGCAAAGTCATTTGATGGCGGGGGGGGGGACTTTTCATCCTGGAAAATAGAATAGAATAACAGAGTTGGAAGGAGCCTTGGAGGCTTCTAGTCCAACCCCCTGCTTAGGCAGGAAGCCCTACACCGCTTCAGACAAATGGTTAGCCAACATCTTCTTAAAAACTTCCAGTGTTGGAGCATTCACAACTTCTGCAGGCAAGTTGTTCCACTGATTAATTATCAGGAAATTTCTCCTTGGTTCTACGATTAGTTTCCACCCATTGCTTCTTGTCCTGCCCTCGGGTGCTTTGGAGAATAGCTTGACTCCCTCTTCTTTATGGCAGTCCCTGAGATATTGGAACACTGCTATTATGTCTCCCCTAGTCCTTCTTTTCATTAAACTAGACATACCCAGTTCCTGCAACCGTACTTCATGTTTTAGCCTCCAGTCCCCTAATCATCTTTGTTGCTCTTCTCTGCACTCTTTCTAGAGTCTCCACATCTTTTTTACATTGTGGCGACCAAAACCGGATGCAATATTCCAAATGTGGCCTTACCAAGGCATTATAAAGTGATATTAACACTTCACGTGATCTTGATTCTATCTCTCCGTTTATGCAGCCTAGAACTGTGTTGCCTTTTTTGGCAGCTGCTGCACACTGCTGGCTCATATCTAAATGGTTGTCCACTAGGACTCCAAGATCCCTCTCACAGTTACTCAATATGTAGAGTGATGGAAAGATACCTAACGGAACATGACAAAAAGCATTTGAGCACCCCCTCCTCCCCATTAGGAGCATGGGGGCTCAAATCGTTGGAATGCTGGACAGGAGGTTAGCAAGCCCACGTTCAAGACCTGCCATGGGGAAAGCTTGAGTTCTCATCCTTTGCTCTAGCTTCTGCCAGGCACATGAAAGGTGCCCCCAACTCGGTTCCTCAGGGCAACAGTGATCTCGTCACCGAATCCTTTCAACCCGGAAGCACCTCGGTGCTTCTGGCATGCGTGTAAAAAACAACAATGAAAAAATACCCCTTATCGCTTCTAAAATTGTGGAAGTTTTTTTTAAAAAAAACATCACCAAGAAAACATTGACATAGATCTCAAGCAACCTGAGCCCGTGGTAGAAACGTAGAAGCCTCTTTACATAGGAAGCAGAGGCCTGAGAAACCTCAAGGTTGATTTTCATTCTTGCATTGAGTCGGGAATCGATCAAATTCAAGCTACCTTCAGATGTCATTATGTTACAGTGCTCCTCAGAGATAAATCAGAGAGCAGTTTGTCAATGATGGAAGAGACCCAGGTTCCACCAACTGACTCTCCAATTTTCGGTGACCCGTGCATGTTTTTACGGCAGAGTTCTGATTAAAATCAGAAAGAAAAGCATTTTTTTTTTTTTACTTCTGGTGAAAAGAGTTGTTTCTTTTAGTAATAGTAATGAAATGCTGTACGGGCAGGAAGATGGACTGTAAATCAAAATGATAAATAAACACCTTGAGCAATCAAATAGGCATGTTTCCAGACTAAGTACAGGTAGTCCTTGACGTACGGCCACCATTGAGCCTAAAATTTCCTTTTGCTAAGCAAGGCAGTTGTTAAATGGGTCGTGCTGCTTTTTGGCCAGGGTTGTTAAGCAAATCACTGCAGTTGTTAAGTGAACCCTCTGGTCATTAAGTGAATCTAACTTCCCCATTGACTTTGCTTGTCAGAAGCGCTCTAGGAATGTTGCAAATGACAATCCCAGAACCCTGGGACGAGGGGTGAAATCCAGCAGGTTCTGACAGGTTCTGGAGAACCGGTAGCCGAAATTTTGAGTAGTTCAGAGAACCGGCAAATACCACCTCTGGCTGGCCCCAGAGTGGGGTGGGAATGGAGATTTTGCAGTATCCTTCCCCCAGGAGTGGGGTGGGAATGGAGAGTTTGCAGTATCCTTCCCCCAGGAGTGGGGAGGGAATGGGGATTTTGCAGTAGCCTTCCCTTGCCACGCCCACCAAGCCACACCATGCCCACCAAGCCACGCCCACAGAACCGGTAGTAAAAAAAATTGGATTTCACCACTGCCTGGGACCCTGCAACCATTATAAATACAAGTTTATTCACATGTCTATGTGAATGCTGCAATGGTCATAAGTGCAAGAAGTGGTCATAAATCACTTTCTTCATTGACACTGTAACCTTCAATGGTCATTGAAGGAATGGTTGTGTCTATATATATATATATATATAGCATTTGAGGGACAAAGATTGCCTCCAGGTGGTCTTCGGGTAGCCGTAAACTTATGACTGGTTGCTTAGTGGCCATTTGAGGTTACCCTGAAAAAGAGACTTATCATTTGGATTCAAAGTTCCATCAGTTGCCCTCTCCCAATCATGCAACTGCATGTTGAGTGCTCAGCAACAGGCTGCATTTATAGCCATTTGTAGCACCCTATAGTCAAATGACTGTGACTTATTACAATTAATTAGTGGGACAACTAGCTTCCAGTGCTGTAACATTGCAGGTTTTAAGAAGAGATTGGACAGCCATTTGTCTGTAATGTTATAGGGTTTCTTGCTTGAGCAGTGGGTTGGACTAGAAGACCTCCAAGGTCCCTTCCAAATGTGTTATTCTGTCATTCTCTTATTCTTGCTGAAAACTAGTAGCATTTACTTTCAATTTCTGGCAAACAACATAACAAGCCCATAACAAGCATTGGGTTGGCTTAATAGCATTGAGTTCGCTTAATAACCATGGCGGTCACTTAAAAATCATTGCAAAAAGGTTGTAAAATGGGTGTAGTCATATAGTGACCCATTTAAGGACTGCCATGACTTACAATCTAAATTGTGGGCTCAATCACAGTTGCAAGTTGAGGACTACCTGTATCATCTTTTTAATTAGACTTCTTTAATTTCCGAGACACCCCTTTTCACAGTAACATTCCTCTCCTATTCCAATAGTGATCTGGAAGTTAGTAACGTGTCTGAATCTCTCCAATGCTCAAATCCTTGATTTCTCACTCAGTTCCTCATTGGTCAACTGTTACATGTATGACCCAAAAGTGCTGACAAGAATATGTCACTTGACATCATGTCTATGGAGATTCGTAGGTCATGGTTAGATGAGCCATGGTGGCACAGTGGCACAGTGGTTAAAGTACAGTACTGCAGGTTACTTCACCGGCTGCCAGCAGTTTGGCAGATCGAATCTCACCAGGCTCAAGGTTGACTCAGCCTTCCATCCTTCCAAGGTGGGTCAAATGAGGACCCAGATTGTTGGGGGAAAGATGCTGACGCTGTAAACCGCTTAGAGAGGGCTGTAAAGCACCGTGAAGCAGTACATAAGTCTAAGTGCTATTGCTAGTGCTATCCCAAAACTGCTTTTCCAAAAGGCAATGGACTTTCTTGGGTTTTTTTCCTCCCTAGAAAACATTTCGCTTGTCATCCAAGAAGCTTCTTCAGAAGTGAAGAAGTCCTTAAGAAGCTTCTTGTATGAAAAGAGGAATGTTTCCCTCCCCCCAAAAACCTTCAAAACCCAAGAAATTTCAGTTGCCTTTTGGAAAATGAGTTTTGGGATAACTGTGACCTGCATGGTTGAGCATCTCCATAGACATTATGCCAAGTGACATATTCTTGTTCCTTGCCATTTTTCTAGAGGATGCCCAAGAAACACACACACACAAATAGTTTTTACAAGAGAAACACGTTTGGGCTACTAAACTCTGAGACTAACACAGTGTGAAGAACAGGAAATAGAACAAAAGCTGTGATATTCTTTTATCTCCAGTGTCAGATACCATTACTAAATAGAAGAAAAAAATCATTGTTTAATATGATTTCCATTAAAAAAAGAGAGCATGGCTGCAAGAATCTTGGTGTCCTTAACAGAGATGTTGTGTTTTTGTTTTAATACTGTAGGAAGTTGCTTTACATGAGCCAGGCTGTTAGATCTGTCTGTGTAACTCAAGAAAAGTCAAACCCATCCGATTAATTGGTGCTCAGTCTTGACAGATTCAAGGGAGAGTGATCAGTACCATGGACAGCTACCACTTGGCCGCTTAACTGAGACTAAGGCGAAAAATGTTGCTTCAACAGAGGACTAGAATCAAATGAGGACTTAGCAAATAGCTGCGTTGAAAAACCTGTTGATTTAATTCAGGGATCCAAGCTTCAGAAATGGCCATGTCAGAACAGATTGTTCTAGGATTGGAGGACAGACCTATCAGTCCTGAAAAGCAATACCCCACCTCCTTTTCCAATATGGTGTTTTACATACACGAAAATGAAGCGTGTTGCAAACGGGGCAGGAATTGTAGTACTGGTTTTTGGAAGGCTCTGAAATTGAAAAAAATGATCAAGACAAAAGCTAGATGAGTGTTGTGATGGTTATAGATTCCATACCTTCTGTTGCTTCCTTGGTTCTTTGTGTCTGACTGGTAGGAGTAACTTCAAGGTTCATAGACCAAACATGGTACCTTATCAGACCAAAGAAGGTGATGCTGAAGTCTACTCCTGAAGGGAAAAAATTGGGTATGTCTTAATCTTTGTACTGGCATTAAGAGAAGCAATATATTGCTGACAATGACTGAAGTACGTTCTTTCAGATATTGGAGTATTAAGGCATACCTGTTTATAGCAAAGGGACGTGGTGGCTCAGTGGCTAAGATGCTGAGCTTGTCAATCAAAAGGTTGGCAGTTCAGCGGTTTGAATCCCTAGTGCCACGTAACGCAGTGAGCTCCCATTATTTGTCCGAGCTTCTGCCAACCTAGCCGTTCGAAAGCACATAAAAAATGCAAGTAGAAAAATAAGGACCACCTTTGATGGGAAGGTAACAGCATTCCGTGTGCCTTTGGCATTTAGTCATGCCAGCCACATGACCATGGAGACGTCTTCGGACAGCGCTGGCTCTTCGGCTTTGAAATGGAAATGAGCACTGCCCCCTAGAGTCGGGAACGACTAGCACATATGTGCAAGGGCAACCTTTACCAGAATAAATCCAGGAGTCTTCTGTAGGCAATCTTTGTGGATAACAACAAGGGCACAGTCTTTCCCCAAGGAGCATCCATCTACCAAAACCCCTTTCTGCCCTTAATAGCATCAAGAAGACTGTAATAACCCACATTGTTTCCACAAAGGGAATTGCAAATAGCAGAGCCAATATACTTCCAAAGCATCAAGGGAGTATTTAAGAAGATTCAGTGTCAGGCACAAAGAATCAGGACTACACCCAAAGTTGCAGTTAAGCCAATTTATTGCTCATGCTTGTACACGAGTATCCAGTCAACTATCAGTACTGAATTGGCACTAGGTAACAGTCAACAGAATTCAAGAGGGGTTGGACTTAGACTGTTTGTGGGAACATAATGACTCTAGGCTGACTACTCACTTGACTCCACCTGCAGTTTCGGCCTGCTCTTCTGCATCCTTCCTATTTAAGACAATCCAACTAGTCCAACATCCTGGTTCATACAATAGTTATCCAGATCCTGATAGAAAGCAGAGAACATTGTACTTCTATCTTGCTGTTCCCTCCAGTAGAAATATTCTGCAGACATTAAATGGCAAATTAAGGGATTGATTTTTTTTTTTTAAAAAAAACCCAGCCAATCTAGTAGCCACCCTACAGCTAATGCAAATTCCATAATTCGTTTTTTTTAAAAAAACTGTCATCTTTTCTGAACCAAGTGCCAATCATGTTCAGCTTTCCAGAAGTGACAGCGATGTCATTCCTCCAAGGCTGCTTTTTGGTAACTAGCAGCAAAGCTTATATTTCTCTTACTGACCAGCTTTCTGCCAGCTTACTGCTTTCCATTCAGAGGCACCCAAGGCAAAATATTAACTTTTGCTCTGATGCTTCCGGGCAGTGAGAATAGCAAATTAAGTCATCCCATGTCTGCAGAAGGGGTGGAAAACCTATGGCCCTAGAAGGGATCAGTTCAGGCAGCAAGCGTCATCCCTTCCATAATAGTTTGTTGCATAGAGAGGGAGAGAAGGGAGGAGATGAAAACATCAGAGAAAGAAAATAGAATAGAATAGAATTCTTTATTGGCCAAGTGGAATAGTGCATCCAGTTTTGGTTGCCAAAAAGATGTGGAGACTCTAGAAAGAGTGCAGAGAAGAGCAACAAAAATGATAAGGGGACTGGAGGCTAAAACATATGAAGAACGGTTGCAGGAACTGGGCATGTCTAGTTTAATGAAAAGAAGGACTAGGGGAGACATGATAGCAGTGTTCCAATATCTCAGGGGCTGCCACAAAGAAGAGGGAGTCAAGCTGTTCTCCAAAGCACCTGAGGGCAGGACAAGAAGCAATGGATGAAAACTAATCAAGGTCACTCATGCCCTCGTCACTTCCCGCCTGGACTACTGCAATGCTCTCTACATGGGGCTCCCCTTGAGGAGCACCCGGAGGCTCCAACTGGTGCAGAGTGCAACCGCGCAGATGGTTATGGGAGCGACGTGCCGTTCCCATGTATACCTCTCCTGCGCGAGCTGCACTGGCTCCTGGTGGTCTTCCGGGTATGCTTCAAGGTTTTGGTGACCACCTTTAGAGCACTCCATGGTTTAGGAACTGGATACTTACAGGACTGCCTGCTGCTACCAATAGCCTCTCACCGTCCAGTACGCTCTCACAGAGAGGGGCTCCTCAGGGTGCCGTCGGCCAAACAGTGTCGGCTGGCGGCCCCCAGGGGGAGAGCCTTCTCTGTGAGGGCACCTGTTATCTGGAATGAGCTCCCCCTGGAGATACGGAGGATCCCAGATTTACGCACCTTCCGCTGCGCCCTCAAGACCTTTTTATTCCAACAGGCTGGCTTGGCCTAACTTTGCCTTTTAAAAGGTATATGAGTAATTTTAAATCTGTTTTTAAATATGGGGATGTTTTAATTCGTCTTGGGCCAAATTGTTTAATATGTTTTTATCCTGTTTTAAATTTTATAATCTGTGTGTTTTATCTTTTTGGCTGCTCACTGCCCTGAGTCCTTCGGGAGTAGGGCGGTATATAAATCTAATAAAATAAATAAATAAAAATAAAAATAAGGAGAGAAGCAACTTAGAACTAAGGAGAAATTTCCTGACAGTGAGGATAATTAATCAATGGAACAACTTGCCTCCAGAAGTTATGAATGCTCCAACACTGGAAGTTTTTAAGAAGAGATTAGATAACGATTTGTCTGAAATGGTGTAGGGTTTCCTGCCTAAGCAGGGGGTTGGACTAGAAGACCTCCAAGGTCCTTTCCAACTCTGTTATTCTATTCTAAGTGTGACTGGACACACAAGGAATTTGTCTTTGGTGCATAAGCTCTCAGTGTACATAAAAAATACATTCATCAAGAATCATTACAACAGTTACAGTAGTGATAGTCATAGGATACTAAATAAGCAATCAAATCATACTAGGAAACTAAATAAAACAATATAAATAATAAAGATATAATCAACAAGGTTATAGTCATAAGTGGGAGGAGATAGGTAATAGGAAGGATGAGAAGAATAATAGTAATACAGACTTAGTAAATAGTTTGACAGTGTTGTGGGAATTAGTTGTTTAGCAGAGTGATGGCATGTGGGAAAAACTGTCCTTGTGTCTAGTTGTTCTGGTGTGCAATGCTCTTATATGAATGTATACGGTGGTGATGAATGGGGGATGTCAGTAGAAAAAGGAGTTTCACAAGAAGAATCAGGAAACCAGCTAACTTTGGACTCTGAAACTGGTTGGAATGGAGAGAAGGAAATGGTTGCACGGTGCCTGATGAAACTGAGTAATGAACTGAATTCATTACTACAGAATGAGATGTCCACTAATTCAGATGGGTTTAAATAATTAAACTGTGGAATCCGTTACTCCAGAATGGATTGATTGACCACTAATTTAGATGGCTTTAAAACACCCATAAATTCATGAAAGTTTAGTCTGTAAAGAGCTATCTGTTTGAAGACTTAATATTAACCTCTGAATTGGGGGTAGCAACATTTATGATGGTTGCAGTGTCCTAGGTCATGTGATCACCTTTTGTGATCTTCTGATAATTGAAGTCAGTGGGCAAACCAAAACCACTTAGCAATCATATTATTAAGTTAACAACTGCAATGATTCAGTTAACAACCGTGACAAGAAAAGTCGTAAAATGGGGAAAAACTCAGTTAGAAAATGTCTCACTTAGCAACAGACATTTTCGGCTCAATTGTGGTCGTACGTCGAGGACTACCTATAACGGTATGTCTCTTTTTCTTGCTTGCAAATTCCCCAGAGATGCCACTGCAAGAAACCTAATGCTGGACTAAGATAGATCTTGGTTTGATTCAGTAGCGCTATTCTTAGATTCACCTAACTCAATACAGTACGAGAACAGAATACATTATCATGAAACAAAAAGCAAGTGAACCAAAATTCAGTCTTCCTTTTTTTTTTTTTTAAGGGGATGGTGTTTATTGAGTATTCCATTAGCAAAAGTAGCATTTCGGATAAAAGGCTGGACTGAACCGGTGGGATCATTGCAGCATTGGGCCTCATTCAGTGGTGGGATTCAGCCGGTTCGCACTGGTTCAGGAGAACCGGTTGTTAAATTATCTGCCCTCCCCCCACTATCAAAGTAGATCCTGGGTGCTGCGCTGCAATGGAGAAACGGGCAATGGAGTGGCCAGTGCGAGGGAGGGAAAAGGCCGCTTTCCCTATTTCTTCTCCTTGCTCCTCCTTCCCTCGTGCCAGCTGCTCCGTGGCCCGTTTCTGCATTGCAGCACAGCGCAACACCCAGGATCCATTTTGATAGTGTGTGTGTGGGGGTATAATTTAACAACCGGGTTGCCGAGGGTCAGGTTGGCCATCGTAGGAGGCTCGTCCTACATGTGTGGTGGAGCTGGAGGATGGGGATGGACCATGCCTCCCACGACAGCCAACCTGACCCTGGGTGAACCAGGTTGTTAAATTATTTGAATCCCACCATTGGCACTCACTCAAGTTGCCCTCCAGCTGGTTTTGACTACAATGGCCATAACTGTTTGAGGTTTGCCATGCTGGCTGGAGTGCGAGAGAGTGCAAAACAAGTGGAGGACATCTGACTGTCTACTTCTGCTTCAGATTGTGGTTACATAAGGGCTTGTCCAATCCCAGCCAGTTCTGAGCCATTGAGACCGAGAGAGCTGCCTCTTAATCCCAGATTTCATCGGAACATTAGCAAAATCCTTCTAATGGGAAAAGCTGCTTGATAACGGAACAGTCTGAGCCGGGGACGGAGTCAGTCCTCTTCCACTGGCCTTATTCTAGGGGCTGCCACATGGGCAGTTGTAGGATTGGGTTTGCACGTGTTTTTACTTTATTTTGAATTATTTCTAGGCTATTTATCACTTAAACAGTACATGGAGTAAAACAGGATCAAGCACGGAGCAGAACCAAGAATTGCAATCCAACAGGGACTTACAAAAGAAATCTTTACCGAGTGTTCCGAGAACAATACCCTGTAACAGCCTGTCAAAATGAGGTCACCTGTGAAATTTGCACTACAGTCGTGGTTGTAATGAACAAGCCTTGAAAGGAGGAAATGGGCTTTCAGGTATCCCGTTTAGCAGATCATAGGTGAACAAAGCTATTATTTGTTAGACAGCCTTCAGGGTTACCCCCATTTTGTTTCATTTCATTTCAGTTTTTGGGTTTCTATAATCTCCTAGGACTTGAAATGGACACTTAACATTAGAACCATCATTTAAAAGGCACCGTAAAGAAATTCAGACAGCTCCGGGAGCTGCTGATACAGTTTTAGGGAGGAATTTTTGAGTCTGTCATTTGTACTTTAATAACTGTCTGGTTTGGTACAGCAATCAAGCTACAGATTTGAATGGATAGTTAGGATTATAGAAAAAAACAATCGCAAAATTCACTTAACAACCTTGGTACTAATTTAACGACTGCAGTGATTCACTCAACAATCATTCAGTTGTGGCAAGAAAGGCAGTGGTGGGATTCAAATAATTTAACAACCGGTTCTCTGCCCTGATGACTGCCTGGGTAGGCGTGGCTGGGTGATCATGTGACTGTGTGGGCGTGGCTAACTTGACATCACTTATCACACCCAGCCCGACTCCTGGCCACTCACCTCAAAGACCTCAACAAGGTACAATTTCCCTCTCTATTTATTTACTGCTACTGAACATCCAAAATGGCCTGAAAAATGCCCCAAAAACGGGCCGAAAAGTGGGCCGAAAACAGCCTAAAAATGGGCAGGGGCCGGGCCAGCCAGTGGTGGGATCAGCCAGGGGTGAAATCCTCCATGGACTGCCACCAGTTTGCTGCCTGCGGATGCAGGATTTCCTGCTTTCTAGCGAATCTAAATGGTGTGGCACAGCTGATCGTTGGAAATACCAGTTTGGATGAACCGGTACCTTTTTTTATCACTACCGGTTCTCCCAAACTGGTGCAACCTGGTAGCATTTCACCCCTGGGACTAGCAATCTCACTTAGCAACAGAATTGTTGGGCTCAATTGTGGTTGTAAGTCAAGGACTACCTGTATATTTTTCCAGCAGCATTCAACTTCCAATAGGCATGCTGGCAGGACAAATGGTTAATGGAAGATTACATCAAAAACTACTTCTGTATTTCCCATCCGCGCTGAGCATCCACTTTAATAACAAATAAAATAGCTTTTGATTTTTCTTTTCCAAGGAAGAACATTTCACTGAATTTCTTATTACTTGAATATTGGCTCCTTGTCTTTGAGATTTAATTGAGAAATAATTCTGTTGGAGGGCGTCCTCTTGTCTTTCTTTAGTCCTTTCTCCAGTGTTCCGTAGCATCCCTGCGTCCCCACATTTTCATTAAATCCGAAGAAGCATTTTTTATTATTACTGTTTCCACCAGACTAAGAAGAAAAGGTCAGGGAGATTTTGGAGTGCAAGGCAAAATTCTGGTGGTTGTGAACTGAATTCTACATTACCCACATTTTTTATAACACTCTGAGAATGAGAGGGTATAATCAGAGGTGGGATGCTGGGGGGTTCGCAGGGGTTCGGGAGAACCTCTAGCTAAGATTCTGAGCAGTTCAGAGAACCCCCAAATCCCACTCCTGGCTGGCCCCTCCCATCCCCGCCCACCCTGCCCCTCCCAGGAGTCCCCATTGGATGCAGGTAAGTGCAGGGCGTGCACAGAGGCTCGGGGAGGGTGGAAAATGGACCTACCAGAAGTTCAGGAAGGCTGGAAATGAGGCCGTTTTCTCCAGAGGGCCTCTGAAGCTTGGGGAGGCTGTTTCTGCCCTCCCGGAGGCTCAAGGAAAGCCTCCGGAGCCCGGGGAGGGCAAAACCCCCCCTCCCATGATGCAGGAGGTTGACTAGGCCATGCCCACCCTGGCCACGCCCACCCAGCAACCAGTCAGAGAACCCCTTGCGAAAATTTTTGAAGTCTACCCCTGGGTGTAATGGTATGTGGGAAGGTCCTTGAGAGACGGAGCGAAGAGATGCTGCCTAGAGAATGGTCAGATAAGAGACAGCATAGCCCACAGCTGGATAGTGGGTGGGGCAAGAGGCTTGCAAGAGACCCTCTGTAGTTTCTCAGTGTGTAGAAGAGGTGGAGGGAGAATTTCATCCTTCCAGCAGCACACAACTTGGCAGGGCAAGTGGCAACTGAAATTACTTCTGCATTTCCCATCTGCTGCGAATATTCAACTTAATAGTAAACAAAGCAGCAAATATAACAGCTCTCAACAGAGGGAAGGGACACATCACAACCTATCTCCTGTTTACAGCACGGTCCTTTCAGCAGTTCCAAGAAGGCTCCACACCCATTTGCACTATTCAGTTGACCCTGAAGACACAGACAAACCTCCAAGGGGCCTCAAGGATTCTCTAAAAGGATGCAAATGACCGGCTGTCTGCAAGGAATATAAATCCTTCCATTCCCCACCATTCAGTCAGAACTGAAGAAGCTCCGTGGATGGGAAGCGAAACATCCTCAAGGAAAAACAAAGCAAGTCCAGTTGCCTCTTGAAAAAAACACCTTTGGGACAACCATGACCTGGATGACTGAGAATCTCCATAGACGGTGAGAATTCTACTTTCAGCCCTGCAAGATTTTGTTAAAGCCTTACAATAAAGTAGAATTAACTCAACTGTTCATGTTTCCTGTTTGAGCTACCTGGAAAGGCTGACAGGTACAAAAGCAGAAGCCTCTTTGGCAAGAAAGGAAAATGTTAGCATTGTAGGAAGATACATCTTGGCATGGTATTAATAAGGAACATTCAATTTACTATCTTGGCAACCCTCCTCTGAACTCCCGCTTATCTGTCATTATTCTTTCGGAATAATAGTGCCCAGGATTAAAGGCTGAATTCCAAGTGAGAGATAACCAGGGCAGAAAACAGTTACAGGTAGTCCTTGATTTATGACCAAAATTCCATTGCTAAGCAAGCCAATTGTTAAGTGATTTTGCCCTGTGTCAGGTGTGCCTCCTTTCAATACTCGAGAAAGAAAAACCCTGACTCCATTTTCATAGAGAAAGGTACTTTTACTGAGTATGAACTGAATGCAACCAAAGAAAAGCAAGATCTGAAGCAAAAGGCGCGAAAATTACATATAGAAAATATCCCCAAAACCCTTCCCCCAACCATCCAGCCAGAATTATCCAATCCACATTCCCCCCAGGGGTCATGTGGGTTGCAGCGTCTGATGGTGCCATCCTCCTGCTATGCCACGACGGTTGACCTTGAGTAGTTATCAGCTTCAAAGAAAACGCTGAAGAGAACTTTCTCTTCTCTTCTCCACCAGCTCACTTCCCCCCTCCCAGACATTCCAATAGCTCCCCCCTCCCCCCGTTACAATGGCAGCTGAGCAAGCAAGCAATGAAAAAGCGAAGGCTGACACCCTGTTTTATTACCTCCTTTGCCTTGGTGGTTAAGCAAATCATTACGATTGTTAAGTGAATCATGCAGTTGTTGAGTGAATCTGGTCTCCCTAATGATTTTGCTTGTCAAAAGCTGGCTAGGATGGTCACAGAAAGTGATCACATGACCCCAGGACAGTGCATCTGTCGTAAATACATGCCAGTTGCCAAAGCCCTGAATTTTGATCACATGACCACGGGGAGGATGTTGCAATGGTTGTGTGAAAAATCGCTCATAAGTCACTTTTTTCAGTGACATTGTTACGTCTAACGGCCATTAAACAAATGGTTTAAGTTGAAGACTATATCCCAGTGTTGGCAAGCTTTTTCGGCACCAAGTGCCGAAACGGGAGCACCCATGTATGTGCCAGGAAGCGCCAGAAATAGGAAGAGCAACTCCCCAGCGCACACGTGCGGCAGCACCGGAATCTGGAAGAGCAGTTCCCATTGTCCAGGAAGCTGAGCTTCCGGTTTCTGGGACGCGCATGCCCGCCGGTCACCTGGACTTCCAGTTTTTGCCGTGCATGTGCACACAAAGACCAGCATGTGCGCCAGGAAGCTGGTCTTTCAGTTTCTGGTGCTCCCGCGTGCGCGAAGACCAGCTGGACGGCGCGCATGTGCGTGCTGGAACCTGGAACAGCAACGGGTGACAGCTGGCATGCCCGGAGAGATGGCTCTGCGTCAGTGGTGAAATGCAAATTTTTTTACTACCAGTTCTATGGGCGAGGCTTAGTGGGCGTGGTGTGGCTTGGTGGGCGTGGCTTGGTGGGCGTGGCAAGGGAAGGATACTGTAAAATCCCTATTCCCTTCCCACCCCACTCGGGGGCCATCCAGAGGTGGTATTTACCGGTTCGCCGAATTACTCAAAATTTCCGCTACCAGTTCTCCAGAACCTGTCAGAACCTGCTGGATTTCACCCCTGCTCTGCGTGCCACTTCTGGCACGCGTGCCATAGGTTCACCATCACTGCTATATCCATATCTTGTGATCTGGTGCTTATCCTCCAGTCAATGCACTCCAAGAGAGCATTTGATTTTTTTTTTAGCAGCTATATTATACTGCTGGCTTGTTTGATAAGATGCAGAGAGGTAAAGGGGAACAGTGAGAAGGCAGAACTTTTTAATTCCTGCTTTGCATGTATCTTCTGACAGCAGGAAAAGTTCTGTCTTCTCTACCTTTTTCCCTTTCCTGATTTACCACTTTGCGTCTTATAAAAAAGTTGGTTGGATCCAGCCAACGGAAGAAAGACACGAAGGCCATCAATATTGTTCGTTTGTTTATTTCTATATTACTTTTCTTTCCGGAAATGATGCTCATTTAGCAAAAACAACCATCATGCAACAATTAAAACTTCATTAAAACATAATTAAAAACAAATCTAGGAAATAACATCCAGCCAGGAAGCTAATTTTATGTACCACTGGTATGATGGAATAAAATATATATATTTGGCAGCTGGTGGAAGGATAATAAAACAAAACAAAACAAGAAGAAGTTGGGGGAGTGGGGGAGAAATGGCCTACTCACCTTTAACAGGATTTTTCGAAGTTGAGGAACAATTATTCAGTTCATCTGTCAAATTGGCTTCTGATGAGGGGAAAGACTTCTCCAGATGCTTCAAATCCAAATGAAAATATCCCTTTTCAACCTGGGGATTCCTTGCTATCCGTTCCCTAAGGAAATCAATTTCATCTTCTTTTATCTTTATGAAAACTGATATAATTTTTCTTGGGAGAGCTATCCTGGTAGCTTAACCAACAGAGGTGGTATTCAGCTGGTTCATACTGGTTCAGGCGAACCGATAGCAGAGATTGTGGGTGGGTGATTGTGGGTGGGTGATTGTGGGTGATTGGCCCACCCACCCAGGGTGAAATGCTCCCAGTTCGGACCGGATCGCCTGATCTAGTAGCGATGGCGGCAGGTGGAGAACCCCCCCCCGCGCCCAGCTGAGCCACATGATCATCAGAGGCTTTTTTTTTTACTTTTAAAAGTTTTTTTTAAAAAAGCCTCTGATGATCGCGCGGCTCAGCTGGGATCGTCGGAGCCTTTTAAAAGCATTTTTTCTACCACCTCTTCAGCCAAACCTCTTCAGCTGAAGAGGTGGTAGAAAAAATGCTTTTAAAAGGTAAAAAAAAGCCTCTGACAATCCCAGCTGAGCAGCGCGATTGCGCGCCACAGCTGATCACCCCCCTCGCACGCTGTTCTACTTACCACATGCCTCCTTTTGGCATGCACTGCGTGTGCACCTAGCAAACCGGTAGTAAACTGGTTCAGATTTCACCACTGCCATCCACCCACCTGTCCCGGCGCTATGCCATCCTATTTAGCCATGTTTTTGAGGCCTGGCGCATGCAGGAAGGCATGTGCAAGAGCAAAGCCCATGCCCGGAAGGTGCACACGCGCAAAGCGTGTATGCGCATGCGGGGCAAACTGGTGGTAACAATATCTGAAACCTACTTCTGTTAACCAAGTATTAGAAGTGGGCATCCCATTAAATACAGGTAGTCCTCAACTTAGTGACCACAATTGAGCCCAAAATGTATGATGCTAAATGAGGCATTTGTTAAGTGAATTTTGCTCCATTTTATGACCTTTCTTGCCACAGTCGTTAAGTGAATCCTTACGGTTGTGAAGTTAAGAGTACAATTGTTAAGTGAATCTGGCTTCCCCATTGACTTTGCTTGTCGGGAGGGCGCAAAAGGGGATCACATGAACCCTGGGACACAGAATGGTCATAAATGTGAATCAGTTGCCAAGTGTCTGAATTTTGATCGCATGACCATGGGGATGCTGCAGCGGTCGTAAGTGTGAAAAATGGTCGTAAGTCACTTTTTAAAGTGATGATGTAACTTTGAACAGTCACTAAATGAACTGTTGTAAGTCGAGGACTACCTATACATGCAATTCCTGCATCAATTTCCTTAGCCTCAGAATCTCTCTGGGCACGGAACTGTGTTTTTGTTTTGTTGAAAATCAGCAATTTTTCTTTATGTTATATGAGTAAAAAATCTGGCATATGTAATCATTCGGGCTTGAAGGGGGGAAAATCTCCTTCATCCTGAATGTGATTCCTGCTGACTTGATTGAGACGTTTTTACTTTATCTATTAAATTTATATGTCCCACCCTCAACTCACCCATGGGTGACTCCACTTAGTATATCGGAAATGATACGGGTGTGTTTTGACATCACCTCACGCGGTACATTTTCTGAACTTCCTTGTCTAGAATGGGGATTCTTACATCTTTTCAAGACATGGTCTTTGCTAGTTAAAAAAATAAGTCTCAGAATCAAGAGACATAATTCTTGTGACCGGAAATGAGCAATAAAGCAAAACATATGTGTGCTGTAATTTATTTATTTACGCAAATAGAAGTCGGAAAGAGCCGCGGTGTCAGCTTTGGAAGCCATATTAGGCCGGAAGCTTCCATGCTGCCACCTTCTCATGTGTGGGAAAGTAGGAGGGGGGATTTAGTAGAGGGGTTGTCTTTAGACATATTGGTAAAGGTCAGGCCGACCTGCATCTGGAGAAGGAGTGGTCGGAGTACTGTCTTGAGATGGGACACACATTAATTGGAGCATGTGATCAACTGAGGAGTGAGGGGATAGTTTGGGGTTTTTTGATTTACTGAGGGAAATCAGTAAGATTCGGGTTTTCTCAGATTCGGGTTTTCCCAGATGTGCCAGTTTACCTATTCTAGTAAATAGAACTTTGGAAAATGCTTGCTTCAGAGTTTTTACTTGGAGTTGGGTTTTTTTCTGGAACTCTTGACGTTACGGTGGCGCAGTGGTTAGAGTGCAGTATTGCAGGCTACTTCGGCTGACTTCCGGCTGCTTGCAATTTGGCAGTTCGAATCTCACCAGGCTCAAGGTTGACTCAGCCTTCCATCCTTCCGAGGTCGGTAAAATGAGGACCTAGATAGTTGGGGGCAATAGGCTGACCACTTTAGACAGGGCTGTAAAGCACCGTGAAGCAGTATACAAGTCTAAATGCTATTGCTATTGCTAAATGTTTAAACTTCTTACAGAACCTCATTGAGTTCTCTCTGGTTTAAGGGTAAGCCTTGGGATGTCACGTAGTTTCCTACCCAAATGTTAACTGCATGTGATCGTGCTTAAGTTTTCTTTCTGTGATCAGCCAGGAAGAAAAGCAAGCAGGTTTGGTGTCATGGTCTAGAAATCAGGAGACTGTGAGTTCTAATCGCCACGATGTAAAAAAGATGTGGAGACTCTAGAAAGTGTGCAGAGAAGAGCAACAAAGATGATTAGAGGACTGGATGATTAGAATGGCTGCAGGAACTGGATGTGTCTAGTTTAATGAAGAGAAGAACTAGGGGAGACATGATAGCAGTGTTCCAATATCTCAGGGGCTGCCACAAAGAAGAGGGAGTCAAGCTATTCTCCAAAGCACCTGAGGGCAGGACAAGAAGCAATGGGTGGAAACTAATCAAGGAGAGAAGCAACCTAGAATTAAGGAGAAATTTCCTAACAGTTAGAACAATTAATCAGTGGAACAACTTGCCTTCAGAAGTTGTGAATGCTCCAACACTGGAAATTTTTAAGAAGATGTTGGATAACCATTTGTCTGAAATGGTGTAGAGTTTCCTGCCTAAGCAGGGGGTTGGACTAGAAGACCTCCAAGGTCCCTTCGAACTCTGTTATTCTATTCTATTCTGTTCTGTTCTATTCTATTCTATTCTATTCTATTCTATTCTATTCTATTCTATTCTATTCTATTCTATTCTATTCTATTCTATTCTATTCTACTCCACTCCACTCCACTCCACTCCACTCCACTCCACTCCACTCCACTCCACTCCTATTCTTGTTTTGGCCATTGTTGAAGTCCCCAAGTCATTAAAGGGCCATTGTTTCTCACCCCAATCTAAACCATTACCTAAAATCTGTGTCAGCTTCTAAATGGACATACAGTATACAATATATTCATGGTGCTTTTATGGCTGAGGGTGAAGATGAACCTGTCTCCAGTTTAACATTCGGACATATTATAGGATTTGCTAAAAGTGTTGATCCCAATGAAGGTCACCAACCAATCTGAATACCCATTTGGGAAGGCACAGATTGAGCGTGTCTGGTTTTCTCCCTTGTATTTTGAATGTACTGTTCTTGTTGTTTGGAAGAAGTCAGACGCAAGTTTTAAGATAGATCACAACAAAGCCTGTGAATTGGTTGGTGGCACTTCCCTGACAGATTTTGTTATTTATTCTGAGACTTCTTGAGGGGTGGATTTTTTAAAAAAAATAATAATTAAGACAATGAGAAAGCACGAGTTGGAACCGGTCGGATAAAATATTAAAGATTTTAAAATTGTTCTTTGATGAAACCGTCTCATCTACATTCTCATCACAGTTGTTATTTCCTGGCACAATTATCTGAGCCTCCCAAGGTAGTGGGTGCTCATGTCATCCACCAATTATTCTTATTTGCAGCTCCTTGGGTTAATTTATTTGGCATTTTTACTCAGAAATTTCTCATTAGCCCTACATTTGTTAAGGAGTCAGTTCTATGAATTAATGGAGACTGAGTAGCCTGGAGGAACATGGAAAAGGCAGTGAAATTTTTTTATAAATAGGGTGAACAATATGGAAGATGTTTAAGATAGGCCAGAAAGCAATTTGTTGAGCAGAGAATCTAAAATTTGTCCCTTGTCCAGCCTCTGTGGCTAGAGGTCCTATTCTGGAGACGAAACGAGGCAGAACCTAACGAACCTTGGCTAATCTGGAAAAGATACTGGAGGATATGATTATATTTGAATTTGAGATGATCAGAAATTCCTAGGGTTGTAGATCGGACTAAAGATTCAAAACTACAGGCAGTCCTCGTTTAACAACCGGTTGCTGAGCAACCAGTCAAAGTTATGACACCCCCAAAAGGTACTTGTGAACCAGATTTAAAAATTCTGATGTCTGCCCCCGCCTCCCCAAATTAAATGATTGCATTTTATATGCTGGTCAACTGGCCCACATTTACAGTGGTTTTCAGCATCCCATGGTCACATGACCATGTTATGATTCCTCCATCCCCCGGAATCTGGCATTAACTTCCAGTTTCGAGCAAAAAAAACTCTCATTGCAAACAATGACCATGGCGTTTGCTTACTTACTGCATCCAGTTTTGGTCGCCACGATGTAAAAAAAATGTTGAGACTCTAGAAAGAGTGCAGAGAAGAGCAACCGAGATGATTAGGGGACTGGAGGCTAAAACATACGATGAACGGTTGCAGGAACTGGGCATGGCTAGTCTAGTGAAGGGAAGGAACAGGGGAGACATGATAGCAGTGTCTCAATATCTGAGGGGCTGCCACAAAGAAGAGGGAGTCAAGCTATTCTCCAAAGCACCTGAGGGCAGGACAAGAAGCAATGGGTGGAAACTACTCAAGGAGAGAAGCAACCTGGAAATAAGGAGAGTTAGAACAATTCATCAGTGAAACAACTTGCCTCCAGAAGTTGTAAATGCTCCAACACTGGAAGTTTTAAAGAAGATTTTGGATAACCATTTGTCTGAAGTGCTGTAGAGTTTCCTGCCTGGGCAGGGCGTTGGACTAGAAGACCTCCAAGGTCCCTTCGAACTCTGTTCTTCTGTTCTGTTCTGTTCTGTTCTGTTCTGTTCTGTTGTATTGTATTGTATTGTATTGTATTGTATTGTATTGTATTGTATTCTATTCTATTCTATTCTATTCTATTCTATTCTATTCTATTCTATTCTATTCTATTCTATTCTATTCTGACTGCTGCGTTCACTTTACAAGCATGTCCTTCGCTTAACGAGTGGTGCCAAATTAATTTTGTAATTCTGGACTCAATTACGGTCATAAATCGTGGATTACCTGCAAGCAATGATAAACTCTTCTTCCATTTTTGCTACACGTGTCTCTGTTCCTGTATTTATGAAAAGAAAGAGAGGCAGAGGAAATGCTCATGCACACATGCATTAAATTGTTAGGAATTATATATTTACTCAGAAACTCCACTTTTTCCTTTCTCTCTCTCTCTCTCTTTTTTTTAAAAATACCATTTTTAAAAGATAAGGGATACACAGCTCTTTGAGACCAAAATCTTTGAGGCTTGCAGAGGCATTTCAAGAATCGTCCTCCAGGTCTAAAGGCACTACAGATAGTCCTCGACTTATGACCACAATTGAACCCAACATTTCTATTGCTAAGGGAGCCATTTGTTAAGTGAGTTTTGCCCCCGTTTTACGACCTTTCTTGCCAGAGTTGTTAAGTGAATCACTGCAGTTGTTAAGTTGCTGATTGTTAAGTGAATCTGGCTCCCCCATTGACTTTGGTTGTCAGAAGGTCTCAAAAGATGATTGTATGTTCCTGGGACATTGCAACTGTCATAAATATGAGCCAGTGGCCAAGTGTCTGAGTTTTGATCATGGTTTCCTTGCCTTCTCCAAATTGCCAAAACCTAACAGATGCTTTTAATGTACTTTAATCCTTTCTTACTTATTATTTTTTTAATTTCCTTCCTTTCCCAACTGATCTTCAAAGTTCTATAGCTACTGAGCATTCATAGTCCTTTTATTGAAAAAGTGATGATGAAGGTGATTATTCATCTAATCTTAATCATCTGGAGTTTTTACTTTTTTTTTGTTTTTAACTTTTGCAAAACCTGAAATAGGAATGAAGTCTTTCTCCCTCTTTGACCATTTTTTAAAATAAATACGCTCAGATAAATTATGCCGAACATGAGAAAAATCCTCAGGTAAATTATGCTGAATATGAGAAAATACAGATGCCAGGCAACGGCATTAAAAGGATCGACCCAATCTCCAAAAAGATAAACATTGCAATTAAAAAAAATGGAAAAAAGGGAGGAAGGGCATTGCAATTGTCTTATACCAGATAAGTCCCAAAATGTGAACCATGGTGCTCAAAAATCTTCTTTCCTTGCCCTTTTAATAAAACAGCAACAACAAGTGATTCAGATACTGACAAATCAACCACCCATTGCTGCAAATAAAGGGTTTTTGCAAATAAAGGGGATGATACATTATTAAAACTGTATGCTGGAGAGAAGGGATACCGATTGACTGGAATGGTTTCCTGACACAAAAGGAGAATTAATCTGTTGAATTTAAATGCCATCGGATATAATGAAGACCATCTACTGAGTTGGGTTTTTAAAGAGGATGAGACAAATTCAGTGTCATGAGTCTTGAGCCAAGCTTCAAAAGAAATCCATTCATTTATTAGGAGCTTCATGTCGGCACGTTCCCAAATGAAGCCAGCTCTGACCCTACGTAATTTACGCTCCAACTATGACCCTGTTTCCCCCCTCCCCCCAGGGTGTGTCATCAATCACATTTGCCACCGGAGCAATTTTGCGAGTTGTAGAGGTCACTCCCCTTCGACTGCTGTAAGTATCCCTGGGATACTGCCTTGAGGGAGATAAGCATGGAATGTGCATCTGTTTTTGGCTGCTGTGCAGTTTTGCCAGTTTCCCATCCCCCTTGGCCTTTGGCAGGCCAGGGATGCTTTGCGAGTTGACTTTCAAGAGAAGACTGAGGCTCTATCAGTGGTGGCTAATCTTGATGGCTGTTGGCCATCTGTGGAATCATAGCTAGGTGAACAATTACGGAAAAGGGCTCTCACCTTTTTGATCATATTTGTGTGATCCTTGAATGCCTGTGGTTGACCACTGTGCAACTAAGAAAGGCTAGGCTTAATGAGTTATTGGCTTGCTCCAGCAGGACTCTTAACTTTCTCATGTTCTCATCACTTGAGTGTCTTTTTTAAATTTAAATTTATTTTATTTTACAGTTTTAATTCACAAATGTAAAAACAAAGTTATTGATGAAGACCCATCTTCTAAATATCTTTCAATGATGTTTTTATTTATAGTACAATTGACTTTGGCCACCTCAGTTCATTCTCTTTTCAGCATTGCCAACTTTGTATTTCCTCGTATACATCTTCACAAATCTTCTTAGCCAAGCATCAGTTACACAGAACCAATCTTTTTTCGCTCTTTGAAGAGGACTTTCTGTTTGACAAAGCGATCATAGCTTAACATTACCAGCTTGTCTTGAAGCCGGAGTCTTTTTACATTAAAAGAACAGCCCATTCCTGCTTCATTGACCATTCTCACAAGTACAGTAGTGGCCAAAATTGTGGAAAACTTTTGGGAAAGGTGTATTTTCTAAAACTAGCTAATAACACCACTTTTTTTTGGAGTAGTACCATAAAATTATATATCAATGGAAAGATAATTTAATCAAGAATGCAGTGCAATAACTTTTATAAGGATTTGCTATTAGAATAGCAGTTACAGTATAAAGAAGAAAACTGAAACACGTAGGAAAAATGAGACATACAAAAATTATCACCATAGAAAAAATGAGATATACAAAAACTATCACCATAGAAAAAATGAGATATACAAAAATTATCACCATATCTGTTGTTAATACAGTAGTTGGATAATCTTTAGCATGAATTATGGCCTTACAACATCTTCCCATGGAGTGAACCAAGTCTTTTAGTTCTGCAGCTGTTATAATGTGAAACCAAGATTGAATGATTGCTTCTATTAACTGGGTTTTATTGCTGGGTCACTTCTGATTAACAAGTTTCTTTAGTCGGCTCCATAGATTTTCAATTGGGTTAAGGTCTGGGCTATTCCCAGGCCATTCCAGCAGTGGAATAGGATTATCTTGAAACTCCCCCCCCCAAAAAAAAGTGGTGTTATTAGCCATCAAACCTCAAAAATACACTTTTCCCAAAAGGTTTCCACAATTTTGGCCACTACTGTATATACATTGATTTGGTTTTCTTGGCCAACTTAACCACTGTCAGCCACATGGCAATGACGACGCCGGCAGCTAAACTCACTCAACTCCAAGTAACCATCGAGCCATCTTCACTTGAGTGTCTTGTAATCCCATACAACCACTGAGTTGGCTCTGAAAGGGAATTCATGCAGAAGCACCTGGAGTTTCTACCTCTTTCTCATTCAATGAAACAAAACACGGACTATAGGTACCCCTTGATTTACAATCACAATTGGGATTAGAATTTCTGTTCTCAAGCAAGGTGGTTGTTAAGTGACTCGTGCCCAGATTTATGACCCTTTTTCCCCACAGTTGTTGAGCTAATCACTTCAGTTGTTAAGTGAATTGTTTAGTTGTTAAGAAAATCTGCCTTTCCTCATTGACTTTGCTTGTCAGAAGCTGGCTGGGAAGGACACAAATAGCCATAGCAATAACACTCAGACTTATATACCACTCTATGCTGCTTTACAGCTCTTTCTAAGCAGTTTACAGAGTCAGCATATTGCCCCCAACAATCTGGGTCCTCATTTTACCAACCTTAGATGGATGGAAGGCTGAGTCAACCTTGAGCTGGTCAGGATTGAACTCCTGGCAGTGGGCAGAGTTAGCTTGCAATACTGCATTCCAACCACTGCGCCACCACGGTTCACATGGTGATCACAACCCCAGGAAGCTGCAAACATTGTAAATACATGCCGGTTGCCAAGCACCTGAATTTTGATCACATGTCCATGGAGGTGCCATGTCAGTTGTAAGTGCGAGGATTGGTTGTAAGTCACTTTTTTTAGTGTCATAACTTCTAACTCTCTGAAGCTGCAGACTGCCTGTATCGGTTTGGGGAATTTACACCCTTTGATGGATGTATAAAAATGGAGCACAGCTTATACATTGATTAATTGATTATATTCCATTAAGTTGTTGTTGCCTCTTAGCATAGATGGGTTTTCTCCAGGACAATCTTTTCCCAACCTGCTCAGACTTTCCAATGGTGCACCCATCACCATTGTAACTAGTGTAACTTCTTGCCTCCAGAAATTGGGGTGCTCCATCACTGGAGGTTTGTAAGAAGAGATTAGACATCCATTTGTCTGCAAAGGTATAGGTTCTACTGCCTGGGCAAGGGGTTGGACTAGAACAGGGGTCTCCAACTTTGGCAACTTTAAGACTTCAACTCCCAGAATTGTTAAGAATTGTCACCTCTGGGAGTTGAAGTCCACAAGTCTTAAAGTTGCCAAAGTTGGAGACCCCTGGACTAGAAGACCTCCAAGGTCCCTTCCAACTGTTATGTTATCTGTAATACATTATCATCACCATCATCATCAAGCCATTGTCTCTTCACTGCAGGATGAAGGCCTCTTCTACTTGTTTCCAACCGATACGGTCCTGAGCTTTCTTTTGCCAATTGGGGTCTGCTGATATCTTGCTGATATCTTCAATCCACCTTGTTTTAGGTCTCTTTCATGGACGCTTTTAATCAAATGGGATCCATTCTGTGACTGCCTTGGTCCACCTGCCATCAGTTTCCTCTTGCGATGTGACCAGCCCATTTCCATTTCAGTTCTTTTTTATTTATTTTTTTTATTTTAAAAAAGTTTTTTTTATTAAATATACGATTAAAAACATTGGACATGATCCAGCTTTTCTGGTTTAAACATTTCCATCAAGTTTTACCTTACAACAAATACAATTTATCTTCGATATGTAAGTATGTACAGTCTATCACATTTCAAACACATAAATTTTCGTCTGTGAAGATTACTTCAATACCAATACCATTCCTACCACTCACAGAATACTAGCATAAAAATTTTCAAACTCTCAACTTATCAATATTCCTTTATTCCAATATTCCTCCTCCTCTCCAACCATTGATACATTTTATTCCAGATTTCATAATATTCTGTTTCACCCTTGTCTTTGAGTTCTAGAGTCAGCCTGTCCATTTCAGCACAAGTCAGTATCTTATTTATTATCTCTTCTTCGGGGTGTGTGTGTGTGTATCTCTTTACTTTTCCAATTTTGCGTGAAGACCAATATTGCTGCCGTTAGTATATGCAACATTAAATATATTGTTCTTTTATTATATTTGTCCTTTGTAATACCCAAGAGAAAAAGTTCTGGCTTTAAATCTATGTTTTGAATTAATATCTCTTCCAGCCATCATTTTATCTGATGCCAAAAATCTCTAGCTTTTGAGCATTCCCACCACATATGATAAAAAGTTCCTAGCGTTGCCATTTCAGTTCTTATACTCTGTTGATGATATTGTATAATTTCATTTGTTCTCTAATCCAGGGGTCTCCAACCTTGGCAACTTTAAGACTTGTGGACTTCGACTCCCAGAATTCCTCAGCCAGCTGAGGAATTCTTGGAGTTGGAGTCCAAAAGTTTGTAAAAGTTGCAAGGTTGGGGACCCCTGCTCTAATCCATCTGCAGGTCTTTCTATCTTGCCTTGTAATGCCGAGTATGCATCTTTCCGTGGCTCTTTGTGCCATTCGTAGCTTTCGTATCGTTCATGAGGTTGATGTCCATGTAAGACATACAGAAGGGAAAATGTCTGTTTTGTCCTATTCTGTTCTTCTGCCCTCGTCACTGAATGTGAGAGAATAACCCCCGTCACACGCCCATTTTGCAACTTCTCCCTTGCATGTGATTTATCTTTCCTCCGTGATTTCAGCCTGTCAGATCACGAGAAACCTGGGTGCAACTCCTTGGCAATTCCTGGCATAGCCATCACCAGATCTGTTCGAGTATGCATGGTGTCCTTTATGGGGAGAGAGAGAAAGATATGAGCAAACACTGCCGAGTCAATAGATAAGAGCAGATGGAGGAACCGGGGACAAGGCGTGTGTGTGTGTGACTCTGTGTGTGTATGTGTGTGTGCTGGAGGGGGGGAGAGAGGAACAGGAGGGAGAGAAGGATCTCTTTTGCAATCCTGTCACCATAGAAACCCAGCTCTATATAGCTCACTCTCAGCTACTCTGGGTGTCTAGAAATTACCTGCAAATGGAGTTTACCTGCAGCCTTCATAGTAGGTATGATGAGCTCTATTGAAGTTCTGGTGAAAGGCCTCCTCTGCTATTATGGGTAATTGTAATGGGGCAGAGCCTTGGTTCCGTGTGAAATCTCAAGAATTAGAAATCCCTACCCCCCCCTCCAGCTCTTTTAAAAAAAGTAGAGAAGTTTCGTTGGTGTCACGTTTTCAAAGTTTGTGCCTCCTCTTCTCTTCTCTTCTCTTCTCTTCTCTTCTCTTCTCTTCTCTTCTCTTCTCTTCTCTTCTCTTCTCTTCATCTCCTCTCGTCTCTTCTCCCCTCCCCTCCCCTCCTCCCTTATGTTCCGTCCCTTCCCTTCCCTTCCCTTCCTTTCCTTTCCTTTCCTTTCCTTTCCTTTCCTTTCCTTTCCTTTCCCTTCCTTCCCTTCCTTTTCCTTTCCTTTCCTTTCCTTTCCCTTCCCTTCCCTTCCCTTCCCTTCCCTTCCCTTCCCTTTCCGATATATAAATATCTACGCTAAACTAAGTTAAACTAAGATAAATGTCTTTTTTTTTTTTTACAGGAAACAGGAGGCACTGAACAGCACAGATGCGACGACTCCAGACAGACCTTTATCTCCACCCTTTACAGCCCCACCAAGCATGAAGGTAAGGATCTACGGAATGGATAGATTATGGTGTGTGGCGGCATGTCTTCTTCTGGCTGTTTTATCTTCCACTTTATGGAGGTGGCGGGTGGGGGCTGCATTTCTGTTGGAGCCATTTTCAAAACAAGGGGAAACAACTCCATTTTCAATTTGTGGGCCACGTCTTCCCCAAATACTTATTTGTTTAACTCGAAGATGATCTCTTGCTTCATATGGCTCAGAAGTCCCAACCTCACATGGAAGACGATGGCAGGGAAAGACAAGAAAAAGCTGATGTAGAAGAAAGGCAACGTCGAACCTGAAATTGACATATGTGTAGCCATTTTAGTTAGCTTTATATTATATTCATTTACTCCTTTTCTTTCTCTCTGTTTTGTAAGGGGGTTTGTTCAATAAATAAATAAATATTAAGTGCCCTGTGACAGTGCACGCTGCTGTGCATTCTGGATTCGTTGATGTTTCCAGGTAGTCTTCAAGGGCAGCTCCTTGCAGATTGCATTGCATAATGCAAGACATGAGTGACTGTCAGCAAATGCCCCCCTGGTTCAGGAAAGGGTGTAATTGGGGCAAGAGATCAGGGGTCTCTAAAATTGGCAACCTTGTGGATCTCTCGGTGAGACCAAAGCCAACCTTGACTCCTCTTCCGATGATTTCACACGTTGGAAAGGAGGGTCACCCAAATTCCAGGTTTTCCACCAGCATGGACTATTCTCCACCAAGAATCAGGGATGGGTTTCAAATTTTTTTACTACCGGTTCTGTGGGCGTGGCTTGGTGGGTGTGGTATGGCTTGGTGGGTGTGGCTTGGCTTGGCTTGGTGGGCATGGCTTGGTAGGTGTGGCAGGGGAGGATACTGTAAAATTTCCATTCCCTCCCCAATCCAGGGGAAGGTTACTGCAAAATCCCCATTTCCTCCCGATCAGCTGGGACTTGGGAGGCAGAGAATAGATGGGGGCGGGGCCAGTCAGAATTTTTACTACCAGTTTTCTGAACTACTCAAAATTTCTGCTACCGGTTCTCCAGAACTGGTCAGAACCTGCTGAAACCCACCTCTGCCGAGAATACCTTATTTCTCATCCTAAGAAGCGAGTCCGTGATACAGAATTTTCAGTGGATTTTAAGTGAACAGAACAAGCTGGTAGGGGAGCAGATGGCTTTGCTTTGGATCTAGACCAAGTTAGGCTTTTAACATAAGGGGCAGCTGAGGAAGAGTTGACAGCACCCAGCTTTTGCGTCCTGAGATAGCTGCCCTACTCTGACTACTGGTAGGGCCAGACTGGCTGATACAAAGTACATTGCAATAATCCACCTCCTTTTTTTATAGTCATTATTATTGAAAAATAACTGGGACGGGAATTATCTCTCCAACATCATTGTGATTCCAAGTCTCATTAACACTGGCCATCGTGCTCAGTAAACAGGGATAAAAGTATGTTTAGATCTCTGGAGAACAGTCTAAATTCTCAGAGCCTGTAGTACAGTGGACTAAAGCACTGTTATTGACAACTGCTGCTTGCAATTACTGCAAGTTCAAATCTCACCAGGCTCAAGGTTGACTCAGCCTTCCATCCTTTCAAAGGTAGGTGAAATGAGGACCCAGATTGTGGGGGCAATAAGATGACTTTGTATAAATATACAAAAGTATGAAGGCTATTGCTTAACGCATTGTAAGCCGCCCTGAGTCTCCAGAGAAGGACGGCATATAAATTAAAGCAAAAATTAAAAATAAATAAATCATGGTTTAATCACCCTGCTCTGAAAAAACCCAGATGGGTCACCTTAAACTGAGAATCTTGGAATTAATAGGAGTCTACCATATAAACAAACAAACCTATTACCTTCCATTCTTAACAGTGACCAACCTGGTGTTTAATGTAAGTTGCTACTTCAGTCAAGATAAAAATAGTCAGGGTTTTTTTTTTTGTCTCCTAGATCTGGAGTTCAGAAGTTATTCCCTACATCCCTTTCATAATAGCAAACATCCTTGTTTCTAGAAAATAATTTAATCTCTTTTTAAAATCACCAGTGTTAGCAAACCTACTGTATTGTGGCAATGAATAACTGAGGCTGTTTTAAAATTTGGACCTTAAAAAGAAACTTGACTGGCCCCGCTCCCATCTATTCTGTGCCTCCCAAGTCCCAGCTGATTGGAAGGAAATGGGGATTTTGCAGTAATTTTCCCCTGGATTGGGGAGGGAATGGAGATTTTACAGTATCCTTCCCCTGCCACGCCCACTAAGCCATACCATTCCCACCAAGCTACACCCACAGAACCGGTAGTAAAAAAATTTGAAACCCACCACTGTTATAAATATATAAATGTATGCAGTTATTGTCTGTAGTATAGAGTTCTGGCCTTAGAAACCAATTTTTTTTCTGTATTTGGTTTCCTTCCTGATAATTTCCAGGAATCATCAAGGTATTTGAATAATTTAAAGGAGGAAAGTAGATTATGTAGTGAATGTCAAGTTAAACTTTTCTCTATATAGAGTTCAAGAGTGTTGATATGCCTCCTGGTTTTTATTATTAATTTTCATTCTTTACACATTTAGTTTGGGTAAGAAATCAAATTAGATAGATAGATAGATAGATAGATAGATAGATAGATAGATAGATAGATAGAGACAGACAGACAGACAGACAGACAGACAGACAGTAAATGATAGATAAATAATAGATAGATGATAGATAGATAGATAGAGACAGACAGACAGACAGATAGTAAATGATAGATAAATAATAGATAGATGATAGATGATAGATAGATAGATAGATAGATAGATAGATAGATAGATAGATGAAATTCGATTTACAATGCTACCTCAGTTCTCATCATTAATTGGTTCTGGGTGCAATGAGTACCAAAAATCATGACTACCAAACAATTTTTTTCCCATAAGGAATAATGTAGTGAGTCACAAGGCAGCCAATACCGACAAATTCTAACTTGTGTGTTGAGTAGCAAACAAACGATGAGTACTGGGACAAACTTTTCACATCAAAATGCATTGAGTACCAAATTCGATGAGTTTCAAAGCAAATGGGAAATTAAATGTAAAAAAAAAAGTCTATTGACATATACCATGTTAGTAATCATAGAATCCCAAAGCTGGTTTAAAGACTGTTGAAGTCATTCTTTTAAGCAGCAGGTATTGAATTAGAGTAGCAACTGTTAGATTGGCGCGGGGAAAAGAAGACGCGACTCAGCAGAGGTCCGTTCAGCACTTTATTCAGCTCATAGGGAATTGCCGGCTGTGCTGCTGAGCCCTCCTTATATACAGCTCTGGCAAGCTAGCCGGCCAATGACATTCATTTAAACTTCCCACTGGTGGATTAGCCAACCACCGGCAGATGCCCATATAAGGACACAACACCCCTCCCCTCCTAGTTCTCAGTCTGTCAATCCATGGCCGACATAGGTCATGTAGTCGCGCAGGTAGGCGGGGTGTCTACTAACCCTACTTGACCTGCGTGGTTCAGTCCCTGCTTCGATGTTGATCCGGACGGGTTGGGCTCCCGCCCTCTCCAGTTCCTGACGTGGAATTGTCTGGAACTTGGCCGTCGAGTGCGCTGGGTCTGGCCTACTGCCTCCGGCTGGGTTTGTTGGATTGTCCTGCGGGTGGCAGAGTCCCTCTCCCTGGCTGGGATGACGGAAACTCAGCCGCTGAAGTTCGCCTTGGACCCGGGCTGGGCAGCTGAACCGCGGTAGGTCCTTGGGTTCTTTCCTCCCTTCTTCAGCTTGTGCTCCGAGCCCCTGGCGGACTGTTGTGGTGGGACACCCCTGCGGCTGCGGTTGCGATTGATGCGGGTCGACTAGGTCTGGATGGTGTTGGCCTACCTTGCCAGGGTGGTGCAGGCCCACCTCGGCTGGGTGGTATAGGCCTACCTCGTTGGGGTGACGGCAGTCTACCTCGCCAGGGTGGTGCAGGCCCCCCTTGTCTGGATGGCACAGGCCTCCCTTGTCTGGGTGGCGCAGGCCTACCTTGTCTGGGTGGTGTCAGCCTACCTCGTCGGGGTGTTGTAGGCCTACCTCATCGGGGTGGTGGAAGTCTACCCCACCAGGGTGGCGCAGGGCTACCTCATCTGGCTGGTCTTTCTCAACTCCCCTCCACCTTTTCCGGAGCTGGTCGATGTGACACCTGCAGGTTCGTCCATCTTCCAGCTCCACTTCGTATGACCTCGGGCCGGTCACTCTCCCGATCAGTCCTTTCAGCCACTTCGGAGGGCCCTGGAAATTTAGCACGAAGACCGGATCTTCGGTTGTGAAAGTCCGTGGCAGCTGGGCATTGTTTTGTTGGCACTGTGGATTGTACTGGGGGTGTAGCCGATCCAAAGGTGATCGTAGTCTTCTCCCCATCAGAGCTGGTGGTGTGCGGAGTGATGTGCTGGGTGAACAGGAACTTATCAATTTTCTCCTGCCAGTCTCCTGCGCCCATTTTGGCGAGTGTGTCTTTGGTGAGTCTCACCATTTTCTCCATTTGCCCATTTCCTGCTGGCCTGTAAGGGGCGATGAGGGCGTGCCTAATGCCCAGCTCTGCTAAGAAGTCTTCCATGGTCTTGGAAGTGAGCTGGGGGCCGTTGTCCGAGACCAGGACGTCTGGAAGGCCGTGCGTGGCGAACAGCTGGTGGAGTGCCCTGATGGTGGCCTCCGTCGTGGTGGTGGGCATCGCGATTACTTCCAGCCATTTTGAGAACGCGTCCACTATGATGAGGAGAGACTATCTATTGCCATCTATTGGTCCTGCGAAGTCGATGTGTGTTCTCGACCAGGGGCTGCTGGGCGTCTCCCACTCCGTTGGCTGAGCTTGCGGTGGTGCCGGTCTCACCTCCTGGCATGGGTCACATCTGGCAATCCATTTTTCAGCGTTGGCCACCAGACTCTTCACCCACTCTCCCCCTTGGCCAGTCCCTCAAGGTCCAGGACATGACTTGCCTGAGGGTTTTTTCTCTTCGGGTATGCTTTGCCACGGTGGTGGACGATATTGGGCACAACTGGTCATCATCGATATGGAACAGTCCGAGAGTGGGTGCCGGGTCTTCCACTGGCTCTTGGATGGGGTATCTGCTGAGGGCATCGGCGTTGCAGATGGTCTTGCCAGGTTTGTGTATCAGCTTATACGAGTAGCCGGCGAGGAAGATGGCCCAGCGTGTCATCCTGGGCGACATGTAGGTGGGCATTTGCTTGTCTCCTGCGAGGAGTCCCAGCAGTGGCTTGTGGTCCATCACGATGGTGAACGCTCTTCCGTATAGGTATTCATGGAAGCGCTTGATGCCAGCTACGATGGCCAAGGCTTCCTTGTCCAGCTGGCTGTAGTTGCGCTCAGTCGTGGACATTGTTTTCGAGAAAAACGCAATGGGAGCTTCTGATCCATTGGGAAGTTGGTGGCTGAGGACAGCCCCTACTCCATATGGCGAGGCATCGCAGGTCAGAAACAGGGGGAGTGTCTCATGGTACTGCATGAGGATGCTGTCCGAAGAGAGTAGTCTTTTGATGTTCCGGAAAGCTGCCTCTTCTTCTTCTCCCCATTTCCAAGGGATCGCCTTCCCTAAGAGTCGATGGAGTGGCTCAGCAACTGTGGCTTTCTGTTTTAAAAAGACAGTGTAAAAATTCAGTAGTCCCAAGAAAGCCTGAAGCTCTGCTTTATTTTGTGGGGGCTGGAGCTTCGTGAATTGTTTTACTTTACTTTTGGTGGGGTGGATGCCTTTGCTATCAATTAGATAGCCCAGGAACTCGACCTCCTGGACCCCAATGATGCACTTGTCTCTCCTGACTCTTAGACCCTTTGTCTGCAACCGCTGCAGGGCAAGCCTGAGCCGTTCCAGTAGTTGGGCTTCAGAGTGGCCGGAGACCAAGATGTCATCAAAGTATGGCACCACCCCTGGAATGCCTTGCAGA
Organism: Pantherophis guttatus; assembly: GCF_029531705.1. The sequence continues at coordinate 18,156,171 of NW_026844043.1, read as the reverse complement.
AGGCGTTCCATCATCGATTGGAAAATGCCTGGGGCAGTGCTGAGTCCAAATTGGAGGCGGTTGCATTTGAATGCACCCTGGTGAGTGACAATAGTCTGAGCCTCTGCAGTTTTTTCATCGACTGGCAGTTGCTGGTAAGCCTGGGCCAGGTCCAGTTTTGCGAATATGGTTCCACTCCCTAGCGAATGCAACAGATGTTGCACCACTGGGACTGGCTATGCGCTCTGCTGTAACGCCCTGTTAATGGTGCATTTATAATCAGCGCAGATGCACACAGATCCATCATGCTTCATTGGGGTCACAATGTGGATCTCCCATGCAGCATGATCAATCGGCTCCAATATACCCTGGGTGATTAATTTGTCCAGTTGAGCGTCAACTTTAGGCCGGAGGGCGAATGGAACCCTGCGGGGCTCTAGCTGAATTGGAGTAGTTGTTGGATCTAAATTGAATGAAATGGGTTTCCCCAAAAATTTACCTAGGCTCCTGTTGAAGACGTCCTGGAAGTCTCCTAGGAGCTTGTTGAGTTTGCTCTGTCTAATTTGATTAATTCCGCCAATGGTGAGCCCTAGAGGCTTGAACCACTCCACTCCAAGAAGGGTTGGTTGGGTCTCCTTGACGACTGCGATGGGAAGGTCCCCAGAGAAGTCTTTGTACTGGACTCTGAGCTTGGTCCTTCCCAGGATTCTGATTGGGTGGCCCCCGAAATTCACCAATTTTGCTTGCAGCGGTTTGAGGTGGCTTTTGGCAATCTGCGGCTTGAGTTTCTTGAGCTGAACCCAGTCTATAATGGAATAGGGCGATCCGGAGTCGATCTCCATGGGACATGGTGTCCCTTCCACGTGGACAGTCACGTGGAACTTGTTGGATCCCTCAGCAGTGGTGTGCGCTATGGTGGTCTGATGGACCTCTCTGCTCTTCGCATAGCCTTCTCCCTTGCTCCTGGGGTATTGGGACCATTTGGATGACCTCTGGTTCTCGCGGTTGTGGGTTCTGGGAGCCTCCATGACCGGTTCTGCCGCTCTGCACGCTTCGGCGATGTGGCCCTTCCTCCTGCAACGTCTGCAGGTCGCAACCCGCCAGTGACATCTGGCGCGCACATGATCCCCGTTGCAACTGGCATAGAGTTCCTCTCGTCTGCCATCTTGAGGGCTTTCCTGCCGTTGGGGTCTGAGAACCTTGTCTACGGCCATTTTGGCTTCGGACTCTGACCCCGTGGTGGTCTCGTCTGATGAAGGTTAGGAATCCTTGTAGATCTTGTGGATCCCCTTAGACCTCCTCATGGTGGCTGCTGCTCTCTCTGACGATTCTGCAGCTGTAGCTTCCTCGATCACATCTCTCAGTGAGACCTTCTTACGGCTGAGGAGTTTCTTCTGGACAGAAACGTCCCTCATCCCGAAGAGGATCCGGTCTCTCAGTTGGATGTCCACATTCTCAAACTCACAGCTGGCTGAGCAGATACGAAGTCCTTAACCGATTCGCTGTCTCATTGATTCCGCTGGTGGAAATCAAACCGGTTGGCCAACGGGGTGCTGGTTGGAGCGTAATGCTCTTGCAGGATTTCCTGTAGTTCGGTCCAAGACATCAGTTCAATATCCCTCGGTGCCACGAGATCCATGGCCATTTCCAGAACCCCCAAACCACAGTGAGCCAGGAACAGGACTCGCTTTCGGTTGTCGTCCAGGTCGGTGAACCCGCTGCCTGCCAGGAATTGTCTGAACCGGACCATGAAGGACTTCCATTTCTCCTGGTTAGGGCTATTTTCACCCTCCCGGAGGCTCGAGGAAAGCCTCTGGAGCCTGGGGAGGGCAAAAGTGCCCCCCCGCCGTGGTGCAGGAGGCCGACTAGGCCACACCCATCATGGCCACACCCACCCAGCAATCGGGCAGAGAACCCCTTGCTAAAAATTTTGAAGCCCCCCCCTGTTGAGGACTACCTGTAATATGGAAAGTAGATAGACCAAGCCACCCTCTTCAAAATACCACTTCTCCTCCTTTCCGATGCAAATTGATCAGGCCTCTCTAGTAGAACTCACTACTAGAGGGGGGGTAATTGTAGACCATGAGGCCTGAAATATTGTAGACCATGAGGCCTGAAATATTTCCAGCTCCCCCCTCCCCTCCCCTCCACCCAGACATTAGAAACAATCATGAGATGGTATTTGTCTGTCCAAGATTACATAGAACATTTCATGTTGGTTCTGGAGAAGAAGAGAGACTGCTGTTCCCTAGCAACTGGAAATACCCCACGCTGTCACCCAGCCCTGATTGAAAATAGGGTTACCATCTGGCTGGGTTTTTTTTCTTCTCCGCTCCATATGGGAGCTTGAAGCTGCGTGTGTGGTGTCTGCATCCAGATGTTTAGGCTAGCTTCCCCACTTATTTATTTGTTTATTTATTTGCTTGGCCTGTTTTTCTGCGCCCCCCCTCCAATGCCATTTGAGAAGTTAATGCCCAAATCCAAGCAAACTATCCGTGCGATAATCCTTAATCCACGTTACTATTATTATTATTATTATTTTACTGGCTTGACACATTTCCAGCAAAGAGACTCTGCCTCGGCCTTCCTTCGTACGCCAGAACAGTTGAGAGACAATAACCATAAATATGTACGATGACATTAACTCAATTATAGCTCATCTGAAAGGCTGTATCAACATCGGAACAAGCATCAAAGAAAACCAGCCCTGTCGGTTAACAATATCCAGTGCCGGTGGAAATTGTAGTCCCTTAATGTATTTTTGTTTCCAATTTCATTTCAAGAGTTTTCTGAGCCAGACCAAATAGGCAAGGAAAGAAAGGGGAAAAAAAAAGAAGAATAACCATGAGGTATATCATCAGTCTTCTTTGAGAAGAGAGCTGGATATTTATTATACTGCTTGTTCTTCTTCTTCCAACTTTTCCATTCTTCTTTGCTGCAGAGAAAGAGAAGTTTGATTTGACATATTTTTTGGGGGAAAGGCCAATAGGATTGGAAAGCCATTTTCATGGAATGGGGTGGGTGGGTGGGTGATGTCAGATTCTTTATCAGCTGCAGTCTTCTTCTACCCAGTGTTTCTCAAGGTTACCAGCTTGAAAGTTTCATTCAGAATAGAGCTGGAAGGGACCTTGGAGGTCTTCTAGTCCAACCCACTGCTCAAGCAGGAGACCCTATACCATTTCTGACAAATGGCTGTCTAGTTTCTTCTTAAAATCCTCCGGTGATGAAGCATCCATAACTTTTGGAGACAAGCTGTTCCACTGGTTAATTCTCACTGATAGGAAGTTTCTCCTTAATTCCAGGCCGTTTCTCTCCTTGATTAGTTTCCATCAGTGGTGGGTTCCTCCCGGTTCGGCCCAGTTCTCCCGAGCCGGTAGCGGTGACGATATGACATCACCGAACTGGTTCTGCTCCCTCGCCCTCCCGCCTCCCCCACCCACCCGCATTATTCTTATCTGTTCGGGAGCTGGGCCCTCCTGCCACACACCCCCTCCCCCGCGTTATTCTTATCTGTTCGGGAGCTGGGCCCTCCTGCCACACATACCCCCCGCGTTATTCTTATCTTTTATTTGGCCCCACCCCCAATCTATTGCTGCCTCCTGAGAACCAGCTGATGGCTAGAGGAAAAAAACCTGTTTAAACTCTTGCCAGGGGGCTTCAAAGGGCCGCCCTACAGCTGATCAGTGTTAAAAGAAAACAAATGAGTAGACCGGTGCCTGCAAAAATACATGAGTAGTTAAGTGCCTGCAAAAATAAATGGGTAGACCAGTGCCTGCAAAAATACATGGGTAGACCAGTGCCTGCAAAAATACATGGGTAGACCAGTGCCTGCAAAAATACATGAGTAGATCAGTGCCTGCAAAAATAAATGGGTAGACCAGTGCCTGCAAAAATACATGAGTAGATCAGTGCCTGCAAAAATACATGAGTAGACCAGTGCCTGCAAAAATACATGGGTAGACCAGTGCCTGCAAAAAATAAATGGGTAGATCGGTACAGCTCTGCAAGCAGTTAAAAGCCTGGTAGACCAGTACCTCTGCTAAATCCTAAAGAATTGTCACATGACCATCAAGCCACGCCCACAAAACAAGCCACGCCCACAGAATCAGTAGTAAAAAAATTTAGAACCCACCCCTGGTTTCCATCCATTGTTTTTTGTCTTGCCTTCTGGTGCTTTGGAAAATAATTTGATCCCCCTCTTCTTTGTGGCAGCCCCTCAGATACTGGAATACTGCTATCATGTCACCCGTAGTGCTTCTTTTCTCCAGACTAGCCAAACCCAAATCCTGCAACCGTTCTTCATATATTTTTGTCTCCAGGCCTTTACTCATCTTAGTTGCTCTTCTTCGCACCTTTTTCAAAGTCTCAACCAGTGGTGAAATCCAAATTTTTTTACTACCGGTTCTGTGGGCATAGCTGGGCGTGGTGTGGCTTGGTGGAGGTAGCTTGGTGGGGGTGGCAGGGGAAGGATACTGCAAAATCTCCATTCCCTCCCCACTCCAGGGGAAGGATACTGCAAAATCCCCATTCCCTCCCCACTCCTGGGGGAAGGATATTGCAAAATCTCCATTCCCACCCCACTCTGGAGCCAGCCAGAGGTGGCATTTGCCGGTTCTCCGAACTATTCAAACTTTCCGCTACCGGTTCTCCAGAACCTGTCAGAACCTGCTGGATTTCACCCCTGGTCTCAACATCTTTTTTATAATGTGGTGACCAAAACTGGATGCAATATTCTATGTATGGTCTTATAAAGGACCACACCTTAAGATTGTATTATTACTGATTTATTGTATGCTTCCACAAATGGTTTTAACTAACTTCAAATTGATTTTCATGACTTTTTTGTTGTATTTTTAATTGTTGTAAGCCACCCACCACAGTCATGTAGGTGAGATGGATAGTGACATAAATTGAATAACAGTGATCTGAGGTACAGGTAGTCTATTCATGTAGTGACCATTTTTCACACTTACGACCATTGCAGCATCCCCATGATCATGTGATCAAAATTCAGAAGTTTGGCAACTGGGTTGCATTTATGACAGTTGCAGTGTCCAGGATCATACTAAGATTGCCTTTTCCAACCATCTGACAAGCAAAGTCAATGGGGAAACCAGATTCACTTAACAACCGTGTTACCAGCTTAACAACTGCAGTGATTCACTTAACAAATGCAGCAGGAAATTTCATAAAAGGGGGTAAAACTCCCTGAAGAACCGTCCTGTTCAGCAACGGAAATTTTGGGCTCAGTTCAGGGGTGGGTTCTAAATTTTTTTACTACCGGTTCTGTGGGCGTGGCTTATTTTGAGGGCGTGGCTTGATGGTCATGTGACAATTCTTTAGGATTTAACAGAGGTACTGGTCTACCAGGCTTTTAACTGCTTGCAGAGCTGTATTTATTTTTGCAGGCACCGGTCTACTCATTTGTTTTGGGAGGCACGGGTCTACCACCAAACTGCCTTTTAACACTGATCAGCTGTAGGGAGGCCCTTTGAAGCCCTGCAGCAAGAGTTTAAACAGTTTTTTTCCTTATAGCCCATCATCTGGGACTCAGGAGACAACAATAGATTGGGGGTGGGGCCAAATAAAAGGTAAGAATAATGCTGTGGGGGCGGGGGCAGAACTGGTTTGGTGACGTCATATTGTCACTGCTACCGGCTCGGTGGAACCAGGCCGAACCTGGAGGAATCCACCACTGGCTCAGTTGTGAGGACTACCTGTATTGTTAGAAGAGAAAGTGGAATTACTGAACAGACTTACCACAATTATTTCCACCCAAATTTGTTAAATTTGGCTGTTTGCTGCTAAATTTGGAAATTAATTTTGGCTAGTTTGAACAGAGAAACAACCGGGAGCTGGATGCAATCCACCACTTATGTATTTTAAAAGTTGATGTATAGCAGAGGTGTCAAACTCAATTTCATTGAGGTCCGCATCAGGGTTGTGTTTGACCTCGGAGGGCCTGGGGCGTGGCCAGGGTGGGCGTGACAGCACTCAGCCTCCTGCAGCACTCTGCCAGTCAAAACAGGGCGCGACGGTTAATTACAAAATGTAGGCTTTGCTTTCTGACATCCAGATCCTGCGAGCAAGGGCTGTGAACTGCACAGAAAATACACTTTTGTTTGGTTATGAAAAAATATCCCCAAAGTCAGAAGTAGACTAAATGTAGAGCCTTGGTGGCGCAGCGGACTAAGTGCTGTTATGTAGCACTTAGATGCCAGCTGCCTGCAATTAGTGCGAGTTCAAATCTCACCAGGCTCAAGGTTGACTCAGCCTTCCATCCTTCCGAGGTAGGTAAATTGAGGACCCGGATTGTGGGGGCAATAAGCCGACTTTGTAGAAACACCGCTTATGGGGGGCCAAAAGCCCTAATAAGCAGGTATATACAAAAGAATGAAGGCTATTCCTATAAGTGCATTGTAAGCCGCCCTGAGTCTTCGGAGGCGGGCGGCATATAAATTGAACTAATAAATAAATAAATAAATAGACTGACTTTTAGCTACACACCTTCCCAGCAAACAGCAAATTTTGAAGCTCCGGGTAAAGAGGATTCATTTTAAGATTAGTAACCGCAGGTTGCATGTTAGAGGTTCCTAAAGGAATTCTGGAAACTCTGTATTTTAAAGAACATTTGAGGGAAGGGGTGCAGAATAGCCCTGGTGGTGCAGTGATTAGAGTGCAGCACTGCAGGCTATTTCAGCGGACTGCCAGCTGCAGTTCCAGTGGTGGGTTCCTCCCGGTTCGGTCCAGTTCGGCTGAGCCGATAGCGGTGACGATATGATGTCTCCGAACCGGTTCTCCCCCCCCGCCCTCCCCCCCACGTTATTCTTACCTTTTATTTGGTCCCACCCCCAATCTATTGCTGCTTCCTGAGTCCCAGCTGATGACTAGAGGGAAAAAAACTGTTTAAACTCTTGCCGGGGGGTTTCAAAGGGCCGTCCTACAGCTGATCAGTGTTAAAAGCAAACAAATGAGTTGGGTCGTGAGTGCGAGGACTGGTCGTAAGTGTGAGGACCTTCCAGAAATGACTCTGACCAGCTAGCCACGTCCACCTAGTCACATGACCTCCAAGCCACACCCACAAAATAAGCCACGCCCACAGAACCAGTAGTAAAAAAATTTAGAACCCACCCCTGTGCAGTTCGGCAGTTCAAATCTCACCAGGCTCAAGGTTGACTCAGCCTTCCATCCTTCTGAGGTGGGTACCCAGATTGTTGGGGGCAAGAGGCTGACTCTGTAAACCGCTTAGAGAGGGCTGTAAAAGCACTATGAAGCGGTATATAAGTCTAAGTGCTATTGCTATTGCTATTCTCTGCCTGAGGCTGTAGAGACCTGGCACCAATCAAAACACTGTGAAGCAACTGATCAGCACTGATAGGGTAAGCCACTATACCATTTATTACCACTATACCATTCTTTTATCCTATACCATTTCTTTATTTTTAAATAAATTTATTATTTATTATTATATTATACCCTATGGCATTTATTATTTCTTTTTAACTATCTTGCCCAGTGGTGAAATCCAATTTTTTTTACTACCGGTTCTGTGAGTGTGGCTTGGTGGGCATGGTGTGGCTTGGTGGGTGTGGCAGGGGAAGGATACTGCAAAATCTCCATTCCCACCCCACTCCAGGGGAAGGATATTGGATGCACCTGTAAAAATCAATACTTTCGGAGTAGGTTGTATTTTCGGGGAAACACGGTAAATGCACAAATACCCTCTATAAATGAGGCAAAACACCATCACCGAATTGTGACTGTGGGGCCGAAAAACAAACTATCCAACATACGGTGTCAGAATGCCAAAATAGAGCCTTATCATGGAGATTTCCTGGATTTCCTGGCTGCGACAAATGAAAATAAAAAAATTATATTCCTGTTAGTCTAATCTTCCTGTTTAAGATTTCAGGTTTTTATATTTTCTGGTTTGTATTTACCCCCTTTGTTCCTTTTTACTGACATATGATGTGAATGAGCCATATGATAAATAAAGAAAATATGTACCGGTACCTAACCCAGGGGTGGGTAATTAATTTTCCCAAGGGGGCCACATGAGGGCGCCAGCCAACTGAAAGAGTGCACAGGGACTGCGCAGAGTTCAACCTGACTTGGTTCTTCTCCCACCCCCCTATGGTGCACTTATTTATATTTGATTTCTAATTTTCAATTAACTTCACACGGTCGGACAGGAGCAGCCAAAGGGCCAGATGTAGCTTGGGGGGGTGGGGGGAGGCATAAAATGCCCAGGTCTGCCCTAACCGGTTTATTCAATGGTGCGCTCATTGTCAATTTAACATAGTTCCTTGTGGACGTTCCTTTTTTTTTTTTTTCTTTCCTCCTGTCCCAGCATCAGATGCTTTTCCAGAAAGCTGGCTTTGCATAATGTATCCAACCTAGGATAATCAGAGCTTGGTCATTTGTGCCTTGATGTAGAACTCCTGGTTGATTTGTTCAGTCAGTCATTGGTTAGGGTTTTTTTTGCCTGCCCATAGTAGTCTTCTCCACCACCAAAAGTCAGAGATGTCAGTACTTTTCCTAGCCTGCTTCTTTAAAGTCCAATTTTCGCTTGTCTATAATCAATGAAGGACATAATGACGTTTTGTGTTCTTCCATAGGTATACTATCATGTAGATATTGCTTCAATGGCAGCATAGGACAATATCCTCACAACACCTAAATGTAGGATTGTGGACTTCCAACAAAAGGAGGACATGTCCTTTTTTTTTATCTTCATGTATTTATTAATTTGTATCTCACCTTTATTGTTTTCATAAATAACTTAAGGCGGCTAACATATCCAATACATCTTCCTCCTCCTATGTGAGGTGAATTGGGCTAAGGTGAATTGGTTAAGAGAAAAGGACTGCCCAAAGTCACTCACCTGACTTTCATGCCTAATGCAGGATTCAAACTCACTGTCTCCTGGTGATTGGCCCAAAGTCACCCAATCAGCTTTCATGGTTAAGGCAGAACTAGAACTCACTGTCTCCTGATGATTGGCCCAAAGTTACCCAGCCAGCTTTCATGCCTAACCGAAGGACTAGAACTCACTGTCTCCTGTGATTGGCCCAAAGTCACCCAGTCAGCTTTCATGGCTAAGGCGGAACTAGAACTCATTGTCTCCTGGTGATTGGCCCAAAGTTACCCAGTCAGCTTTCATGGCTAAGGCGGGACTAGAACTCATTGTCTCCTGGTGATTGGCCCAAAGTCACCCAGTCAGTTTTTCATGGTTAAGGCAGGACTAGAACTCACTGCCTCCTGATGATTGGCCCAAAGTTACCCAGCCAGCTTTCATGCCTAACGAAGGACTAGAACTCACTGTCTCCTGTGATTGGCCCAAAGTCACCCAGTCAGCTTTCATGGCTAAGGCGGAACTAGAACTCATTGTCTCCTGGTGATTGGCCCAAAGTTACCCAGTCAGCTTTCATGGCTAAGGCGGGACTAGAACTCATTGTCTCCTGGTGATTGGCCCAAAGTCACCAGTCAGTTTTTCATGGTTAAGGCAGGACTAGAACTCACTGCCTCCCTCTTTCTAGCCTGGTGCCTTAACCACTAGACCAAAGTTGTCCTCACATTCTCTATCCTGCAGGTATAGCTTTAAAATGTATAGCCTTAAAAAAAATATTGTCCAGCATTTTGAGTGAATTCTTGTTTTGGAAGAGAAGGGACTGTTTTTAGAACAATGCTCATTGAAACTTCTGTTCATTCTGACCTTGTAAATTGTCTGCTTCTTTCTTTTCCCTGTTCAGGGACAGACCTGACAGCCTGTTTTTCCTTTAATTAATTTATTTTGTGATTCCAGCCATCGGCTTCAATCCACCCCCTTCAAATCTCTGTAATCTGTGAAGCCCATGATTTCTCCTATGTTACTATGGTGAAATTTGAAATGTGTGTTGTCTTGATATTATTGCTAGCATATGTTCTTGAAAATAAAAGATTTGTTGGAAAAATATGGTGATTAAAAATATAGTCTTTCTGATGCTGGAAAAAGGAATTTCATATGCCAGTAAGTCTAAGTAAACTTTTTGGCAGTTTTTTGCTGCATCTTTTGTTGTGGATAGCAACAGCACTTAGACTTGTATAGAATAGAATAGAATAGAATAGAATAGAATAGAATAGAATAGAATAGAATAGAATTCTTTATTGGCCAAGTGTGATTGGACACAGAAGGAATTTGTCTTGGTGCGTATGCTCTCAGTGTACATAAAAGAAAAGATACATTCGTCAAGAATCATAAGGTACAACACTTAATGATAGTCATAGGGAAATAGTCAATATAAATCTTAAGGATACCAGCAACAAGGTTACAGTCATACAGTCATAAGTGGGAGAAGATGGGTGATAGGAATGATGAGAAGATTAATATCTTCACAGTGCTTTACAGCCCTCTCTAAGCGGTTTACAGAGTCAGCCTTTTGCCCCCAACAATCTGGGTCCTCATTTTACCGACCTTGGAAGGATGGAAAGCTGAGTCAACCTTGAGCCAGTGAGATTCTAACTGCCAAATTGCAGTCAGCCGGCAGTCAGCAGAAGTAGCCTGCAGTACTACATTCTAACCACTGCACCACCACAGATGCCATGAAAGTAAAATGGTTAGTTTGTCCTCCATTTCCCTCCCCCATTTGTCCTCCTTTCCAATTATGCACGTCCTCCTTTATCTATGCAGATATGTAGTAATGCTACCCAAAAGTAACCATCAGTCCCCTATTATTGCTTCAAGTCCCATCTAGCAAGTCCAGTGATTGCTAGATGAATCTGCTACCCATGTCTTCTAAATCAGTACTTCCCAACCGAGGCAACTTTGAGATAGGTGGACTTCAACTCCCAGAATTCACCAGCCAGTGTGTGCTTGTTGATGGCTGCTTTTTTTTTTTTTTTTTAATTTGATTTATATGCCGCCCTTCTCCGAAGACTCAGGGCGGCTTACAATGTTCTCAGCAATAGCCTTCATCCTTTTGTATATTTATACAAAGTCAGCTTATTGCCCCCACAACTGGGTCCTCATTTCACCTACCTTAGAAAGGATGGAAGGCTGAGTCAACCTTGAGCCTTGGCGAGATTTGAACCCTGCAGTAATTGCAGGCAGCTGGTCTTAATAAGCTTAATAACAGGGTGCCTTAAACCCCTGTACTACCAAGGCTCTTTGAGTTTGAGTTGGATTTAGAATAACAGAGTTATTATAAGGCACCTTGGAGGTCCAATCCCCTGCTTAGGCAGGAAATCCTACACCACAGTGAGTGGCCAGGTTTACAGGCTTGCTAGCATTTTTGGACTTGGCTTGGTTTAGGATGCTCCCAGTTCCCCAGTTGAAACGATATTTAAGTCTCTCCATGTGTGGTGAAATAATGGAGTTTTCATTGTGTCTTCTGACTGCTAGTTAGTGTTTGTGGTTGCGCTCTCTTAGTCTTCTGTTTGGAGATAGGTAGGTCATGAAATATCTGCAAGAAAATAACCGAGCTCAGAGAGCACCAAGGACCTCACAGTTCAATCCTGAGTTACAAATCTTCTCTTTAATTGGAATCATCTAAATGTTAGTCTAATGACATGAGGAGGTAGAGAAACTCTGGGGCCATGGCTGCATGAATCTCACACCACCTGGTTTCCAAAAAATTAAGATCAGCTCCATAATCACCCATGGCTGCGTGGGTGATTATGGGAGCGTCATGGCGCTCCCATGTAACACCTCTCCTGCATGAGCTGCACTAGCTCCCGGTGGTCCTCCGGGTGCGATTCAAGGTGTTGGTGACCACCTTTAGAGCGCTCCATGGCTTAGGGCCTGGATATTTACGAGACTGCCTTCTGCCACCGCGAGCCTCCCACCGGCCAGTACGCTCCCACAGAGAGAGGCTCCTCCAGGTGCCGTCGGCCAAACAGTGTTGACTGGCGGCCCCCAGGGAGAGAGCTTTCTCTGTGGGAGCACCTGCCCTCTGGAATGAGCTCCCCCCGGAGATACGGACGATTCTGGATTTACGTAGTTTCCGTCGGGCCCTCAAAACCTTTTTATTTCATCAAGCCGGGCTGGCTTAATCTCTCCAATTGTGTAATTTTAATCTGGATTTTTAAATGGGGGATTTTAACTGTCGGGCCAAACTGTTTAATATATTTTTAAATTGTTTTTAAAATTTTGTATTTGATGTTTTTTACTTCTGGCTGTTCACCGCCCTGAGTCCTTCGGGAGAAGGGCAGTATATAAATTTAAATATTAAATTAAATTAAATTAAATTAAAGATGATCTGAGAAACTGACATGGACCAGAGGCTGATCCAAGTTCTCCTTATTCTCTGATGTGCTTGTCAGAGTCCTTTTTTTTTTCCAACTCTGTTCCAACACGTTTATGCCAAGAAAACAAAATACAACTACAATAAAGACCGAGGCATCCGTCGTAATCTGTCCCATAAGAATAATACTGAACGTTGGTAATTTAAACCCAGAAAGATGGATTAATGCAATTTTGTTTTAGTGAAATCTCCAGATTGGGAGATCAGTGGTACGTTTTCTTCTGTTGCAAATGATCTCACTTTCCCAGGCAGGCTGATATGCTGCCTTCAAAAACGTGTTTGTATGTTGTAGGAGAGGGAGGGAGGAAGAAAAAGGAGGTAACAGCTGGAAACCCTGGATGCTGTAGAATTTTTTTTTTCTCCGTTTATCCCTTTTTTATGCTTAATGGTTTCTTTTCAATCTACATTTCATCCCCTGGGCTTGAAGATGATATTGGAAGATGATAGTAGAATTGCTAATATGCTTTCTGTCGTAGTACAAAGGGATTAATGCTAGCATCCATATGGGGAAAGATGTAAACAACAATAACAGTCACGACAATAATAATCATAATTCTTTTTTTTTTCCTCCGGAAGTACATTTTGTACGGTACTTTTTTCAAAATTTTAACTCGACGGCAATCATTCTAAGAGTTTGTGATTGCACCAAATCACAGCTATGGAGATTCTCAATCATCCAGGTTAGCAGTTGTCCCAAAAGATGTTTCCCCCCCCCCAAAAAAAGGCAACTAGACTTTCTTGGTTTTATTCTTTGGAAATATTTCAGTTCTCATCCAAGAAGCTGGAGCAGAAGTAAAGAACTGAAGAAGCTTCTTGGATGAGAAGTGAAATAATTTCAAAGAAAAAAACTAAGAAAGTCCAGTTGCCTTTTGGGAACACCCCCCCCCCCACACCTTTGGGTACCCCAAATCACATTATAAACATTTCCATAAGATAGCCCTCCTTACAACCATAATTAAACCTGGAATTATGATTGGAAGTCATTGTGGTTGCAAATCAAGGAATCCATGGGACTGGAAGTGATTTTCCAGCCTTCTTTTTTTGGCTGTCATTAAGCAAACAACGTGGTTTATTTATTTATTTATTTATTTATTTATTACCGTATTTTCCTGCGTATAAGACGACTGGGCATATAAGACGACCCCCAACTTTTCCTGTTAAAATATAGGGTTTGGGCTATACTTGCCATATAAGACTGCCCCTCTTCCAATGCACACCAAATAAAAATTAAAAAACATCAACTGGCTCACCTACAATGTAAAAGCAGCTGTGCTAGTCCCAAAATGGCCCCTGCAACAAGCAGGAACCTCACACAGCCACAAAAAGCCCCCCCAAAAAACTTTCACACTCTAAACACACACAACACAACACAACTGGCTCACCCACAATGTAAAAGCAGCTGTGCTAGACCCAAAATGGCCCCTGCAACAAGCAGGAACCTCACACAGCCACAAAAAGTCCAAAAAACCAACTTTCACACTTTACACACACAAAATTCCACATACAGCTTTGTGAGATTTTGTGTGTTTGTGTAGTTGGAGTGAAACACTACAGAAACACACTAAATCTCAGAAAGCTGCACAAATATTATTTTATTTTATTTTATTTTTATTTTTATATGAAAGCTAAATTTAAAACTTCCTAAACGGCTTCCTAAATGGCTAGGTCTAAAAAAGAACAATTAAAAAAACCCCAATTGACTATTTTTTTTAAAGCTCCCAAAGGGGAAAAAAACTTACCCAATAGAACAGGGGTCTCCAACCTTGGCAACTTTAAGACTTGTAGACTTCAACTCCCAGAATTCCTCAGCCAGCTTTGCTGGCTGAGGAATTCTGGGAGTTGAAGTCCACAACTAACTCCTTGCTTGATTGCAGGCAGGGAGTTGCTTGCTTGCCTGAATAGATTCAAGCAAGCAAAGCAAGGCAAGCGTTGCGATTAGCAGCTGAGGTAAGCAAGCTGGAGGGGGAAAACTTTTTCCCTTTTACGTGGTTTCTGGCCATCCCAGCTGAGTTGCAGGGAACTCAGCTGGGATCGTCAGAGCTGGGATCGTCAGAGTAAAAGGTAAAAAACTTTTTCCCTTTTACGTGGTTTCTGGCGATCCCAGCTGAGTTGCAGGGAACTCAGCTGGGATTGTCAGAGCTGGGATCGCCAGAACTGGGATCGCCAGAGCCATTTAAGGCTCGTCAGAGCCTTTCGGGCTGGTCTGCCTGGTTACAGGAGAACTACACCCGGCGTATAAGACGACCCCCGACTTTTGAGAAGATTTTCATGTGTTAAAAAGTCGTCTTATACGCCGGAAAATACGGTAGTTCGATTTATATGCCGCCCTTTTCCGGAGACTCAGGGCGGCTTACAATGCATTAAGCAATAGCCTTCATACTTTTGTATATACCTGCTTAGTAGGGCTTTCGCCCCCCCCCTCCAGCGGTGTTCTTTTTATACAAAATCAGCTTATTGCCCTCACAATCCGGGTCCTCATTTTACCTACCTCGAAAGGATGGAAGGCTGAGTCAACCTTGAGCCTGGTGAGATTTGAACTTGCAGTAATTGCAGGCAGCTGGTGTTACTTAACAGTGCTTTAGTCTGCTGCGCCACCAAGGCTCTTGTTAAGCAAATATGTTGATCGTTAAATCCATTCATTTCAATTGGCTTTTTTAAACTGGAAAGTGTTGCCAGATGCCCAAATTTTGATCACATGACCATGGAGAGGCTGCAAAAGTCTTAAGTGTGAGCATCAGTCATAAGTTACTTTTTTCAGTCGAATGGACGCTACTTGCAACTTCGAATGGACGCTAAACTAATGGTTGTAAGTTGAGGACTACCTATATCTAAAATCCAATTTGCTATTTATAGTACTACTGTATCTTTCAGTGTAATCGGCTAAACTGACCACTAGGAGGCAGTACATGAACAGTTTCATCCTTACTGGGAATCATCAAATACAGGTAGTCCTTGACTTACAACAGTTCATTTAGTGATGGTTCAAAGTTACAACGGCACTGAAAAAAGTGACTTATGACCATTTTTCACCCTTACGACCATTGCAGCATCCCCAAGGTCACGTGATCAAAATTGGGACGCTTGGCAACTGGTTCCTATTTATGACGGTTGCAGTGTCCAGGGGTCATGTGATCCCCTTTTGCGACCTTCTGACTAGCAAATTCAACGGGGAATCCAGATTCACTTAACAACCGGGTTACTAACTTGGCAAGTGCAGTGATTCACTTAACAACTGAGGCAAGAAAAGTCGTAAAATGGAGCAAAACTCACTTAACAAATTTTCACTTAGCAACATAAATGTTGGGCTGAATTGTGATCATAACTCGAGGACTACCTATATACATAGCCAGAGATGAAGAGTTCAAATCCTCTCTTGGGAACTGAACTCATGGATTGTTGCATTTTAATGGACTATATACAGTGAATTAGCTTGAGGAGCTATTCAGCTGCTATCTCTCAATGGGGCTGCAGGAAGGGACATATAGAAACTGTCAGAATGGTATCTGTCTGTCTGTCTGTCTGTCTGTCTCTCTCTCTCTCTCTCTCTCTCTGTGTGTATTTGTGTATTTGTGTGTATGCTTTTTCTCAAAGAAGTAAAGAAGCTTGCTTGGTAATTTACACATACAGTTTGAATAGATTTGGGTATAATTTTGCCATAATTGTTTGCTAAATGAAAGATATGCAGTAGCTATGTCAGGAAATGTTGTACACAAGAGCAAATGACTCTTCTTTTAACAAAATCATTAGCAACAAGTAATAGAATAGAATAACAAGTACACGGTGGAACATTGATTTAGGAAGAGCCTTACCTCCTGCAGTTGTGCAAAGAAAAACCTTTAACACAGTGGTGAAATCCACATTTTTTACTACCAGTTCTGTGGGTGTGGCTTGGTGGGCGTGGCTTGGTGGGCATCACAAGGGAAGGATACTGCAAAATCTCCATTCCCACCCAACTCCTGGGGGAAGGATATTGCAAAATCCCCATTCCCACCCCACTCTGGGGCCAGCCAGAGGTGGTATTTGCTGGTTCTCCAAACTACTCAAAATTTCCGCTACCTGTTCTCCAGAGCCTGTCAGAACTGGCTGGATTTCACCCCACTTTAACCCAGCGTTTCTCAGTTTTGGCAACTTTTAAGTCATGCAAACTAGGGAATTCTGGGAGTCGGCTGGGGAATTCTGGGAGCTGAAGTCCACATGTCTTAAAGACATGTCAAGTTTGAGAAACACTGCTTTAACAAGACCAAGGGATTCTAGAGTAAGTGTGTTTCCCCCAAAAGAAAAGTAGAGAAAGAGAAAGAGAGAGAAAAGGAAAGGAAAGAAGGGAAAGGAAAGAAAAGAAGGAAGGAAGGAAAGGACAGAAGAAAGAAAGAAAGAATGAATGAATGAAAAAAGAAAGAAATCACAGGAACAGTTAACAAAGCTCAGTCTAGCTTCAAAGTGACATTTTGCCTGCTTATGTTGAAATCCAGCTGGTGGTTATATACCTCCAGCTTTTTTTTCTGTTTTGCCACAAAATAAATATTTGGGTTCATATTGTCAATCTGAAAAAGGATCAATTAATCCTGGCAAGATGTAACCTGTCATTTTTGTCAACCATTTCTTGTTTTCTTGGGGATTCTTAATCGCTTTATCCTAATTTTGGGCATAATGCCTGGTGAGGTGGTTTCTTTGAAAACAGGTCTGCCAACTCCCAGAGGGCAAAGGGGGGCAGAGAGGAAACCAGGTGTCCCAGAAGGTATCTCTGTTCAGGTAGATTCTCTAGACTGCAACTTTTTCATAGACAACCATTTGGCTCCAACACATCCAATTGATAGGTCAGTGATGGCAAACCTTTTTTTCCTCATGTGCCAACACACATAATTCAATCCCCCCCCGCCCCATTTTTGGCCTAGCAGGCCTCCCTGAAGCCTCCAGAGGCTGGAAACAGCCCATTTGCAGACTTCTGGTAGAACCGTTTTTTGCTCTCCCCAGGCTCCAGAGGCTTTATTGAAGCCTGGGGAGGGCGAAAACAGTCTCCCCTGCCACCCCGGAAGCCCTCCGGAGGCCAGAAATGGCCTGTTTCCTGACTTCCGGTGGGCCCGGAAGGTCCGTTTTTCACCTACCCCAGGCTCCAGAGGCTTTCTTAGAGCCTGGGGAGGGTGAAAACGGCCTCCCCCACCCCCCAGGAGGCCGAAAACGCCCTCCCAGAGCCTCTGCGCAAGCTCTGTACTTACCTGGTATCCAAAAGAGGCCACGTGGAGACTCCTAGAAGAGGAGGGGTGGCGAGGGCAGGGTCAGCTGAAAACTAACTGGCTGGTGCACGCATGCGCGCTGGAGCTGAACTAGGGCAACGGCTCGCGTGCCAGCAGATATGGCTCCGCGTGCCACCTGTGGCACGCGTGCCATAGGTTCGCCATCACGGCGATAGGTAGTCCTTGACTTACAAATGTTTGTTTAGTGACCGTTCGAAGTTACAACAGCACTGAAAAAAAAGTGTTCGTTTGTCTAGTTGTTCTGGTGTGCAGTGCTCTATAGCGTTGTTTTGAGGGTAGGAATTGAAACAATTTATGTCCAGGTTATGAGGGGTCTGTAAATATTTTCACAGCCCTCTTTTTGACTCGTGCAGTACACAGGTCCTCAATGGAAGGCAGGTTGGTAGCCATGGTTTTTTCTGCAGTTCTAATTATCCTCTGAAGTCTGTGTTCAGAGGGGTCTGTGAAGGCTCAGGGCCAGGTTATCTTCGAGACCGCCTTCTGCTGCATAGCTCCCAGCGACCGGTAAGATCCCACAGAGTTGGACTTCTCCTGGTCCCGTCAGCTAAACAATGCCAGCTGGCGGGCCCGCAGGGGAGGGCCTTCTCTGTGGCTGCCCCAGCTCTCTGGAACCAGTTACCTACTGAGGGCCGGACTATCCCCACCCTATTGGCCTTCCGGAAAGCGGTGAAGACCTGGCTTTTCCGGCAGGCCTGGGGCCGTTGATCTCACTCTTGTGATCTGGTAAGATCCGGCCATGAATGGCGTGAATGAGTTTTTAATGTTTTTAATTTTTAAATGTTTTTTTATAATGATTTTTTAAAATGTATTGTGAGCCGCCCTGAGTCTTCGGAGAGGGGCGGCATATAAATTGAATAAATTAAATTAAATTAAATTAAATTAAATTATTAATTGTTGGGTTGCAGAACCAAATCAGACAGTTACAGAGGTGCAGATGACAGACTCAATAATTCCTCTGTAGAATAGAATGGAGAAGCCAGATTCACTTAACAGTTGTGTTACTGACTTAACAACTGCAGCGATTCACTTAACAACTGTGGCAAGAAAAATCATAAAATGGGGCAAAACTCACTTAACTGGTTGGCTTAGCCACGGAAGTTTTGGGCTCAGTAGTGGTCGTAAGTCGAGGACGATCTGTATCGTTGAGCAGCAGTAGAAAACAAGGGTGGAAACCCAGCCCATTCAGCAAGGTCAACAGGGGTTCTAGATCTGGCCTCCGCTTTTCATACTTGCAGGAGGAATTTCTATAAGATCTCCACAGCTGACTCATTTTTCCATTCGCAAAGGGCAACTGCAGGAGATTTTTGCTCTGGATTTTCAACAATAAGCTGTTTTTCTGGTGAAGTTGGACTCAGAGCCAACATCCTCAAACATTCCCCTCCCCTCCCCTTATCACCGCACTGTGTTTATTGGATGGGACAGTTTGCTAATATTCTCATTTCACAGATAAGGTTACTGATCTATATCTACAGAGGCTCCATTGGTTGGTCACACCTCTTGGATGACATGAACGGGTGAGATGCCAAAAATATCAGTTCAAATCCCTGCTTAAATATTAGGATTACTTACCTGGCTATTTCTTAGCCGAGCCAACACAGGTGGGTAATTGGAAGGGTGGAAGAAACTAAGAAGAAATGGGAAACTATTTTTCTCATTTCGGGACTGGAAAAGCTGGCTGGGGAATTCTGCTAGTTCTGAGCGGCACGGTGGCCTAGAGATGAAGATTCTTGCCTCCCACTCAGAAGGTTGAGAGTTCAATCCTAGGCAGGGGTTTCTCTACCAGTGTGCAAAGAGAAAATATCTGCTGCGAACTCCTCATAGGCATCAGGAAGGGCATCTGGCCAGTAAATGCTCAGCTCCATTCAGTCACCATCCCAAAGCAAGGGATGACAGTCTTGTAGACAGAAAAAAAAAGTCCACACATCTTAAATAGCAATAGCACTTAAATTTAGATACCACCCCTTAGTGCTTTACAGAACTCTCTGGTGGTTTACAATGTCAACATATTGTCCCCAACGATTTAGGTCCTCATTTTACTGACCTTGGAAGGAGGGAAGGTTGAGTCAACCTTGAGCCCTGTCAGGATTGAACTCTAGACTGTAGGCAGAGTTAACCTGCAGTACTGCATTCTAGCCACTGTGCCACCAGGCCTCCTTAAAGTCATTGAAAAACATTGGTTTATAGTGAATTCATTAAGATGGGGTCTCTGCAGTATTTGCAATGCTTCTTCCTAGATGTATCTTAAACCAGGTTAAAGTGTTGTTTATGTCCATTAATTTGCTTTCTATCTCTTGCTTGTTTCTGCTCTCTTCCCTTCTTTTCTCAAACTCTCTGCAATCTTTCACACTGTCTGTTGTGTGAATGCAGCCAAGGACTTTTGGCAAGCCGAACAGCAATGCTTGAATCACACTGCTCATCTTCATTTCTCCAGAGATGTGGACTGTGGGTCATTAACTGGAAAAACTAATAGCAAAATTAATCACATTAATCAGATGATAATGGCTTTTTCCAGATATCTCTATATCCTTACTCGGGAATCTCTGGGGACAAACCTCAGTTATTCAAGATGCAACCTTGGAAATTCAGAATGAGAATACTGGGGATGTTTTGAAATCAAAACACCCTACTGCCTTGTAAGGTAGCTCAGCCTGCACCCCACTGCCTTGATGCACCCCACTGCCTTATAAGGTAGCTCCAGTGGTGGGTTCCTCCCGGTTCGGCCCGGTTCGGCCGAACTGGTAGCAGTGACGATATGACGTCACTGAACCGGTTCTCTTTGTTCGGGAGCTGGGCCCTCCTGCCACCCCCCCATGTTATTCTTACTTTTTATTTGGCCCCGCCCCCAATCTATTCGCTGCCTCCCGAGTCCCAGATGATCGGCTAGAAGGAAAAAAAACTGTTTAAACTCTTGCCGTGGGGCTTCAAAGGGCCGCCCTACAGCTGATCAGTATTAAAAGGCAGTGTGGTGGTAGACCAGTGCGCTCCAAAAACAAATGGGTAGACCAGAACGCTTGAAAAACAAATGGGTAGACCGGAACAGCTCTGCAAGCAGTTAAAAGCCTGGTAGACCAGTACCTCCGCTAAATCCTAAAGAATTGTCACATGACCATCAAACCACGCCCACAAAATAAGCCATGCCCACAGAACCGGTAGTAAAAAATTTTAGAACCCATCCCTGGGTAGCTCAGTCTGTTGGACTTCTCTCTCTGGGCAATAGATTAACTCTTTGCAAAATGGTGTCCTTGGTGTCCTCTGAGCTTGGTGGTTTCCTTGCAAACATTTCATTATCAAACCAGGCAACACCCTTCGTGCTATTGTACTGATGATGTTACCTAGTTTGGTAATGAAACATCTGCAAGAAAACCCACCAATCCCAGGCATCATCAAGGATCCCTCAGTTCAACCCTGATCAACAAATATACTCTTTTGCTGATATCTTTGCAAAATCTTTTCACCATCACTGAATACCAGGCTGGAATTCACGGAGTGCATGAATTCTAGTCCCACCTTGACCATGAAAGCCAGCTGGGTGACCTTGGGCCCATCACTTTCTCTCAGCCCAACTCACCACACAGGGTTGTTGTGGGGAAAATAGGAGGGTATATTCACTGCCTTGAGTTAGTTGTAAAAAAAAATAATGGCAAGTAAGTAAGAAGTAAGTAAGCAAGCAAGCAAGCAAGCAAGCAAGCAAGGAAGGAAGGAAGGAAGGAAGGAAGGAAGGAAGGAAGGAAGGAAGGAAGGAAGCTTCATAATAATAGATAGATAGATAGATAGATAGATAGATAGATAGACAGACAGACAGACAGACAGACAGACAGACAGATAGATAGATAGATAGATAGATAGATAGATAGAACTAGCTTCATTTTCATAACAAACCTATCTGACCACTCTGAAGACCCCAGATTTCTCTTTTTTTAGTATTACAGGCTGGTGAACCTGGCAGCCCAGGTTCGAGACCCAAGCGCTGCGTGAATGGGCGAGCTCCAGTCCTCATCTCAGCTCCTGCCAACCTAGCAGTTTGAAAGCAAGCAAGTGCGAGTGTCAACCCTGAAGCGAACCTGGCTGAGGCCATCTTTATGGCTTTCAGGGTTGCCACTGGATGGGAGGGGGGAGGAATTGCTGGGGGTTTGTAGCTAAAACAGAAAGTTTTCCTGTGGGAACCAAGGACGTTTCAACAGGTGGCTGGAAGGAGGAGGAGTAGAGTAACTAAGCAACCGGCCAGCACCTCTATTGGACAATGTGACAGATGACTTAGGGGAAAGGGGGAACTTTCATTTTTAACTGGGTGAAAACCACAGGAACTTTCAGAGTTGGTTTTCAACAGTTGTGCCAATATGATGTATCCCATAAATTGTTCTTTGAGGAATCTACCTGCCTTGGAGTTCTGCTTTCTATGGGTGCATTACTTGGAACGCTGACAGCGAGTAGATTAATAGGTACCACTTCATTGGGAAGGTAACAGCACTCCATAATGTCATGCTGGCCACATGACCACGGAAAAGTCTTCGGACATTTGGCTCAGTGGCCTAGAAACGGAGATGAGCAATGCCCCTTTGGCAACGACTAGCGGAGTAAAATCTGCAGGGACTCCTTTACCTATTTTTTAAGGGTGGTTTGTATGAGCTTATACGTGTGTGTGTGTGTGTGTGTGTGTGTGTGTGTGTGTGTGTGTTAGAGCTGCCAGACTGCTTAGAGCTCATCTAATGCCTGATAGGACTTTTCTGCTCCACTGATCTGGCCATTTCATTAACCAAAATAGCTCTCGCTGATCAAAGTTGTTTGGCTTTAAATGATCCTGAGTGGAAAGAAAAGTAAAGGGCACCAGCATCCCATTTGCTCTTGCTCTGGAAGACTTAACCTTTTATTTTTATTTATTTATTTATTTTTTAAAAAGGAAACGATTTGATGATTGCAATAGCACTCAGACACGCAGACAGACAGACAGACAGGCTGTTGTTCTCTGTTTGTGGCATTTGAAGGGAGCTGAATGGAACCGGGCCTTCTTCTTCACAGCTAACGAGGACAAGCTGCTTCTGGGGTTGGGTGGGGATAGGGAATTATGACCTTGATGTGCAAGGATTGTGGTTAAAATATAAACCACCAGGGCAGTGAGAGAATGGCCTTGTCTTCCCCTTAGCTACCTTTCCCCAGCCTTCTGTTCTCTTGCTGATGCTTTTTCTGGGTGTGTTTCAGTGCTGGGATTCAAATATTTTTTTACTACCGGTTCTGTGGGTATGGCTTGGTGGGCGTGGCGTGGCAAGGCGTGACTTGGTGGGTGTAGCTTGGTGGGCATGGCTTGGTGGGCGTGGCAGAGGAAGGATACTGTAAAATCTTCATTCCCACCTCACTCCAGGGGAAGGATATGGTAAAAACTCCATTTCCTCCCGATCGGGGAATCCTCTGGGACTCGGAAGGCAGAGAATAGATGGGGGTGGGGCCAGTCAGAGGTGGTATTTACCGGTTCTCCAAACTACTCAAAATTTCCGCTACCGGTTCTCCAGAACTGATCAGAACCTGCTGAAACCCACCTCTGGTGTGTTTTATTCACAATTGCACTGCATTATGGAGTGAAATGGTTTAGCACAGGGGTATCATACTCAAGGCCCTGGGTCGGGCCTGAAGAGTACTTAGATCTGGCCCGTGGGGCCACCCTGGAAACAGCACGTGACGCTCCCGAGTCTGTTGTCACTGGCAGAAGGTTGCAGGAGGCTGTAACAGCCGAAAACGGAGCTCGGGAGCCCATTTTTGCTGGCAGAGCGCTCAGGCCACCACAGGTGCCCCTGACATGAGTGACGTTGAGCTGGCCATGCCCACCCCGGCCCCTGGAGGTCAAACATAACATTGATGCGGTCCTCAATGAAATCGACTTTGACACTTCTGGTTTAGCAGTACACAGTGAAGGTACACAGTTACATACACAATAGTACACAGTACACAGTTTGGCTCTTCCTGGTTCTCCAGAGATGGAGGTTGTTAAGAATTACAGGTAGTCCTCAATGTACAACCACGAGTGAATCCGAAACGTCTGCTGCTAAATGAGACACTTGTTAAGTGAACTTTGCCTCATTCGGCAATCTTTCTTGCCCCAGTTGTTAAGTGAAACACTGCAGTTGTTAAATTAGTAACGCCGTTGTTAGGCGAATCTGGCTGCCCTGTTAACTTTGCTTGTCAGAAGGTCGCACAAGGTGATTACATGATCCCGAGGACACTGCAGTTTTCATAAATACGAGCCAGTTGCCAAGAGGCCGAATTTTGATCATGTGATCATTGGGATGTTGCAGTGAGAAATGGACCTGTAATTTTTTTCAGTGCCATTGTAACTTTTAAGTCACTACAGGAATGGTCGTAAATTGAGGACTATATATTTATGCTTTTCTGATATTGTAAACTGCCCAAAGTCACTTTGTAGAGTGAGATGGCAAGCATACCGTATTTCCCCGAAAATAAGACCTAACTGGAATATAAGCCCTATTATATTTTTCAGGATGCTCGTAATATAAGCCTTATCCCTAAAAATAAGCCCCAGTTAAGATCAGCCAGATGGATGCAATTAGTACCGAATTTCACCCAAAATAAGACCTAACTGGAAAATAAGCCCTAGAGTGTCTTTTGGAACAAAAAATTAATATAAGACCCAGTCTTATTTTCAGGGAAACATGGGTACAAATTAAACAAACAAACAAACAAATAGGATTAAGGCCGCCCCTCCCCTCCTTTCACATTTTTTTTTCTTTTTTGCATGTAAATCTTCTTAGGGTCATATATAAGGATGCTGTTTTTGCTTAGATAATGGGAAAAAAAACCACCCTCCCCAGGCTCCCAAAATTAGCAATATAAGCAATGACAAAATTGAAGCTAGATTCTTTTAATAGGGAATTCATCGGAGTTTGGAAACAACCCCTTGCAAGAAAAAAAAAAAGGGGGGGGGAGCATTGTGATCTTTTCGGCGTATGGAAGCAATCAAATAAAACGGCTTATAATTGAGGGTTATAAAACCCTCCAGCCACCTAGAGAGGGTAGAAGGTTTCCTGCCAATCACATCTCTTCCATGGAAGTAATGCATTTCGATGAGTTGCGGTCAAGGAGCGCAAGCAAAAAAACCCACCTTCCACACAGGGCTCCTGCACTCACGTGTAACCATGGCCCAAATGTGTCATGGCAGCATCTCGACCCCACCCCCCACTTGTCATATCTGCATCAGCTAAGCCTTTATTTCTATTCGACCCTCAAGGTACTTACGACTTCTGACAACGACAGGGAGAGGCCCCTGATGCTTTCTTGACAACTTTTGTGGAAGTGGTTTGCCCTTGTCGTCTTCTTGGACAAGCCCAAGGTCACCCAGCTGGCTTTGTGCCTAAGGCAGGAAAAACTCACAGTGACTTGGTTTCGGTCTTCTTGATTACCTGCCATCAAGACATAGTCGCCTCTTAACAAAGAAGATAGATTTATCTGTATGACAATCTGTCCTTCATGTCTCCCAATGCTCCATCTATCACTCATATTAATAGTTCATCCATCTCTAGCTGCTGGTTGTTCTCTTCTCCTTTTTCCTTCCATCTTTCCCAGCATCAGAAACTTCCAGCTTAGTTTCCTTATTATGTCTATGGAATGTCAGGCCTGGAAGCCATCTTTTTTTGTTGGCTCTTCAGGCCTGCCACATTTACTACTGTGGGAAACTGGGAGGGGGGAATTGTGTGGAGCCAGGGTGATATATAATAACATTCCTTTCTCAGAGAGTCAAGGACATCTTGCCCTGCACTTGGAAGGCTGGAAATGGCAGGCATCTCCAGTTGGGATGGTGCTTTGATTGGACCATGTGATGGACATGTGGGTGCTGGGCAGGGACTTGAACTTTCCTTTGGGTGGGGAAAACCTGGGAGCTTTCAGATTCGGGTTTTCCCAGATGTGCCCATATGACATCTCTAATAAAATGGAACTTTGAGGAAATTCAAGCCTCGGAGTTTTCTTTCATTGAGGGTGTTACTTGGAAACCTGACATGGAGATTCTCAATCATCCAGGTCATGGTTGTCCCAAAGGTGCTTTTTCCAAAAGGCAACTGGACTTCCTTGTTTTTTTCCCCCTTGAAGACGTTTCTCTTTTCATCCAAGAAGTAGCTTCTTCAGGGCAGAAGTGAAAAAGCTTCTTGGATCAGAAGCGAAACGACGTCAAGGAAAAACCAAGGAAGATGAATGCATTATTATTTATTTATTAGATTTATAGAGATACAATACCAGTGGTGGGTTCCTCCCGGTTCGGTTCGGTCCGGTTCAGCCAAGCCAGTAGTGGTGACGATATGATGTCACCAAACCGGTTCTCCCCCCCTCCCACCTCCCCACCCCCCCACCCACGTTATTCTTACCTTTATTTGGTCCCACCCCCAATCTATTGCTGCCTCCTGAGTCCCAGCTGATGACTAGAGGGAAAAAAACTGTTTAAACTCTTGCCGCGGGGCTTCAAAGGGCTGTCCTACAGCTGATCAGTGTTAAAAGCAAACAAATGAGTTGGGTCGTAAGTACGAGGACTGGTCGTAAGTGCGAGAACCTTCCAGAAATGACTCTGACCAGCTAGCCATGCCCACCTAGTCACATGACCTCCAAGCCACACCCACAAAATAAGCCACGCCCACAGAACCGGTAGTAAAAAATTTTAGAACCCACCCCTGTACAATACTATACAATAAATAGATTTATACTAGAGATACAATACTATACAAAGATAGTCCTTGACTTACAAGAGTTCATTTAGTCATCATCATCTTCTTTTAAAGACCTCATAATCCCTTGCGGAGTGGAGTCTGGGCAACTGAATGGAGCTGAGTGTTTACTGGCCGGATGCCCTTCCTGTTGCCAATGCGGAGCTTTGTTCAGCAGATATATTCTTGTGCCCAGAGAGAGAAATATCTGCCTCTACCTAGGATCGAACTCACAGCCTCCTGATTGTGAGGCGAGACCTCCACCTCTAGGCCACCGCACCACTCACAACAGTTCATTTAGTGACCGTTCAAAATTACAACGGCGCTGAAAAAAGTGACTTATGCCCGTTTTTCACACTTAAGACCGTTGCAGCATCCCTGTGGTCACATGATCAAAATTCAGATGCTTGGCAACTGACTCATATTTATGACCGTTGCAGTGTCCTGGGTTCATGTGAACCCCTTTTGCGACCTTCTGACAAGCAAAGCCCATGGGGAACTCTAGATTCACTTAACAACCGTGTTAGTAGCTTAATACATGCAACAATTCACTTAACAACTGTGGCAAGAAAAGTCATAAAATGAGGCAAACTCGATTAACAAATGTTTCACTTTAGCAGCATAAATTTGGGGCTCAATTATGGTCGTAACCCGAGGATTACCTGTGCTCCAGCTTTTATCTTGTGCAATTTAAGTTTATATCCATAATGCTCTGCTTTATTATTTCCCCTTCAACGACAACTTCGTAAAGTGTGTTGGACTGAGCAACAGAGGGACTGGCCCAAGGTCACCCAGCTGGTTTTGCATCTAAGGCGGGACTCATGGTCTTATGGTTTCTAGCCTTGTGTCTTTGATCACTGCACCAAACCGGCTTTCATTTGGCTTGCCTTTATGTCGCCTTATATCGATCCCCAGGAAGGAAGCTGGAAGTCATGTCAAAACCTCATAAATGAGGGTTGTAATGGATGTAACCTCTGAATCTCTTTGGCCTGAGAGCTTGAGAAAGGGAGGATAAATTGAACGCACTTTCTAAAGACAGATTCTTTTTTCTCATCTCATCTGGTGGATAGAACTTCAACGCAACAAGAAATAAGGAAAGGAACAAAAGGAAACAGCCTCAAGGATGGTATCCTTTCTTATCCTCCCAGAAAGGGACCTTGTAGGTCATCTAGTCCAACCCCCCGCCCAAGCAGGAGACCCTACACCATTTCTGACAGATGGAAGTCCAGTCTCTTCAGTGATGAAGTTCCCAGAACTTCTGAAGGCAACTTCTATTCCATTGGTTGATTGTTCTCACTGTCATATTTATAGATCCTGAATATTCTTATTTAGCCAGTTTGGTAGTCAGTGGTTTAAGGCATCAGTGTAGAAACTGGGAGATGGTGAATTCTAGTCCTGCCTTAGGCATGAAAACCGGCTGGGTGACTTTGAGCCAATTATCAGGAGACTGTGAATTCTAGTCTTGCCTTAAGCATGAAAGCTGGCTGGGTGGGCCAGTCGCTCCCTCTGAGCTCAAATCACCTCACAAGGTTGTTATTGTGGAGAAAATAGAAGGAGGAAGGAATATTAGGAATGTTCACCACCATGAATTATTTATAAAAATAATAGAGGCAGGATAAAAAAAAATCTAAACAAAAATAAAACATTCTACTTCCTTTGGTGAGAGAAAGGGGGAAAAAAAACCAACTTTCTGGTCGCTTTTAATAATGAGGATTCAAAGAAAAATGATGTACGCTACACCCTGTTTGCTCAGAAAATCTTGTGCTTGGAAATACATATCCTTTTATTTGTGTACAGCTTGTTCCTCAGTGATTCCTAGCATCGTCAGTGTAAAAAATCTCTGACTAATTGTGGCTTATTTTTATCGACGCTCAAATGATTGCGTTATACCAGTGTTTCTCAACTTTGGCCGCTTTAAGATGTGTGGACTTCAACTCCCAGAATTCCCCAGCCAGCGGGCTGGGGAATTCTGGGAGTTGAAGTCCACACATCTTAAAGTGGACAAGGTTGAGAAACGCCTCATTATGCCAAGTGTTTTCAATCGGCCTTGTTTTGAAAAGGGGGTTTCAGGACAGTCTCTGTCACATCAACGAGGAAGTCGAGAAATAGAAGAGAAACATTTGACAATGACAGGTAGTCCTCGACTTATGACCACAATTGAGCCCAACATTTCTGTTGCTAACTGAGACATTTGTTAAGTGAATATTACCCCATTTTATGACCTTTCTTGCCACAGGTAAGTGAATCACTGCAGGTGTTAAATTAGTAACACGGTTGTGAAGTGAATCTGGTATAGGGTTTCCTGCGTAAGCAGGGTGTTGGACTAGAAGACCTCTAAGGACCCTTCCAACTCTATTGTTCTGTTCTGTTCTGTTCTGTTCTGTTCTGTTCTGTTCTGTTCTGATGATTAGGGGACTGGAGACTAAAACATATGAAGAATGGTTGCAGGAACTGGGCACGTCAAGCTATTTTCTAAGGCACCTGAAGGCCAGACAAGGAATAACGGATGGAAATTGATCAAGAAGAGATTCAACCTAGAAATAAGGAGAACTTTTCTGACAGTGAGAATGATCAACCAATGGAACAGAAGTTGCCTTCAGAAGTTCTGGGAACTTCATCACTGGAGGCTTTCAAGAAGAGATTGGACTGCCATCTGTCAGAAATGGTGTAGAATCTCCTGCTTGGGTGGGGGGTTGGACTAGATGACCTACAAGATCCCTTTCAACTCTGTTAATCAGTTCTGTTTTGGCTTCCCCATTGACTTTGCTTGTCAGAAAACAGCAAAAGGTGATCAGACGATCCTGGGACACCATCATAACTATGAGTCAGTTGCCAAGGGTCTGAATTTTGATCACACGACCATGGGAATGCTAAAATGGTTGTAAGTGTGAAAAATGGTCGTAAGAGCCTCGGTGGTGCAGCGGACTAAAGTGCTGTTAAGTGCTAGCACTTAGCTGCCAGCTGCCTGCAATTAGTGCAAGTTCGAATCTCACCAGGCTCAAGGTTGACTCAGCCTTTCGAGGTAGGTAAATTGAGGACCCGGATTGTGGGGGCAATAAGCCAACTTTGTATAGAACAACACCGCTTGAGGGGGGGAGGCGAAAGCCCTAATAAGCAGGTATATACAAAAAAGTATGCAGGCTATTGCTATAATGCATTGTAAGCCGCCCTGAATCTATAAATGGGACTAATAAATAAATAAATAAAAAAGTCACTTTTTTCAGTGCCGATGTAACTTTGAATGGTCACTAAATGAACTATTGGAAGTCAAGGACTATCTGTATTCAAATTATGCGCTATACTTATCTGTCCATAAGTACGATGCTCCTTTTTAGTTCCTAAGAGTTTTCTCTCTCTCTTTTTTTTCCCTTCCTTCAATCTAATTGCGGTCTTTTTTTCTTTTCTTTTTTTTTGGGGGGGAGAAACTCCCTGATGAGATTTTAATTGTCTGAGTTGATGCTGAATGGGTTGTGAGTGCCTCTGCATGTTATTATGAGATCTCTTTAAAAACAGAACACAAACAGCTCCACAAATTAATCCCAAGGTAGAATCCCCGGTATCTGGAAATTTATGCACTTTCTTTTAATTGGGTTTTTGACAGAAAACCAAAACTGTAATGATCATCCAAAGGGAGGGCCAAATCCGCTCAATGAACTGCATTTTAGCTTTTTATTCTTCCTCATAAATTTTGAGAACATTCCATGCCCACCAGAGGAATATTACCCACTCAAGTGGTTTTCATTAATATTTATTTAAATGTGCACCCTGTGGTGTTTTGAAAGACCAAGGCAAATGTTTGTCTGCATGGCTCAGTGATTTTATTGATTATGTGCTATCAAGACTATGTAGATAGATTACCCTCAGGATGAACCTCAACCTGGTCCTTCAGGGCTTCCAATGATGGACAAACTCAAATAATAATATGGTTTTGAGCAGGCTGATTGATTGATATATTCATTAGGTGGCATCATGTCGACCACATAGATCAGGGGTATCAAACTCGATTTCATTGAGGGCCACATCAGGGTTGTGTTTGGCCTTGGGGGGGGTGAGATGGGCGTGTCCGGGGGGGTATGGCCAGCTCAATGTCACTCGTCTTGGGGGCTCCTGAGGTGGCCCGAGCGCTCTGCCAGCAAAAATGGGCTCCTGAGCTCCGTTTTTGGTTGCGACGGACTCCTGTAACCTTCTGCCAGAGAAAACGGAGCTCCGGAGGGCTCTGTTTTCATTGGCAGAGGGTTGCAGGAGGCCATCGCAACCAAAAATGGAGCTCGGGAGCCCATTTTCGCTGGCAGAGGCACCATGGGCCGGTCCTTCACTGTTTCCAGAGAGGCCCTGTGGGAGCCTCTCTGGAACACCTCGCAGGCCAGATCCAGCCTCCGGGCCTTGAATTTGACACCCCTGACATATATAGATTTGTGTCAGAATAGAGCTGGAAGGGGCCTTGGTCTAGTCTGACCCCCTGCTTAAGCAAGAGATCTTATACCATTTTAGATAAGTGGCTGTCCAGTGTCCTCTTAAATGGAGTGATGGAGCACCCCACAACTTCTGGAGGCAAATTGTTCCCACTGGTTGATTGTTCTCACTGTCAGGAAGTTTCTCCTTTGCTCTAGACTAGATAAGTGTCCATCTATTACTTCTTGTCCTGCCTTCAGGTGCTTTGGAAAATAAGTTGACCCCCCTCTTCTTTGTGGCAGCCCTTCAAATACTGGAATACTGCTATCATGTCACCCCAAGTCCTTCTTTTCTCTAGACTAGCCATACCCAAATCGGGCAACCGTACTTCGTATGTTTCAGTCTCCAGGCCTTTGATCATCTTAGTTGCTCTTCTTCGCACTTTTTTCAAAGTCTCAACGTCCTTTTTGTAATGTGGTAACCAAAACTGAATGCAGTATTCCAGGTGCGGTCTTACTAAGGTTTTATAAAGCGGTACTAATACTTCGCATGATTTTGACTGTATGCCTCTGTTTATACAACCAACTGACTCATGTGGCTTTCCAGAATGATCAGTCCTCATCTCATGGTCTGTCAGGTCTTCAGAGGGTGTATGCATCACCACTGTAGTCAAGGTCATCCACCCTACCATGGGTCAGTCTCTTCTTCTCTTTCCCTCCATCTTTCTCATTAAAGACTTGTCAAGAGTCCTAGGCCTTCAGATAAAGCATCCAAACGATGACAAGATGGCTTAGCAGATACTTACGCTTGATTAACGGATAGAAATCGGTCATCCTACAGTGATGCCACAAGAAAAAAATTGTGAGTATTGAGACCAAGGAGTGAGGTACCTTTAGGATTTCATGTTCTTCTCTTCTTCTCCAGGGAAGCCAAGTCCAGCCATTGAGCCGCTCTTCTATATTACAGCCCATAATACTGCTCCCCAGGAGTTCTGAATCCACTCAAAAGACTTGTTGTAAGGCAGGGGTGTCAAACTTGATTTCATTGAGAGCCACATCAGAGTTGTATTTGACCTCGGGGGGCGGGGGGGCGGGGTGGAGGTGGTTGAGGTAGGCTTGGCCAGGGCAGGCATGGCCAGCTCGACATCACTCATGTCAGGGGCACCTGTGGTGGCCAAGTGCTAAGATAGGACTTCCCTCAGACTTTCTCTCACTCTCATTATAATCTTCCTTCCTTCCTTCCTTCCTTCCTTCCTTCCTTCCTTCCTTCCTTCCTCCCTCCCTCCCTCCCTCCCTCCCTCCCTCCCTCCCTCCCTCTTCAAACTCCTTTCTCCTACCTTCCCTTTTCCTTATTTTTCCTTCTTTGCTCTCTTCCCATCTTCCCTTCTTTTTCTTTGTCTTTCCTCTTTCCCTTTCTCCTTTCCTATCCCTTCCTGCATGCTCAAATGCAAAAGGGGAAACATTTCTCCTTTTGTTTTGTTTTTAGTTTTGCTAGCCCTCTGCCGCGCGCGTGGCTCTCCTGAGCTCCATTTTCGCTGGCAGAGGCACCGTGGGCCTTTGCTGTTTCCAGAGTGGCTCCGCAGGCCAGATTTAAGCACCCTGCAGGTTGGATCCAGCCCACGGGCCTTGAGTTTGACACCCCTGTTGTGAGGGACTGCTAATTTAGGAAGTCAAGCTGATTTTATTAAAGAGTGTTCTCAACTTCAATTTTCAGTTGAATAGCCTTCCTTACTGTTGATTCTTCTCACAGTTTTGAATAAGACTATATAATCTGGTGAAAAGGAGATTAACAACCTACTGTTGTGTTGCAAAGAAGGGATTTTAGGATCATTTCCATGGGGAGCAAGGATGAGTACCGAGGAGTCAAAGAAGTCAAGGTAATGCCACATGACTTTGTGATCAAGGCCCCAAGAAAAGTCCATAGCACAGATTTATGACAGGGTCTTTCAGTGGTGGGTTCCTCCCGGTTCGGCCGAGCCGGTAGCAGTGATGATATGACGTCACCGACCCAGTTCTCCCCCCCTGCCCTCCCACCCCCCACCCCCCCCACGTTATTCTTACCTTTTATTTCATCCCACTCCCAATCTATTGCTGCCTCCTGAGTCCCAGCTGATGACTAGAGGGAAAAAAACTGTTTAAACTCTTGCCGCGGGGCTTCAAAGGGCCGTCCTACAGCTGATCAGTGTTAAAAGCAAACAAATGAGTTGGGTCGTAAGTGCGAGGACTGGTCGTAAGTGCGAGGACCTTCCAGAAATGACTCTGACCAGCTAGCCACACCCACCTAGTCACATGGCCTCCAAGCCACACCCACAAAATAAGCCACGCCCACAGAACCAGTAGTAAAAAATTTTAGAACCCACCCCTGGGGTCTTTTAAAGTAGATGTTCTACAAAAGCAAAATTAGTTTACTAAGATATTGGTAGCCACACTTTTCTTCTTTGTGTCCATCTACTTTCTTGTCTTCCAATCAGCAGATTATTCCAATCATTATCATTATTATTGATTTCTTAGACTTGTATTCTCCCTTTCTTCCATGAACTCAAGGTGGCGCATTTGGGACTCCTAATTTTATCCCTCAAAGATCTACTTTATTAGGAAGGTTGGCCTGAGAGGGAGTGACTGTTCCAAAGTGAAGAACTGGGTTCAAATATCTACGGTATATACTCTTAAAACTCCCTAGTCTGTCAACTTTAGCTGAGCAAACTGTGCACTGTAGGGCAACAATTTTTTGAACCAAGGTACCGCAAATGGGCATCCAAAAACATAATCACCTCTAGGCTTCTGAAGGTCCTTTAAGACTTGGTTATGCCAGCAGGCCTAGCAACCCAGGGGACAGGTGAACTGGTGAGGTGGCTTCATTACTATTAACATCCTTTCACCTATTAATTTTGTTTTAGCTTGTGAAATGGGCAGCTATATAAATTGATAGATGATAGATAGATAGATAGATAGGTAGATGATAGATAGAGAGATAGAGAAAGATAGATAGATAGATAGATAGATAGATAGATAGATAGATAGATAGATAGATAGATAGATAGATAAATAGAGATAGATAGATGGCTGGACGGACGGACGGACAGGACAGGACAGGACAGACCATCCATGACCATGATTCCTATGAAATTGAAATTTGGCAAATTTAATGACATAAGAATTATGAATCATTTAGTGACATAATAGAAAATGTCATAAGACATTTCCTATGTGCTATACAGCTCAACATGGGATACTTTCAAGGCAAATGCATCTCTGAATGCTTTCCTGAATTTTTAAGAACTTTTGAACTCCATCCATTTAATGACCCCTGTGGTTGCTTAATAACAGCAAATAGGTTATGATAGTTGAGCAAAGCAGTCACGCGATGTCTCGCTTAACAACTGCTTCACACAGTGGCCAAGATTTCAGTCCCAATTGTGTGGTTGTTAAGCGAGGACTACCTGTATAATCAGCTACCTGAACTGTCCTGAGCTATGTCTGTATTGAAAGCAACGTAGAAGTATGTGGAAAATAAAAGAGGTCCTTAATTTTAACATTCATTGCTCTCTGGCGGTTGATTGAGTCTGCCAAAGCTGCAAGGCTTAATTGATTGAAGTGTTGAGTTGACTTGCATTTCCAATTACATGATGGGTATATGACAGATGTAAAGCTTCCTCCCTCCCTCCCTCCCTCCCTCCCTCCCTCCCTTCCTATAGATTATGGGCTTTCAATCTTATAGCAGTTCTCCTAATGTAGATAACTACTGCTATGGTCAGAAATAATTACACAGAAAGAACTGCTCAGCCAAACAGAGACATTATGTTGGGGTATCAGTTTATAAAATGGGATGTGGTGGCTCAGTGGCTAAGACACCGAGCTTGTCGATCGAAAGGTTGACAGTTCCAGCGGTTCGAATCCCTAGTGCCGTGTAACAGGGTGAGCTCCCGTTATTGTCCCAGCTTCTGCCAACCTAGCAGTTCAAAAGCAAGTAAAAGCAATTAAAAAATGCAAGTAGAAAAATAGGGACCACCTTTGGTGGGAAGGTAACAGCGTTCCGTGCGCCTTTGGCATTTAGTCATGCCGGCCACATGACCACGGAGACATCTTCGGACAGTGCTGGCTCTTCGGCTTTGAAACGGAGATGAGCACCGCCCCCTAGAGTCAGGAACGACTAGCACATATGTGTGAGGGGAATCTTTACCTTTACCTTTATCAGTTACCTTTAGCAGGCAAGATGGTTTGAATGGCTGTATTACTTGAGAATAAAAACTGTTATTTCATTGAGTGGAGATCTATCTATCTGTCTGTCTGTCTGTCTGTCTGTCTGTCTATCACTGATGTAAAAATATAATAAAATAAATATTTGACTATAGAAAAGTTACATTAACTTAAATGTAATATGATAAAAAGATACTTTAAACATACTGGGAAAGAAAATTATACTTTACAGGTAGTCCTTGGCTTACAACAGTTCATTTAGTGACCATTCAATGTTACAAGGGCACTGAAAAAAGTGACAGGACCATTTTTCACACCTATGACTGTTGCAGCAGCCCCATAGCCATGTGAGCAAAATTTGGATGATTGGCAACTGGTTCATATTTATGATATTTGCAGTCAGGTGATCACCTTTAGTGACCTTCTGACAAGCAAAGTCAATGGGGAAGCCGGATTCACTTAATAACCGTGTTACTAACTTAACAACTCCAATGATCCACTTAACAACTGTGGCAAGAAAGGTTGCAAAATGGGGCAATTAATATTATTAATTTTATTATATGGAGAGTGCAAGAAGAATTAAGTGGGACCCTGAATTTCAGGTTCACTATCCAGTTTTAGTAGCATTGCTGGTAGTATGAGAGTACATAACTTTTTTGCAATGGAGCTTTTCAGTTCTTTCAATTTAGTGATGTCACTTCCGCTTTTTACCCTGGAACTGGTATCGCATCTTAATCCCACCCCCAGAAGTGCTTCCGATTGGTGCAAACCTATAAGGGGTGTTGACTGACAGATGCTGAATATGATATCGTTGACCTTCCCTCGGAAATGATTCGGATTGGTACAATACCGTTTATAATGAAGTATTTTGGTGGAGAAACATATGTTCTTTTTGTAATTTATACATTGTTCCCTACATTTTTACTCCACTATAATCAATGATTCTCCCAAAGTTAGTGAACAAGTATTGAACTTTTTAATTAAAAAATCAGTTGATTTGGATCAAGCAATTTAATCCACTGAGAAAAATGATCGATATTTAAACATCAATTTACACCTAGCTTTCAACCATCTAATTGAAATAAATTCTAGAGGAAATAGACGAATAGGCTGCTAAATGCATCTCAGTATGGGGAATTGAGTTTTGATTCTGTGTGGAAGGTGTACTTTTTGTCTGCTTATAAAAAGCCATTGTGTTCTTTTCCCAAGAAGGTCATTAACGATGAAATCAGCAAGATTTCTAATGTGATTTTTAAAAATTGTGAGTTTTCAATCGATGGGATAAATTGTTAACATTTTATATTTATCTGAGGTAAACATTTAGGGAGCGGGCTGAAATTTATCTGGGCAAAGATACCAAAATCTGGAAATTATGTCCTGTGCTTGTCTCTTATATGCAATATGGACAAAATTTGGAACTTGGGACTTGTCCTAGTTTCTGTTGCAGGAAAAGGTTGCTTTGACTGTTAAGAGGTTTTGAAACATCTTGTCCTAGCCCAGGAGTCAGCAACCTGCGGCTCTGGAGCCGCATGTGGCTCTTTCACCCCTCTGCTGCGGCTCCCTGTAATCAAAATATGCGTCATAACCGCCAATATGCAACACCCACTGGCACGCGATTTGTTGAGCTTCTCAACCTGGTAGTTATTTGGTTTAAAATGGGATTTTATTGTACTTGTTTCTTAACTTGTGTTCGCCGCCCTGAGTCCTTCGGGAGAATGGCGGCATATAAATACATGTAATAAATAAATAAATAAATAAATAAACCATGGATAAATCCAAGAAAAGAAAAGTTTCAGAAGAAAACAGAACATTTAATTCAACTACATATGCTAGTTTTGTGGCCGCTCAAGAAACAGTCAGGCACGGGAAGGCTTTTGTGGCTCCCGGTGTTTTCTTTTCTGTGGGAAACGGATCCAAATGGCTCTTTGAGTGTTTAAGGTTGCAGACCCCTGCGCTAGCCCAAGAGGTTAGTGGTTTCTGTTCAGAGTTCTTGAAGTCCGCCTAGAAACTTCACTTGGTCCAGACTGCAGCCGTGTGCATGTTAACTTCCTGAACTTCCGGCAGGCCGTTTTTTGCCCTTCCCGAGCCTCCACGCATGTCCTGCACGTACCTGCATCCAAAATGGGCCGCGTGGGGACTCCTGGGAGGGGTGGGTGGGGCGGGGGAGGGCCAGCCAGGAGTGGGATTTGGGGATTCGCCAAACTGCACAGAATCTTAGCTAGAGGTTCTCCCGAACCCCCAGCAGCCCACCCTTGGTTTGCCCCATAACACCTTTGTTGCGTAAACTGCACTGACTTCCATTTTCTTTTCAGGTGCAATTCAAGGTGATGGTCATCACCTTCAAAGCTGTATATGGCACAGGGCCAGGTTATCTATGGGTCTGACTTTCCCTACAGACATCCACTCATCCTACCAAGTCAGACAGAGTGGCACAGTGGTTAAAGTACAGTATTGCAGGCAAACACCGCCCACAGCCTGGAGTTCAATCTTGACAGGGTTCAAGGTTGACCCATCCTTCTAAGATCACTAAAATGAGGACCCAGATTGTTGGGGGCAATATGCTGACTCTGTAAACCGAGAATGCTATAAACTAAAGCATTATGGGGTGGTTATATAGGCCTAAATCAGTGGTGGGTTCTAAAAATTTTTACTACCGGTTCTGTGGGCGTGGCTTATTTTGTGGGTGTGGTTTGATGGTCATGTGACAATTCTTTAGGATTTAGCAGAGGTACTGGTCTACCAGGCTTTTAACTGCTTGCAGAGCTATACTGGTCTACTCATTTGTTTTTGGAGGCACCATTCTACTCATTTGTTTTTAGAGACACCGGTCTACCCATTTGTTTTTGGAGGCACCGGTCTACCACCACACTGCCTTTTAACACTGATCAGCTGTAGGGCGGCCCTTTGAAGCCCCGCGGCAACAGTTTAAACAGTTTTTTTCCTTCTAGCCGATCAGTTGGGACTCAGGAGGCAGCGAATAGATCGGGGGCAGGGCCAAATAAAAGGTAAGAATAACGTGGTGGCGGGCAGCTCCCAAACAAAGAGAACCGGTTCGGTGATGTCATATTGTCACTGTTACTGGCTCGGCCGAACCGGGAGGAACCCACCACTGGCCTAAATGCTATTGCTGTTGCTACTACCTTCCCCTAAATATTGCCATATGATGGGAGTCAGGAAGTGTGCTTTTTCTGTGGCAGTCCTTGCCCTACAAGACACTCTTTCTCCCTGAAGTTCAACCGGTCTTTTCTGCAAATCTTTGAAGACCTGGCTTTCTCTCAAGCTGAGATAACAGACTATATGACTTGGCACCAGTTTTTTTTTTCCCCAATGGGCTTAGCTTTATAGCCTTATTATGGTTTTTATGCTGTTTTTACTTTTGATTGGTAGCTGTCCAGAATTGGTTATAAGATGGGCGGCTATATAGTTAGTTTCAATAAATAAAATGCTTTATGTGATTTGGCATGAGGTTTTGAAATTAAAGAGAGAGAGAGAGAGAGAGAGAGAGAGAGAGAGAAGGCAGTACATTCATCCCCAAATCCATCCAGCCCGCTAGAATAGGAAGGCAGGGCATGTTACAGGTCCCATTGATTAGAGATTGTCATCTGGTGGCACCATTAAAAAAGGGTCTTTTCGGTCGTGGCTCCTTTATGGAACCTCATTCCATAATGAGGTTCAACCAACCGAGGTATGGTTGACTCCCACCCTGTTTCTATTTCTGAAAGTTCTTAAAATGTGCTTTTGTCAGTGGGTCTGGGGGCCACAAATGGAGAGGAGCCAATCAAGTGACCAATTTAATTGTGTTGTTGTTGCCATGGGTTTTATTTATGGATTTTCACTAGAGGGTGATTTTTAAAAATATTGTAAGCTGCCCAAGGTCACCTAGGTATGAACTGGGCAGCAATATAAATTTGTTTAATTAATAATAATAATAACAACAACAATAATAATCAAAGACCTACAAATGGAAATAGAACGAATGTGGCAAAGGCAAGCAAGGGTAGTAGTACCAATAGTAGTAGGTGCCTTGGGTGCAATCCCAAAACAACTAGAGCACCACTTGAACACCACAGGCATTGACAAATTCGCCATCAGTCAATTGCAGAAGGTGGCTTTACTTGGAAGAGCTTCCATAACGATATCTGTAACACCATCAAACATCCAGATTTTCCTATTCCAGGTCCTTGGTAAGGACTCGATAGGTAGACAATAATGCCAAATCCAGTCTGAACATCTGGCTGACTGTGCGATGATCAATAACAACAACAATAATGATAATACCGTGTTTCCCCAAAAATAAGACCCTGTCTTATATTTTTTTGAACCCCGAAATAAGTGCTTGGCCTTATTTTCAGGGAGGTCTTATTATTTTGGGGCGTGTGGAGCGAGACGGGGATCCTCTTGCTGTCTTACCTGATTTCCAGCTCTGTCTCAGTAACCCTAACCAGAGGAAATGGCGTATGCATTTAAATATTTTCGAGGGAGGTCTTATTTTTGAGGGAGGTCTTATTTTCGGGGGAGGTCTTATTTTCGGGGGAAGGTTTATTTTCAGGGAGGTCTTATTTTCGGGGAAACACGGTAATAATATCTTGGAAGATTTCACAAGTTGGCTATTAAAATGAGGTGGTGTCTACAGGCCTTTTGAGCCAGACATCCCATTACCGGCTCCTTCTATAGCTGGAAAAGAAATGAACAAACTAATCATAAACAAGATGCGATGGAATGAAAATAAATAAAATAAACCCACTTACTTCCACATTGTCATCGGTAGATTTATTCTGAGATTCTTGCTTGAGCATCCCAAAGCATAAAATTGCACAGTTCCCCCATTCTAATTAATAGGTTTACCACCTGTTCCAGTAAAAGGAACACCTTGTAAGCTTTCAATAAACTGACACATTGGCAACGGCAGAACAAGAAACGGCGCTTTATTAGAATATATTGCACTTCATTAAATGTATTTAATTGCCCTGTTTATATCCCTCGTTTCTGTTTCTAGAACAGCATTCAGATAAAAGGCAGAGCTCAGGTAATTCGAGACTTCTGCTGTCACGATGGTTAATTGTGTCTCTGATTTTGGGGGCCAACTCAATGCAACTCTGTTGAAATGCACTCTTGAAATGTGGCATTAGGAGCAAAAAGCAGAGATTAATCATGATAAATTTTCAAACAGTTTAAACTCACGGCATGTTAAATTCAAGCTGCCTTTTTTCCACTAATGCTTCATATCTCCTGATACCAAAAAAAAAAGGGGTGGGTAGGTGGGGGGAGGAAGAAATTGCATTCCTCATTCATTTGGAAAGAAACACTTCATTTTAATTCTAAATAAGGAACAGCGCCTTGAAATAGGAGACAGGTGACAACCCAGCTAATTAATAACCTCTTGCTTCTGACACTTGCATTAAAATTATGATTGGTCTTTTTTCTTTTCTTTCTTTTTTTCTTTTTTGCTCCCTCCCTCCATCTTTCTGGAACATAAACCCGCAGTCACACACACACACACACACACACATACATTTCTCCAGAATGTTTGCGTTCCACATTAACATGACTCTTATACAATGAGATGCCTTTGATCTCGTTCCAAACTCTGGAGAGTTGCCAAAAAAAACAAAACAAAAAACAAAAAAAACAAAAAAAAGGAACCACCACTCTTTGCTTCTTTGCCTGAAATATTAAAACCATATTTCCTGCACAACCTGTTTTGGGTGCCCTCCCTTACTTGAATTCGCCACGCCCATTACACCTGTAAAACTGCCAGCTTGCAATGTGTTACTGAGGGAAAATATTAACCAAAGTTGGTTGGAGGACAAGTCGAAAGCATTGACTATATGGGTGACCAGAACAACCTCTGGATTCAGAGAAGTTCCTCCAGAAGACAACAAGGAGTTTTGGATGCCTGTAGCTCTTTCTTAGCTTTCTGTAAGGAGCAGCTTATACAGAAAATGATGGATCTCTTGAGTAACATTCTGGTAAGTAAGGGAGAAGGGAGGCATGAGGCTGTTCGTTGGCCTCAAGATCTACTGTAAAAATAGTTGGTTTTCTGCTAAGTAGTGAAGGTTTTTCCTGTTAAGCAGGTGAAAATTCGCCCTTTTCTAAAGCCAGGCATTATTCTGGAGGTTGTGCTAGATATGACTGATGAATTCTTTTTTTTTTTTTTAAATATAACCTGCCTTTTTATTATTATAATAAACAACTCAACGTGGCAAACATAGCTAATGCTCCTTCACAATAACAACCTTGTGAGGTGAATTGGCTGAGAGAAAGTGACTAGTCCAAGGTCACCCAGCCTCTTTCGTGCATAAGGTGGAACTAGAACTCACAGTCTCCTGGTTTCTACAGTAGTCTAGTGTTTTAACCACTAGACCAGTGTTGAACGACTCTGTAGAACTTCTAAGCATGTCTCTCCATCTTACTACTTAGGTGATCATTTCTGAGACAGGAATCATTCCTTCTCTATTAAAGGTAAAGGTAAAGGTTCCCCTCGCACATATGTGCTAGTCGTTCCTGACTCTAGGGGTCGGTGCTCATCTCCATTTCAAAGCCAAAGAGCCAGCGCTGTCCAAAGACATCTCCGTGGTCATGTGGCTGGCATGACTAAATGCCAAAGGCGCACAGAACGCTGTTACCTTCCCACCACAGGTGGTCCCTATTTTTCTACTTGTATTTTTTACGTGCTTTCGAACTGCTAGGTTGGCAGAAGCTGGGACAAGTAACGGGAGCTCACCCTGTTACGCGGCAGTAGGGGTTCGAACCGCTAAACTGTCCACCTTTCAATCGACAAGCTCAGTGTCTTAGCCACTGAGGCACCGTGTCCCTTAGTCCTTCTTCTCTATTATCTCTCTTCAATTATCCCTAAACTCCAGCTCTCATCAGCCCCAGCTGGTGATCAGGGAACACAGTCAATATGGAGTCAATATGTGAAGGGTCACAGCTTCCGTCAACCCCTGTAGATTGCATCTTCCCATGAATAAAAATACTAGCTCATTACCAACCTGCATCATATAAAGGTTTGTTATGGGTAAAGACTGCTTTCAGCAGGAACTTTCTAAAAAGCTAAGTCACGCTTCATTTTAGATATTGATGCAGTTCTGTTTTTGGAAATAAATGGTGATTCAGGAGAGCACTGTGACTTTGTACCAACTAAGCATTCTCCTTCTGCTGTAGCTTGTTCTTTCTGTCTCTCAATTTAGAACTTGGTAGCAACTTTATTCCATGGCAATGCCACTTACTCAAGATCTGACATTCCTTCTGCCGGCACCTTTTTAGGGAATGCCTAAAAGAGATTTTTTTTCCATTGGTAAACTTTGTTTGTTTATTTATTTTATTTTATTTTATTTTATTTTATTTTATTTTATTTTATTATTTTATTTTATTTTATTTTATTTTATTTTCTTTTCTTTTCTTTTCTTTTCTTTTCTTTTCTTTTATTTTATTTTATTTTATTTTATTTTATTTTATTTTATTTTATTTTATTTCTATACCACCCTTCTCCCGAACGACTCAGGACGGTGTACAGCCTAATTAAAAACACAGACAGACAAAATTTAAAAATAATTAAAATTATTAAATAATAGGCCCAATTTATAAAACCCCAAATTTAAAATCCCATTTAAAACCAATTAAAATCTTTACATTGATAGCCCAGCCTGGCGGAACAACATGGTTTTGAGGGCACAGCGAAATACACGGAGATCAGAGATTTTACGAATTTCTGGGGGCAGTTCATTCCAAAGGGCAGGGGCTCCCACAGAGAAGGAGGCCCTCCCCCTGGGTGTCGCCAGCTGACATAATTTAGCCGATGGCACCCTGAGGAGACCCTCTCTGTGGGAGCAAACTGGCCGGTGGGAGGCTATTGGTGGCAGAAGTCGGTCTCGAAGGTACCCGGGTGCTATGCCATGGAGCGCTTTAAAGATGGTAACCAACACCTTGAATCGCACCCGGAAGACCACTGGGAGCCAGTGCAGCTCGCACAGGAGGGATGTCATGTGGGCACAACAAGTTGCGCCCATAACCACCCGCGCGGCCGCATTCTGGACCAGTTGGAGCCTCCGGGTGCTTTTCAAGGGGAGCCCCATGTAGAGAACATTGCAGTAGTAATTTTGTGCCAAAATTATCTTTTTTTGGTCATTTAGTTCTAGATATAGTACAACTCCTAATGAAGGCTGTAGTTGGAGCTGGATTTAGTTATGTTTAGCAGAGGTCTCCAAACTTGGCAACTTTAAGACTTGTGGACTTCAATTCCCAGAATTCCCCAGCTGACATAACTGATGAGAACTGGCTGAAAATGTAGAGCAGGTTTGCTGTAAACCAGTGGTCCAACCAAGACTTGTGGACTTCCCCCAGCTGGGGAATTCTGGGAGTTGAAGTCCACAAGTCTTAAAGTTGCCCAATTTGGAGAGCCCTGGTCTACAAGCAAATCTGCTCCGCATTTTCATCCAGTTCTCATTCAACCTGAGGGAAGAAAATGGGTTTTAGAAAACTCGGTCAAAGGAGATGAGAATTTGGATGAAATGCTTATGCCTATTCTTGTTCGTATGAAATGATGAAGCAGCCAAGGGGTGTGTATGTGCAGGGATGTGTGTGTGTGTAAATAACTTGCCTTTCACGGCACAGTTCTCTTTTTTTTTGTGGTTCCTATTTTCTTAGACTTCCCAAATCTTTCATTTTTAAAAGTTCAGTTGAGGGAGAGTAGACAGCTGGCTGGGGAGCCTTCACATAATGCAGGGGTGTCAAACTTGCTTTCATTGAGGGCTGCATCAGGGTTGTGTTTGACTTCGGGGCAGGGGTGAAATCCAGCAGGTTCTGACAGGTTCTGGAGAACCGGTAGCGGAAATTTTGAGTAGTTTGGAGAACCGGCAAATACCACCTCTGGCTGGCCCCAGAGTGGGATGGGAATGTAGAGTTTGCAGTATCCTTCCCCTGCCACACCCACCAAGCCATGCCCACCAAGCCACATTACACCACGCCCACCAGGCCACGCCCACAGAACCAGTAGTAAAAAAAAATTGAATTTCACCACTGCCTCAGGGGGCCGGGTGGGCATGGACAGGGTGTGTGTGGCCAACTTGACCCATTCATGTTGGGGGCACCTGTGGTGGCCCGAGCACTCACAGCCCTCCCGAGCTCCGTT
The DNA here is from genome assembly GCF_029531705.1 of Pantherophis guttatus. The sequence continues at coordinate 18,112,245 of NW_026844043.1, read as the reverse complement.
TCTGCTGGCAGAGGGTTTGCAGGAGGCCGTCCCAGCTGAAAACGGAGCTTGGGAGGGCTCCCAAGCTCCGTTTTTTCTGGCAGAGGCACTGCGGGCCAGTCCTTCGTTGTTTCCAGGGCAGCTCTGTGGGCCAGATCTAAGCACCCTGCCGGCCTGATCTGGCTCTCAGGCCTTGAGTTTGACACCCCTGACATAATGGAAGACACACATAACACAGAATAGCAGTACCTCTTTAACCCATTTAGCAATCAAGGCAGTGAAAAAAATATCTTTCTGAAAGGTCTGTCAGAGGAACTAGTGGTTGTGCCGTATTTTTTTTTTTTTTAATTTGATTTATATGCCGCCCTTCTCCGGAGACTCAGGGCGCCTTACAATGTGTTAAGCAATAGCCTTCATCCTTTTGTATATTTTATACAAAGTCAGCTTATTGCCCCCACAAACTGGGTCCTCAATTCACCTACCTTAGAAAGGATGGAAGGCTGAGTCAACCTTGAGCCTGGGGAGATTTGAATTTACAGTAACTTACAGTAATTGCAGACAGCTGGTGTTAATCACAATGCTATCAGTCTGCGGAGCCACCAGGCCCGACTAGTATGTTGCACTAGTCAGCCTGCACTTGGAAAACTGTGTCTAGTTCTGGTCACCACAATACAAGAAGGATGCTCAGGAGCTATAAATAATGCAGAGAAGAGAGACAAGATGGGAGGGGCTTGGTGACCACATTAGATGAAGAGCAATTAAAGAACTTGGCATGTTTAGTTTAAAGAAAAGAAGGGCACGGTGTGACATGATAGCAGTCGTCCAGTGCTTTGAAGGGCTGTCACAAGGAAGATGATGGAGACTCCTGAGGGTAGGATAAGAACCAATAACAGTAACAGAGTTGGAAGGTACCTTGGAGGTCATCTAGTCCCATGATGGCGAACCTATGGCACGCGTGCCACAGATGGCACACAGCGCCCTCTCTGTGGGCCCAATTCAGGTCTGCCGTGCATGCGCGTGTGCCTCCCGCCGGCCAGCTGGTCATCGGGTCTCTGCCGTGCATGCGTGGGGGATTGGAGCATGTATGGGGGTGGCGTGTACATGCACGGGGGTGGAGCACATGCGGGGGGCATGCATGCATGGGGGGCAGGTGCGGGGGGCACACATGCATGCATGGGGGCGGGGGTGCACATGCATGCATGGGGGTGGGGTACATACGTGGGGGCCATGCCCGCATTGCATTTTGGGGGTTGAGGCCTGCACACGCATGTTTGCACGTGCTTTGGGCACTCGGTCCGGAAAAGGTTAGCCATCACTGATCTAGTCCTACCCCCTGCTCACGCAGGAGACCTGTATTAGGGATTCGAACCGCCGGACTGCCAACCTTTCTGATCGACAAACTCAGTGTCTTAGCCACTGAGCCACCTAGTCAGGGTCAAAGCTTTATTTGGAGAGGTCCAAACTTGAAATAAGGAGGAATTTCCTGACTGCAAGAACTCTTAACCAATAGAACAGCTTGCCTCCTGAAGTTGTGGGTGCTTCATCTCTGATGGCTTCAAGCGAAAGTTGGACAATCATTTGTTTGGGAGGTACGAGGATTCCTGCTCTAGGGAGGCTCAGATTAAAAGATCTCTTTGGTCCATTCCAACCATATGAGTAGATGATTCTAGGGAAATTTGAAAGGAATTTTTTCAAGCATGCTGAAATTGATAGGGAATGAGCACCTCTTTTGTAGGGGACAGAAGATCTTTGAGAGTTCACAGATAGTTCTCCCAAGCTTTGTTCTGGTAACAGAGAGCAGACTCTGATTCCTGCCACTAACCTGAGGATCAAGGGAAGGGACTAGATCAGTGATGGCTAACCTTTTTACCATCGCGTACCAAAAGCGGGTGGAGTGCGAGGGGATGTTACACATGCGTGTGCCCACACCCATAATTCAATGCCCCCCACATGTGCGCAACCCCCCCGCACTTCCCCCGCTTTTGGCACATGGTGGCAAAAAGGTTACCGGTGAGCCCGGTAGGCCCGTTTTTTTGCTCTCCTCAGGCTCCGGAGGCTTTCTTGGAGCCTGGGGAGGGTGAAAACGGCCTTCCTCACCCCCCTCAGAGGCCCTCCGGAGGCCAGAAACAGCCCATTTCCTGACTTCCGGTGGGCCCAGAAGGCCTGAAAATCAGCTGGCCAGCACATGCATGCACGCTGGAGCTGAGCTAGGGCAATGCTCACGTGCCTACATATATGGCTCCACATGCCACCTGTGGCACGTGTGCCATAAGTTCACCATCACGAGGCTAGATTATACCATGATAATGGGTAGACCACCCTTCTTGTTAACTCTGCAAAGTAGTCCAGACAAGAAGAACAAGCAAATTTGCTAGCTGTATTTTTATTATGAGGTAACATTAAAAGAATCTTGCAAGCCTGAAAATATTTCTTCCCTCCATTCCTTTTACCCTCTGCAAAATTAGGGAGGATCCCTTTTGAAATGTTTCCAAAGCCCTCTCTCCGTCTGTGGGCTGAGATAACATTTGCACACCAGTCGTCCAGTCTGCAGCACTTCCTTCTGTCTCCCAAGGTCCTTCTCACATACCATTATGTTTCTCCATTCTACAATTGATCCAGAATGCAGCAGTCTAAACAGGCGTGGGGTGCTCCTCATTGTATCTATATAAGCACCACTGCTTTGGGAGATGCATTGCTTAGTAGTTGGCTTCCAGGTGCAACTTAAGATGCTGGTTGTTGCCTTTAAATCCCTTTCAAGACTTGGATATCTGTAGAACTGCTTTCTCGTGATAACATTTTGACCTTCTTGACTGATAACATCCAGTCAAAAAGGTCAAAAATTACAGGCTCTCTCCATATGTCGGTTTCCTGCCTAAGCAGGGGGTTGGACTAGAAGACCTCCAAGGTCCCTTCCAACTCTGTTATTCTATAAACTTCTATATCTTCAAGGAGTTCCATCTAAAAGGGCTGCAGAAGTATCCCTTCTCTACCTCTCTCCCCTCCTTTGGAATAGCACCTCTGGGATATTTTTAATATCCCCTTCTTTGTTTGGTCTTGTTTGTGGTTCAGACAATGGGAAAAAGAAATAACTTTGAAGGAACAGGAGGAAGAGCCTTAACCAAGTCACTGGTTAGATAAAAAGAAACTGAGTCCAGGGCAAAAATGTAATTTGAGTAAGCATCTCAGATAAGACCCTCCCTAGTTCCCACAAAGATAAAAGGAGAGAGAAGGGAGAGAGAGAATTCAGACTTGCAAGATCCTGTTATAGTAAAGGTAAAGGTTCCCCTCGCACATATGTGCTAGTCATTCCTGACTCTAGGAGGCGGTGTTCATCTCCGTTTCAAAGCTGAAGAGCCAGCACTGTCCGAAGACGTCTCCGTGGTCAGGTGGCCGGCATGACTAAATGCCAAAATTGCACGGAACTCTGTTACCTTCCCACCAAAGGTGGTCCCTATTTTTCTACTTGCATTTTTTACGTGCTTTCAAACTGCTAGGTTGGCAGAAGCTGGGACAAGGAACGGGAGCTCACCCCGTTACGCGGCACTAGGGATTCGAACTGCTGAACTGCCGACCTTTTGATCAACAAGCTCAGTGTCTTAGCCACTGAGCCACCATGTCCCTTAGTCTTCTTCTCTATTATCTCTCTTCAATTATCCCAGTCTTAGCCACTGAAGCAACTGTTTTAGTAACCTTATAATAGAAGAAGTATTAGCTTACATGAACTAGTTTCTTAGTCTGGTCTATCTACCTCAAAGGACTGATATCCAGTGAGATTTGAAGAAGATGTTTCTCCCTTTACTGATGAAAATGTTTAAATTTTATTGACTTAAATTAACAGTTTTAATTGGATAGGTGAATGGACTGCAAGCATCCTCAGGTTTTTCTATTGTTGTTTTGATTTGTTGACTGCAATTTTGTTTGGTTTTATTACAATCTATTACAAGATTGTAATAAATCTATTACAATCTATTTTTTAAATTAGATTGTAAATAAATCTATTTACAATCTATCTACAATCTATTACAATCTATTACAAGCTTCCCCAGTACCTGGATGAAACGTCGTAGCTAGATCCGTTCCAGTCGGGTTTCGGGCCTGGGTACAGCACGGAAATGGCATTGGTCGCGTTGGTTGATGATCTCTGGAGGGCTCGGGACAGGGGTTGCTCCTCTGTCCTAGTCCTGTTAGATCTCTCAGCAGCTTTTGATACCATCGACCATGGTATCATGCTGCACCCGTTGGAAGAGTTGGGGGTGGGAGGCACCGTACTACGGTGGTTCTCCTCCTTTCTCTCCGACCGGTCGCAGTCTGTATTGACAGGGGGGCAGAGGTCGACCCCGAGGCCCCTCATATGTGGGGTGCCGTAGGGATCGGTCCTCTCGCCCCTTTTTGTTCAACATTTATGTAAAGCCGCTGGGTGAGATCATCCGTGGTTTTGGGGTGAAGTACCATCAGTACGCTGACGACACCCAGCTGTAATCTCCACCCCGGACCACCCCAACGATGCCCTTGAAGTGATGTCAGAATCAAAATCAATCTAAAATACTGAGGAGGAATTATAGGCCATTCAGTGTTAGTTGTTAGTTGAACAACCCTGTAAAATTAAATCAATCAATCAGTGCAAAGATTCTATATTTCACTTGCAAAAATGTCATTGAAATTTATTTATTTACTTGTGCAAAAAAACCTCTTTTTCAAAGAAAGTAATTTTTTTTTGCTTTTTGATAGCAATTAATAAGGAAAAATGAAGGAGAAAATCCTTGAGTAACATGAATGTTGGCTGCTGTAAACTGATACAAATTTGAAAACGCAACAAGGGTGGGGATTGTTTTCCAAGTGGGTGAAAAATAGTTTAATAGCGTCTGAAGAACATATGGGGAAATATTTTGTTGCTGTGTAAACAGCGCAGGAAATTATAAATGTGTGGAAGTGTGTGCATTTATGTGTATGGGAAGCCAACATTTTAATCTCATAACTCATGCCTCTTTTTTTTTGGTAATGTCAGCATTAACATCAATGCTGGTTGAATAAAGGAACAGAAAAATAAGGAAAAGTAAAGGAGTCCCTGCGAATTTTACTCCCTAGCTGACTATAGGAGGTGGTGCTCATCTGTGTTTCAAGCTCATTGAGCCTGCACAGAAGACATTTCCATGGTCATGTGGCCAGCATGGCATCATGGAGCACCGTTACCTTCCCACCAAAGTGATACCTATTTATCTACTCGCATTTGCCTTCTGTCAAACTGCTAGGTTGACAGGCGCTCAGGCGAGGACGGGAACGCACCCTGTTGCATGGCGTCGGGTCTCAAACCTCGGCGGCCAGCTTTCCAGACGACGAGCTCAGCGTCTTAATCACTGAGCCATCACATCCCCCTTATTGGAACATAAATTGGTTTAGGAAATCCTTTTTACCTTATAGGTGAATCTAAGGACGTCGGACAATACTGAGAACTCATCTTTTGTTCAGCATATGTTTTGGCAAGTCGCAAACTCTCTTTCGCAGCAGAAACTTGGAAATGTCACCTACTGCTGCCTATCGATAAGAGTTATAGTTGTACCTTTGTCTCCACTGAAACTGAAGAAGTTAAAAGCTGTGAGAAGGTCAGGCTGCAGATTTCCAGGAGTAGCAAGTTTGACCTTTCAGTCTGTTGCTGCTGGTCTTTGATTGTGGAAATGGACTTTGGGGTAGTGCTGAATTCCAGGCGTTGGACTGAGATCAAGAAGTTCCAGGTTCAGATTCAGACAAGTACACATTTCAGTTGACATCAGAGATACAGATAGTCCTCAACATACAACAGTTCATTTAGTGTCTGTTCAATGTTACAACAACCGTGAAAAAAGTGACTTACAACCGTTTTTCACATTTATGTCCATTACAGCATCCCCATGGTCATGTGACCAAAATTCAGACACTTGGGAACTGACTCATATATATATGACGGTTGCAGTGTCCTGGAATCATGTGATCATCTTGTGCGACCTTCTGACAAGCAAAGTCAATGGGGAAGCCAGATTCACTTAACAAATATGCTACTCACTTAACAAATGCAGTGATTCACTTGACAATTGTGGCAGGAAAGGTCGTAAAATGGGCCAGAGCTCACTTAATCAATGTCTCGCTTAGCAACAAACATTTTGGGCTCAGTTGTAGTCACAGGTTAAGGATTGCCTGTATTCTGATGTCAGTTGAAGAGACAGTTTGGTCTAGTGGTTAAGGCACCAGACTAGAAAGCCAGACTGAGTTCTAGTCCCATGAAAGCCAGCTGGATGACTTTTGATCAGTCAACTCTCTCTTATCCCAATTTACATAGGAGAAAATAGGAGGAGGAAGGAATGTTGGATATGTTTGCCACCTTGAATTATTTATAAACATAATAAAGGTGGGGTACACATAAATATATAAAATATTCACAGGTGCTGTCAAAAGGTGACAAAAAGCAGGATTGTATCGTCATAATGCAAGCTCCACCCCCTTTTACGTACCTTGGTTTTGGGGGGGGAGAAGCTGTCCCCCTCAGAACGGGTTCGCAATTTGGGTGTCCTCCTTGACCCACAGCTGAGATTAGAGCAACATCTGACTGCTGTGGCTAGGGGGACCTTTGCACAGGTTCGCCTGGTGCACCAATTGCGACCCTACTTGGATCGGGAGGCTCTCCTCACAGTCACTCATGCCCTTGTCACCTCACGGTTAGATTATTGCAACGCGCTCTACATGGGGCTACCCTTGAAAAGTGTTAGGAGACTACAGTTGGTCCAGAATGCAGCCGCGCAAGCTAGGTACACCTAGCTCGTAATGTGGGTGTAATGTGGGTGCACCTAGGTACAGCCACATTACACCAATTCTCCGTGAGCTGCACTGGCTCCCCATTGGTCTCCGGTCACAATTCAAGGTGTTGGTTATTACCTTTAAAGCCCTACATGGTTCAGGGCCAGGTTATCTTCGAGACCGCCTTCTGCCGCATAGCTCCCAGCGACCGGTAAGATCCCACAGAGTTGGTCTCCTCCAGGTCCCGTCAGTTAAACAATGTCGGCTGGTGGGCCACAGGGGAGGGCCTTCTCTGTGGCTGCCCCAGCTCTCTGGAACCAGTTACCTCCTGAGGTCTGGACCATCCCCACCCTATTGGCCTTCCAAAAAGCGGTGAAGACCTGGCTTTTCCGGCAGGCCTGGGGCTGTTGATCTCGCTCTTGTGATCTGGCGAGATCCGGCCATGAATGGTGTGAATGAGTTTTTAATGTTTTTTAATTTTTCAATGTTTTTTTATAATGATTTTTTAAATGTATTGTGAGCCGTCCTGAGTCTTTGGAGAGGGGCGGCATATAAATTGAATAAATTAAATTAAATTAAATTAAATTAAATTAAATTAAATTATTAAATTAAATTAAATTAAATTAAATTAAATGAATTGAATTGAATTGAATTGAATTGAATTGAATTGAATTGAATTGAATTGTGACATCACACACTTGAGGAAAAGGGCTAGCTATTACATCTTGTTGACCCAACTGTTGACTTTTTATTTGGACAAAATCCTTTATGGACACCTTGGAATGATAGACAGGTTTCCATTTAAAAATGCAAAATTAAGAACAAACAATGAAGTGTAAATGACTTTTTCTTCTCCAAATGGCTTTGACAACAGCCCCTTGTTAATCTGTCCTCGGAACCTTCTTTCAGTTCTAAAACAGGTAGTGGTAAATCTGGAGCTTTTTGAACAGAGATATATATGATGGTATTATAATTGCATTTTTGTTTGCCGTCTCCACTCGTTCTGGAAAAATGAAATGAAAAACAGAGCTCTATTGTCTCCTTAATCCATAGGAAATTATAGTTGGATTAGATGAACTTCAAGCTACCACCACTGTCTAAAATTCCTGTATGGTTTTTTGTTAGAATAATGTTTTTATTAAAAGTTTTAACTACAATAAAAAAAGATAATACAAACTAAACAGAAAAATAGAGAGAATAGAAAGAAAAAAAGAGAAAAGAAAAAGAAGAAAGAAAAAGAAGAAAGAAAAGGAAGAAAGGGGGAAAAAATAGAATAAAATAAAATTCCCACCCACATTACAAATGTAAACAGTTTCACTATCTCTTCAGGTCCTCTTGATTAACAGAAATAAAATTCTTCATCCCATAAAGATAAAGGTAAAGGTTTCTCCTGACCAGTTGTGTTTGTTTCTAGGGATGGTGCTCATCTCCGTTTCTTAGTTGAGGTAGCCAGCATTGTCATTTCAGTGGTCATGTGGCCAGCATAACTATACATCAAAACATGTGGAACACTGTTACCTTCCCACTGAAGTGGTACCTATTTATCTACTTGCATTTGCATGCTTTTGAACAGCTAGGTGGGTAGGAGCTGGGGCAAGAACTGGAGCTTACTCCATCATGTGGTGCTCGGGTCTCGAACATAGGCTGACGGCTTTCCAGTTGACAAGCTCAGTATCTTTAACCCCTGAGCCATCGTGCCCCCTTTCATTCCAAAATGCAGCTGTTATCTATGGGCAAGTCCAATAAGCAATGGTTTTTCCAATCCAGGTGTCAGCAAAACTCCAGAGCCCTAAAATTATAACATTAGTAACAAATATAAAATTGACATGATCATTCCATATCTCAAATAAGCTAATCCAATACACATCTTTTTCATTCCAACTATCAAGCAAGTCAGAAAGAACTGCCCAAAACAACAGCAGATCTCATGTTATCTCTGATCAAATGAAACAACTTTATATTCTTTCCTTTCTCAAAAATCAATTGTGCTCTTTAATCCATTGAAATATTTATTGTCCCTTGTCCGGAATATCTTCAAAACTTTAATCGGCCTCTTTTTTAGGTCCAGCAGGAAGAAATTATTCCCATGACTCTCTTGAGTTGACATTTTTATTTCTTTCTTAATTCTTAAAGCCTCATCCATATTTTTATATATCTAGTGGCAAATCCTTATTCACATTCTTCCCTGCAATCATGACAGAAAAGTTTTGTTCTATTTTTTTTTACTGTAATATCGTCTTCTGGGAACAGTCTGTCCCTACAAACACAAACAGGCCTGACATTATTGATTCAAATTCCTCAAAAATATCTCTGAACGCCATTATAAGTTGTCTATTTTTTATGTCTCCACTATCGAAAATAATTTTTATTTTCCACAAAAATGCATTTATTCTTTAAAATTAATTTCAATGTCTTACTATTCAAAATCAAATATTCCAGTATTTTCTGAGACCTTTAAAATTCCATTATGCTCCACTTACTACAATCTCATAATTCATTGTAGAAAGTTAAAAAAAATTCAATCTTAGGCTTTGTACCACATCCGACCTGCAGTTTCTCATATATTTTTTTTCCCCATCCTGTGGAACGAACTTCTGTTTTTCTACTTTACTTCCAGGGTACTTAATAACTTCCTTTGAGTTGATGGTGTTTTTTAATTTACTTTTTTGGATTTGATAGAAAATGCCATGGCCCTGTTAATTTTCCTGTGAAACTCCTTTCTACGACTTGGTAAACTTTTTAGCTACCAGGAGTGAATTCTGAAAAAGGCCCTTGGGAGAACATCCCTCCTCAGGTCCTTCTTCTGTTTTTATGGGAACACTAATCATCGTAATATCAGTGTTTGTAGGATGTTAGCACCCATCCCTCTCAGTGGTGAAAAGTAAAATTTGTTACTACTGGTTCTGTGGGTGTGGCTTGATGAGGGGGGGTTAATGTGACTGGGTGGGCGTGGCCAACTTTTTTTTTTTACTTTTAAAAGCATTTTTTCGACAACCTTAAGAGGTTGTCGAAAAAATGCTTTTAAAGGTTAAAAAAAAGCCTCTGATGATCGCGCGGCTCAGCTGGGCATGGGGGGGTGGGGCCGCAGGGATTTTTGCTACCGGTTTTCCGAACCACCCGCCGCCATCGCTACCGGATCGGGCGATCCGGTCCGAACCGGGAGTATTTCAGTCCTGATCCCTCTCATAGGAAAATGAGATATTTTAGGAAATATTAAAAGGGCAGAATATTTCCCTTAAAAGGGAGGCAGAAACTCAGACTCTCACCTTTGTCAATGGGCCATTAAGGCCTGAGCTAGTCTATTCTATATAACAAAGATCTATCTCCTTCAGGCAGAGCCATAGTAGGAATTGCCCTCACCCAAGATCCAACAAAGATAGGATTAGCCCTCTACCCATCTAGCAACAGAACTCACCACATGGCACCTGGGAAGATTACATCACCCAGCAAGGCTCAGCCAAACTTAACACACAGACAACTTACAGAGTTGCCCCTGCATGGCCCCATGGGAGTCTGACAACCAATCAGAATACAAGCTCAAATTCAAAAGCCCAGAGCGGGCATAAAACCGAGGCACTCTCAGCATCTCTTTCTTCCCCCACACAGGACCTCAAACTATGTGGTCCTGTCCACCATTAAAAACCATCTTTCCAAGCAGTCTCCATGTTTCCAGTGTCTTTCTTCCTCACTTGGAACTGAACCCAGATGGACATTTTTTCCAACATGTTCTAATATTTGAGGAGTTGCTACAAAGAAGAGAGTCAACCTATTCTCCAAAACACCTGAAGGCAGGGCAAGAAGAAATGGATAGAAACTAATCAAGGACAACACCAACCTAGAACTAAGGAGAAATTTCCTGACGGTTAGAACAATTTTAACCAGTGGAATAGATTACCTCAGGAAGTTATGGGTGCTGCTCCATTATTGGAGGTTTTTAAGAAGAGATTGGATAGCCATTTGTCTGGAATGGCATAGGATCTCCTGCTTGAGCAGAGGGTTGGACTAGAAAACCTCAAAGCTCCTTTCCAACTCTGTTATTCTGTTATCTCAACACCAAATGGCAAGGATATTATACTTCACGCTTGTCTTTTGAAGATCTTTCAAAAAAACAAAAAACAAACCCAAACCATTCTCTTTCATGAAATGGAATGAGAACCATCCAAAGAAGGTTCTAGAGAATTTCTCTGCCAAGCATGGCTTCCTGTGGAGTTTCCTAGATAAACTGAAATTCAGGAAGAGATGGGCAAAGGACTAAATGAATCAGAGATATGCATCCGTGTGTGTATGTACAGTAACCGTGGCTGGAAACTTGAGGAACTGAAGATGGAGGGGATCTTGATGAACAAACAAAGGTGTGATCTTCAGATGTCCAAGTGGGTGGAGAAGATGGCCCTCTTGGCTGTGTTTCCTACCTGGCTTCTATTTTTGTTCTCGCAAAGAAAGTAGTGTTTGATTATTAGGAGTGTTCCTGTATTTGACCATGTCTCCCAACGTCGATAAGATAGCTGGTGCGTTTTATTTGTAGTTTCCTCTTCTTCTGTCTCTCTCTCTTTCCGAGGAAGGCAGCTTCCTGAGAAAAATAAAATTGCAATCCAATTAGCCTGCTGTTAGAAGACTGCAGGAGATGACCTTGCAAATGACTGGAAAATTCAAAATGTGGTTCAGTAAATCTCATTTGCTTGGGTTGGCTGTTGGAAGCTGGCCACAAATTAGTCTAATAGTCCAACTCTGCCTTTTCTCTGGATAAAAAGGCCTACTCTTCCCATTTTATGGCCTTTTATTTTAAGGAAGGGGGGGGTCAATTAGCTAGGCAGCTCTCACCCGTATGATTCCATAATCACAGAATTTTCACTGAACAGATGAAGAAAGTGTTACAGTCCTGGGCTGCATAAACAGAGGGATAGAATCAAGATCACGTAAAGTGTTAATACCACTTTATAATGCCTTGGTAAGGTCACACCTAGAATACCGCATTCAGTTTTGGTTGCCACAATGTAAAAAAGATGCAGAAAGAGTGCAGAGAAGACCAGCAAAGATGATGAAGGGACTGGAGGATAAAACATGAAGAATGGTTGCAGGAACTGAGTATGTCTAGTTTAATGAAAAGAAGGACTAGGGGAGACATGATAGCAGTGTTCCAATATCTCAGGGGCTGCCACAAAGAAGAGGGAGTCAAGCTATTCTCCAAAGCACCTGAGGGCAGGACAAGAAGCAATGGGTGGAAACTAATCAAGGAGAGAAGCAACTTAGAACTAAGGAGAAATTTCCTGACAGTTAGAACAATTAATCAGTGGAACAACTTGCCTCCAGAAGTTGTGAATGCTCCAACACTGGAGGTTTTTAAGAAGAGGTTGGATAACCATTTGCCTGAAGTGCTGTAGGGTTTCCTGCCTAAGCAGGGGGTTGGACTAGAAGACCTCCAAGGTCCCTTCCAACTCTGTTATTTATCTATTTATTTATTTTATTCAATTTATATCCCGCCCTTCTCAAAGTGGACTCAGGGCGGTGCACAGCCAGAACTAAAACACATATCGATACAAAATTTAAAATTATTAAAAGAATTAAATAACTGTGGCCCTAAAATTTAAAACATTGAAAACTAAAACCCCTTTGATAATTTAAAAAACTAAAAACTAAAAAAAAAGGGGGGGGTTTCACGCCAGCCCTGCTTGATTCTATTCTATTCTATTCTATTCTATTCTATTCTATTCTATTCTATTCATTTGTTTCATGAGCAGGCCACGGCAACAAACCCGGGGTGTGTGGATTGGCTGAGGGAGACAGAGTTCACGAGTGAGTTTCTGTGGCTGAAAGGGGACCACAACCTGTGTTCCCCTACACTTCTGAGTTCAGCACTGTAACCATTACATCACAGTGGTTTTGGGGGTGAGAGAGAGTGACTGGCTCAAAGTCCTCTAAAGGAGGGGTCCCCAACCTGTGGGCTGTGGCCTGTTGGCCACCGGGCCATGTGAGTGGCTGGGCAGTGCACGCGAGTGTACACACCCTCCCCACTCATGCTAGCATCACCGCGAGCATTGCATGTGGCCCCATTTGCATCACGCGCAAGATCGTGCCCCCTTGTGTGCACATGTGCATGTAAAGGCGTTTCCTCCCCTTTTGACAACCCAGAAAAGGTTGGGGAAACTCTGCTCTAAAGTAGGAGAAGAGCAGGCTGAGCTGGAAGGTGGAGTTAAATGTGTCATCAGTTTGGAGTCATTGTGTTGCCACAAGAGACCCAAGTCCAGTCACCTGTGAATTCCATCGACCCTTATGTAGTGCCAATTTAACTTTGATGGTTAGTTGACCGGATTCTTGTGAATAGGTAGCAATAGTAAACTCTTCTGTGCTTTAAACTGAATGAATGCTCCTGGTAATTTGCACCCGACGCCTAATGAACTTCTTTGGTTGAGGGGGACTTGAATTCTGGTCCAGCTCCTTCTCTATAATGGGCACTCCTGGACTTACAACCATTCGTTTAGTGACCATTCAAAGTTACAATGGTATTGTAAAAAATTAGCTTATGACCATTTTCACACTTATGAATGTTGCGTGGTCACGTGATCAAAATTCGGACCCTTGGCAACTGGCTCATATTTAAGACAGTTGCAGTGTCCTGGAGGGCGGGGGATCATGTGATCACCTTTTGCAACCTTATGACAAGCAAAGTCAAAGGGGAAAGCCAGGTTCGCCTAATAAGAAAGGTGGTAACATGGGAGCAAAACTTAATTAACAACTGTCTTGCTTGGCAATGGAAATTGGCTCAGTTGTGGTCCTTGGTGCTGTCTGAGCTTGGTTGTTTTCTTGCAGACATTTCATTACCCAGACTAGGTAGCATCATCAGTGCTAGTAGGAAGTGGGGTTTGCTCTTAGTTTATATTCTAGTGTTGTGGCCCATCAGCGGCCTGTGCGGATTGTAGCTGATTCCAAAAGCGAGAAGGCTGGTGTGGTGTTGCACCAGCAGCCTGTGCAGTTGGCACCCGAGTTAGACAATGAGGAGGCTGGAGAAGATGTGGTGCCAGAGGCGGGGATTCAGCCAGGGCCTTCAGAACCTCCAGAAGCTCCTTTAAGTGAAGAGGACGAAGAGGAGGAGCCTCTTCTCGATGCACAGGCGCACAGAGTTGCCAAAAGGCAAGAGTGGCTCCTCAGGAGGAGGTCTCCTCGAGAGTAAGGCTTGGGGCTAATTGGCCACTCCCTTAGCCTATTTAAGGAGGAACACTGACTGAAGCAAGTTGTAGGGAACAACTTAAGTTCATTCTACTTCGTGTCTGGATCTCTGTGAATTGCTTCTGGGCTTTCTGCCAACCTTAGTAAGATTGTGATTACTTTATCTTTGTTTTCTTGAAGGCTATTAAGGAAGTTTATTAACAGCCTTTGTTTGGAAAAGACTGAGTTATTTTAGTAAATTTAAGTTTTGTACAAACTTTGTGTGTGCTGTGTTCTTTGGGGTCCGTAGCTGGGGCAGAACATCTAGTGACTTGTTGGTGGGGGTGGTCTTGGAAATTCCTTGGTTGGGCTATTTACTCTTAATTTATATGGCAGTTCCTTGATTGGGGTAGCTTCTTGACTGTTCATCTGATGTTAATCTCGGAATAACCAAGATTACTAAATAATTATGGTAATTATCAAATAACTTAAAGTAACCCAGCTCAGAGAGCACCAAGGGCCCCTCATTTCAACCTTGAGCTACAAATATTCTCCTTTATTGGCGTAAATTGTGGTTATAAATCAGAGACAATCTACATATTTCACGAGAAGGGTCCTCCATTCCTCTACCTGCAATAAAATACCTTATGCCACCAGACTTGACATTTTGGGCTTAGACAATTTAGAATTATGGCGCCTTCGGTCTGACCTAAGCGTAGTACATAAAATTATCTGCCACAATGTCCTACCTGTCAATGACTACTTTAGCTTCAACCACAACAATACACGAGCAAACAATAGATACAAACTTGAGGTAAACCGTTCCAAACTTGATTGCAGAAAATATGACTTCAGCAACAGAGTAGTCAATGCCTGGAATGCACTACCTGACTCGGTGGTTTCTTCCCCAAACCCCCAAAACTTTAACCTTAGACTGTCTTCTGTTGACCTCACCCCATTCCTAAGAGATCTGTAAGGGGCATGCATAAGCGCACCAACGTGCCTTCCATCCCTGTCTTAATGTCTCTTTTTACTCATATCCTTTTCATGTACTCAAAATCATGTTTATACTTTTATTTGTTATCTTATATATAATAATAATAATAACAATAACAACAGCAACAACAACTTTATTATCATTGTACGTGTATACACATACATACAACAAAATTCACTTAACACCCAAAGACCAGGTCCAACACACCTAACAATCCCCAAATACATCCCCACCCACCACAAATACCCCACCCCTAAACCACCAAACATCCACACAACAGACCAAGTAATGCTGTCCAACAGTTCACTGATGGTGGCCCTTTAGTTCATTGTTGAGTGCAATTATATGCTTGACAAATAAATAAAATAAAAATAAAATTAAATTTAAATTTAAAAAAATAAATAGATATCACTCTGGTTCTTGGACTGAGACAAAGGCACTAAGTCCATAGCCTTCCAGGGAATTCTTGTGGCTGAAGATAACACCAGAAGCCTGGTCTTCTTGTTCTTAGTCCTACACCTTCACCTTACACACACAGTCACTTTCAAAACTATTTCACCCATTAACGCATCTTGCCTTTCACTTTGCTTTATGTCACCTCCTTGTGTTTTGTGCTAATTTTAGTGTATCCCAGGAGTGCCCAACTTTGTTCCGAATTTCAGGCACATGAGCTGCGGACCTAAAAATAAAGTATGGGGCCACAGAAAGTCCTTAGATTTTTTGGTTCGATAAACCATTCTTTAGTAGGTGAGGGAAAAGATGAGTCTCATCTTTTAAGTCTTCTTGAGAAGATATTATTGAAGAAAGAAAAAGAAGTCGCTCAATTTATTTGGGGTTGAATGAATGAAGAGAATAGAATAGAGCTGGAAGGGACCTTGGAGATCTTCTAAGCCAGCCCACTGCTCAAGCAGGAAAACCCAGGGGTGAAATGCTACCGGTTCTCACTGGTTCAGGACGAACTGGTAGCGGCGGCTGGTGGTTTGGAGAACTGGTAGCGGCGGCAGCATGAGACTCCATCCACCCGCCTGGACGCCGTTATTTCCTGGTTTTAACCAGGAAGTAACCTGTTTTTTTACCCTCTGCACATGCGCAGAAGGGTTTGCGCATGTGCAGGGGGTCCAAGCACGCATGTGATGGCGCGTGACAGCATGTGCACTTCCGAACTGGTAGGGAAGGTAAGTAGATTTCACCCCTGAGGAAAACCGATACTATTTCAGATAAGTGACTGTCTAGTTTTTTCTTAAAAACCTCCAGTGATGAAGCACCCACAATATCTGAAGACAAAGCTGTTCCACTGATTAATTGTCCTCACTGTTAGGAAGTTTCTCCTTAATTCCATAATTGCTTTTCTCCTTGATCAGTTTCCAACCATTGTTTCTTGTCCTGCCCTCTGGTGTTTTGCAGAATAATTTGACCCCTTCTTCTTTGTGGCAGCCCCTCAAATACTGGAATACTGCTATCATGTCACCCCTAATTCTTCTTTTCTTTAGACTTCCGAAACCCAAATCCTGCAGCCGTTCCTCATATGTTTTAAGCTCCAGGCCTTTGATCATCTTAGTTGCTCTTCTCTGAACGTTTTAAAAATGCACAAAGTCCATTTTAAATGAGGCAGAGGGAGTTTGAAGGTTTTTTAAATAAAAAAATGGGGGAGATAGTGAAACTGAGTGATTCGGTCTTCCCCAGGTAGTCTTTTTTTAAAAAAAGTTTTTTTTATTAACTATACAATTAAAAACATTGGACGTAGTTCAACTTTTCTGCTTCCAACATTTCCATCAATTTTTTCCTTACAACAACTACAATTCATATTCAATATATACAATCTATCAAAATTCAGCTACATAAATCTCTTTGTCTATAGAAATTTCATTCAATTCCTACCTATCACATAATACTAACATAATAATTCTTAAACTTTTGATTGATCCAGGTAGTCTTGTGCTAGCTGTAAAGAGAGCTTTTATGGACCAGTGAGTCTTATATGGCGAAAGGCAGAATTAAGTCTGGAAATCCACAAACATGAGCAAATTTCCAGTGGAAAAATGGAAATTTGCCCACAATGCTCTGCTATCAATAGCAGAGTAGCATAGATCTGACCTTCTGCATTGTATGATGGGAAAGCAGCCCATTTAAAAACCTAGTTCCAATTTGGCTTCAGAGTGCCAAAACAGTGATTTCCGTAAGCAAGATGTGAGAGCCAGTTTGGCCTAGTGGTTAAAGCACCAGGCTAGAAAGTGGAAGATCATGAGTTCAAGTCCTGCCTTTGGTATGAAAGCCAGCTGGGGGATTTGGGGCCAGTCACTCACATTCAGCCCAACCCACCTCACAGGATTGTTGTTATGGGGAAATTAGAAGGAGGAAGGTGTGTTGGATATGTGTGCTGCCTTGAGTTATAATAAAGGCGGGGTACATATAGATAAAATGCAAATACGGGAGCATTATAACTGAACTGGGAAAAAAGAGATTTTGGCAAGAATCTAGCTGATGAGACAAACTGTCTCTGCTTTTTCTATTTTGATCATTATAGGTTTCAACTTTGAAGGATAATGAAGTTGCTATTTCAAGAATGGAATGGAATAGAAAATATGGAATGGAATGGAATGGAATAGAAAATATGGAATGGAATGGAATGGAATAGAATAGAATAGAATAGAATAGAATAGAATAGAATATGAATATGAATATGAATGGAATGGAATGGAATGGAATGGAATGGAATGGAATGGAATGGAATGGAATGGAATAGAATAGAAAATAAATGAATGGAATATAGAATAGAATAGAATAGAATAGAATAGAATAGAATAGAATAGAATAGAATAGAATAGAAAATATGGAATGGAATATAGCATAGCATAGCATAGCATAGCATAGCATAGCATAGCATAGAATAGAATAGAAAATATGGAATGGAATGGAATGGAATGGAATATAGAATAGAATAGAACAGAATAACTTTATTGTCACATTGAATGTACACTAACTAGCATACATTAAAAATGAAATTTCATTGCATACAGCTCGCAAAAGGGTCACAAAATGCACATAGAACTATTGTACATAGAAAAGGCACAAAGGGTCAAAAGGCACATAGAAAAACATAAAAAAGTCACAGCAGTTAAAAGGCATAGTGGTCCATCAAGCCTGCCCTTTGGGTTTCTTTGGTTTTTGTTTACTTTTATTTCTTTATTTATTCCTTTTTATATATTTTTACATAATGCAATGAATGCAATGCAATGGCTGTGGCAGGTTTTTTAGCATAAGTGATCCCACTCATGAAATATTTAAAAAACACAGCAAAATCCATCTGGTTTTGATTATTTTGATTTTGTTGCCGTGTTTTAGATTTTGCATTTAATTCTACCATTGTATGCTGCTTGAATGATAGTACAGTAGTCCTCAACCTACAGCCGTTCGTTTAGTGACCATTCAAAGTTACAGTGGCGCTGAAAAAAGTGACTTACGACCATTTTTCACACTTACGACTGTTGCAGCATTCCCGTGGTCCAAATTTGGATGCTTAGCAACTGGTTCATATTTATGACGGTTGCAGTGTCCCGGGGTCATCTGATCCCCTTTTGTGACCTGACAGAATAAAGCCAATGGGAAAGCCAGATTCACTTAACAACCATGTTATTAACTTAACAACTGCAGTGATTCACCTGTGGCCAGAAAGGTCATAAAATGGGGCAAAGCTCACCTAAGAACTCTCTCACTTAGCAACAGAATTTTGGGCTCAATTGCGGTCATAAATTGAGGACTATCTGTATAAATAGAAACACGGGATATTCATTAAATAACAAGAAGCGCTTAATAGCCAGTGGCCTTCCCTTCTCAGTTTCATCTTCCTGTTTAGAAAAAGCCTTTGGCACTTAAGGCTGAAATTCCTCCTTTAAAAAAATTGCTGCCTTCTATAATTACATATAATCCTTCTAGTTACATTGTCTTCTGTTCCCTTTTATTGCATTTTGTAATTGTTTATGTTGTAATTGCTTTAGAACTGATTTATTGATGGCTTTTCTTGTTGCCATTTCCCCTTATGTAACAATGTTTTTCTTGGGATGGATGTACAGCACTGTTTTTACAAGCTGGCTGACCTTGTCTGGGGTTGGAAGCTAAGTCGGGTCAAGTCTGGCAAGAATTCAGATGGGAGACTACCTGGAAAATACCACAGTTAGACAGGTAGTCCTTGACTTACAACAGTTTGTTTAGTGACCAAAGTTACAGCGGCACTGAAAAAAGTGACTTATGACTCTTTTTCACAGTTACAACCTTTGCGGCATCTCCATAGTCATGTGATCAAAATTCAGACACTTGGCAACTGTCTCATACTTATGACCATTGCTGTCTCCCAAGATCATACGACCCCCGCTTTTTTTTGCAATCTTTTGCTAAGCAAAGACAATGGCGACTTTGATGGTTCACTTAACAGCCAGCTTACTGACATATTAACTGTAGTGATTTATTTTAACAACTGTAGCAAGGAAGATCGCAAAATGGGGAAAAACTCACTTAACAAATGTCTCACTTAACAAGCGAAAGTTTGGGGCTCAATTATGGTTGTAAGCCGAGGATAACCTGTACATTATGTGTGAAAACAAGCAGTGGTAATCCACTTTTGTACCTGTGTGAGAAGAATCTACATGGATGCCTTCATAAAGTTACCAGGAGTCAAGATTGCTCGTTTGTTTAGATATGAAAAAAATACAACAGAACTTAAAAAGCATTTGAAAGAATTTTTTGAAATAAATTTGAATAAAGGCACCCCAATTGAAATTGTGTGGGATGCAAGTAAAGCTTATATGAGAGGGGTACTTATCTACATGAACTCTAAACATAGACTGTTCCGACAAAAGAAAAGATCTGAATTGGAAATAGAAATAAAGAAAAAAGAACAGTTACTTATTAAAAATCCAACAGATGAAAGAATACGTAGTGCTATAAAACTTTTGAAAGACCAATTTCAAATGCTTATGGCGGAACAAGTTGCAACAAACTTACAATATGCGAAGCATAATACATTTTGTAACGCTAATAAACCGGGCAGATGGTTGGCTTACACATTGAGGAAAAAACAAAGTATACGGACTATTGATAGTATTGATATTGGAGGGAAAGAAATTTTTCAACAAAAATTAATTAAAGAAGCTTTTGTGGACTATTATATTAAATTATATGCTAAAGAGGAGGTGCAGAATGGACTTATAGAAAAATATTTAAACGATAAAAGAGTTACAAAAATTACTGATCAACAAAAGGAAAGAATGAATTATCCCATAACAGAGAGGAGGAGATAATAGTAGCAATTAAACAGTTAAAAACAGCCAAAGCTCCTGGTACGGATGGCTTGACTGCAGTGTATTACAAAACTTTGCAAGCTGAAATGGTGGAACAACTTAGAGATTTATTTTGCAATATTCAGCAAGGGGGTAAAATACCCCCATCATGGACAACAGCTTACATATCTTTGATACCAAAAGAACAAATCGGTCCTAAAAAACCAGAGAACTATAGACCAATATCTCTTTTGAATACAGATTATAACATTTTTGCGAAAGTACTAGCCAACAGGTTGATGCCAGTAATTCAAAAGGTGATTCATGATGATCAAGCGGGATTTATCGAGGGTAGATATATGAAGGACAATGTAAGGCAAGTAATAGATTTATTGGAATATCTTGAGAAGAATAAACAGATCCCTGCAGTGCTGGTCTTTTTGGATGCAGAGAAGGCCTTTGACAGAGTGGATTGGAATTTTCTATTAAAGACTTTGAAAAAGATGGATTTTGGGGATCAATTTATACAGGCGATTTCGGCAATTTATCAAGAGCAAAAGGCACAGATCATTATTAATGGAAGTCTGACAACAGAGTTTAAAATTGAAAAAGGAACAAGACAAGGATGTCCGTTGTCCCCACTTTTATTTATTTTAACACTAGAAGTCTTGCTAAATACAATACGGGACTCTAATATATTGAAAGGTATAAAGATTAGGCAAGAGGATTACAGAATAAAGGCATTTGCAGATGATCTGGTTGTTACCCTATCACAACCAATGGAATCAATAATCTTGATGAAGGACATTATACAAGACTATGGTAAAGTTTCAGGTTTTAGATTGAATCCAAAAAAGACTAAAGTGATAGCTAAAAACATGACACAAGATCGTAAACATGAGCTTGAAAGGAGGGCAGGTTTTGAGACTGTACCTAAGGTAAAATATCTAGGAGTTCAGGTTGCAGAATCAAATATGAAATTGTTTCAAAATAACTATGAGGTGTTGTGGCGAGAGGTGCAGAAAGATATGGAGACTTGGAAAAAACTGCAGCTGTCTCTACTTGGAAGAATAGCAGCAGTTAAGATGAATATTTTGCCAAGATTTCTTTTTTTGTTTCAAATGATTCCGGTGCTTAAAAGTGATAAACAATTGAAAGTTTGGCAATCTGGAGTGAATAAGTTTGTCTGGAACGAGAAGAAGCCGAGAGTGAAATTGAAAATTATGCAAGATGTTCCAGAAAGAGGAGGTCTTAAACTTCCAAACCTACAGCTATATTATGATGCAGCAGCTTTAACCTTAACAAGTGATTGGTTTGGAAGGAAAAAGACTGGAATATTGAACGCAGAAAGTTTTGATCTTGAATTTGGATGGCATGCTTACTTATTTTACGATGACAAAGTAGATAAAGTATTTAAAAGTCATATACTTAGAGATTCTTTGATGAGAGTTTGGAAGAAGCACCGACTCAAATGGGATTATAAAATACCGCTATGGCTGGATCTTGGTCATACTTTGTGGAATACAAATATAATGTCACTCGCGGGGTTTTTATATAAAGAGGTTCTTTTTACAGATGCGGGCAGATGGCAGCTGAAGACATTGCAGACACTGTTGGACGAAGGGATTAATTTAACTTGGTTACAGTATAATCAATTACAATTGAGATGGAAAGAGGACCAAAAAACTGGTATTATGTTGCATGAGGAAGAATTGGTTAGACATATAAGAGAGAAAGGTCCAATGCATATCAAAAGGCTTTATAATGTTTTGCTAGAAAGAGATTCAGAAACTGAATTAGTTAAAGACTGTATGATTAAGTGGGCACAGAATTTTGAAGAACCAGTGATGCTGGAAACATGGGAAAAAATTTGGGTTCAGAATGTTAAATTTACACAGTCGCAGAATCTGAGGGAAAATTTCTACAAAATGTTTTATAGATGGCATTTAGATCCCAAAAAGTTGTCATGTATGTACCCTAATGTTCAGCCAAAATGTTGGAGATGTGAATGTTTGGATGCTACGTATTATCATGTTTGGTGGACCTGTAGGAAAGTTAAGGCTTTTTGGATAAAAATTTGGTGGGTCATGCAGAATGTTTTGAAGAAAAAAATTCAATTTTCTCCACAATTGTTTTTATTGGGTATAGTTAAGGGTTTTACATTGGATGAAACAAAATTGATATTGTATATGATAACAGCAGCAAGATTGTTGATAGGTAAATATTGGAAGAATGAAGCTTTGCCCACTATTGAGGAATGGACTTTGAAGATGGCCAGTTTTGCAGAGATGGCGAAGATTTCAGCATATTTAAAAGACTGTTCACAAGAGACTTATGAGTGGGAATGGAAAAGGTGGATAGAATATGTTCAGAACAAATATCAAACTAGAAAGTATCAAATAGCTTTTATTTGAAAATAATGTAATGTAGTGGAAATATTTTAATGTAATGAGGTAAAGAGAAAAATTACACAGGGGAGGGAGGGGTTCAAGTTTACATATAAGTGTTATATTAAGGGTTTTTATGAGTATGAATATATTATAGGGAAGTCTGGGGGGAGGGGAGGGTTAGGGAGGGTTAGGGAGGTCGGGAAGTTTGGGGGGGAGGCGGGGGGGGAAAGGGGTGAAAATGTAATTGTAAAACTTTTGTAATAAAAAAAAAAAAAGATTGCTCGGAGGAAGATTTTACCCAATTTTATCAGAAACTTTACCTATTTTTCAGGAAAGGAACTATGGGATGTAAAACATTTCATATTGGTGTCATCCTCATAGCTGGGATGAACTTTTACTCAAGCTTCAATAATAATAACTTTATTGTCATTGTACGTATACACAGTATACCCACAATGTATACACGTATACATTGTGTGTATACACAGTATACCCATACAACGAAATTCACTTAACATCCAAAGACCAAGTCCAACACACATAACAATCCCCAAACACACTCCCACCAGTGGTGGGTTCCTCCGGTTCGGCCCGGTTCTCCCGAGCCAGTAGCGGTGACGATATGATGTCACCGAACTGGTTCTGCCTCCCCCCCCCGCGCTATTCTTACCTTTTATTTGGCCCCATCCCCAATCTATTGCTGCCTCCTGAGTCCTAGCTGATGGCTAGAGGGAAAAAACTGTTTAAACTCTTGTCGCGGGGCTTCAAAGGGCCGTCCTACAGCTGATCTGTGTTAAAAGAAAACAAATGAGTAGACCGGTGCCTGCAAAAATACATGAGTAGATCAGTGCCTGCAAAAAATAAATGGGTAGATCGGTACAGCTCTGCAAGCAGTTAAAAGCCTGGTAGACTAGTACCTCTGCTAAATCCTAAATAATTGTCACATGACTATCTAGCCACGCCCACAAAATAAGCCACGCCCACAGAACCAGTAATAAAAAAATTTAGAACCCCTGACTCCCACCCACCACCAATTCCCCCACCCCTAAACCACCCAAACATCCACACAACAGACCAGGTAATGCTGTCCAACAGCTCACTTATGGTGGCCCTTTAGTTCATTGTTGAGTGCAATTATAGTGGGATAAAAACTCTTTTGTGAGAGAGTGTTACCAATAACATCTTAAGAAATGTCAAAATGTATTTGAGGGGCTGCCACAAAGAAGAGGGGGTCAAATTATTCTCCAAAGAGAGAAGCAACCTGGAATTAAGGAGAAACTTCCTAATAGTGAGGACAATTAACCAGTGGAACAGCTTGCCACCAGAAATCGTGGGTACTCCATCACTAGAGGTTTTTAAGAAGAGACTAGGCCAGGGGTCAGCAACCTGCGGCTCTGGAGCCGCATGCGGCTTTTTCACCCCTCTGCTGTGACTCCCTGTCACTCAAAATATGCATCACAACTGCCAATGTGCTACACCTGTCAGCACATGATTTATTGAGCTTTTCAGCCCCTGGTAGGCCAACCATGGATAAAACTAAGAAAAGAAAAGTTTCAGAAGAAAACAGAACATTTAATTCAACTACATATGCTAGTTTTGTGGCCCCTCAAGAAATAGTCAGGCACGGGAAGGGCTTTGTGGCTCCCAGTGTTTTCTTTTCTGTGGGAAACGGTCCAAATGGCTCTTTGAGTGTTTAAGGTTGCAGACCCCTGGACTAGGCAGTCACTT
The DNA here is from genome assembly GCF_029531705.1 of Pantherophis guttatus. Next base: position 18,087,970 of record NW_026844043.1, on the reverse strand, counting down.
ATCTGAAATAATATAGGTTTTCCTGCTTAAGCAGGGGCTGGACTAGAAGACCTCCAATGTCCCTTCCAGCTCATTCATTCTATTCTAACCATGCAGTACAAGCATAGTTCTCTGAACATTAGCTGCCAAATCAATCAATCAACCAACCAACCAACTAACACGTTTATTTATTTATTTTATTTGTTTAGAAAATTTACATTGCTGCCACGTGGCTTAAAAGGACATTAAAAGCACAATATAAAAGAAATACAAAATAATAAAAATAATAAAATAATAACACCCCCACCCTGGTGACAACACACATTCATACCAACCATTTAATGGGCTCCATCCCGCTTTTGGTTCCCCAGGCCTGCTGGCAGAACCATATCTTCAGGGCCTTCCGAAAGAGTGTTAGAGTGGGGGCCCATCTCATTTCTGAAAGGATGATGTTCCAGAGAGAAGGAGCCACCACGGAGAAGGCTCTTCTTCTGGGTCCCACCAGATGTATCTCCTTAGGGAACGGGACCTGCAACATTCCTTGCCTCCCTGCTCTAGTCGGATGGGTAGATGTGACCGACAAGAGACAGTCCCTCATGACTTCCGGTTTGCTGTTTGTCGCTGCCAGACGTTCCTTTGGGATCGTCAGCTTCCATCGCCTGTCAGAGCCGCCTTCACAACGGAATGGTGGCTCGAAAAAACTCCGTTTCCATGAGGAAACGGAGATAGAGCCGGCAGGGGTGGGTAGAACTCTCTGCGGAGTCCCAAACTTCTCAGTTTCATCTTCCTGTTTAGAAAAAGCCTTTGGCACTTAAGACTGAAATTCCTCCTTTAAAAAAATTGCTGCCTTCTATAATTACATATAATCCTTCTAGTTACATTGTCTTCTGTTCCCTTTTATTGCATTTTGTAATTGTTTATGTTGTAATTGCTTTAGAACTGATTTATTGATGGCTTTTCTTGTTGCCATTTCCCCTTATGTAACAATGTTTTTCTTGGGATGGATGTACAACACTGTTTTTACAAGCTGGCTGACCTTGTCTGGGGTTGGAAGCTAAGTCGGGTCAAGTCTGGCAAGAATTCAGATGGGAGTCTACCTGGAAAATACCACGGTTAGACAGGTAGTCCTTGACTTACAACAGTTTGTTTAGTGACCAAAGTTACAGTGGCACTGAAAAAAGTGACTTATGACCCTTTTTCACAGTTACAACCTTTGTGACATCTCCATAGTCATGTAATCAAAATTCAGACACTTGGCAACTGTCTCATACTTATGACCACTGCTGTCTCCCAAGATCATACGACCCCCCCCTTTTTTTTCAATCTTTTGCTAAGCAAAGACAATGGCGACTTTGATGGTTCACTTAACTGCCGGCTTACTGACTTATTAACTGCAGTGATTTATTTTAACAACTGTGGCAAGGAAGGTCGCAAAATGGGGAAAAACTCACTTAACAAATGTCTCGCTTAACAACCGAAATTTTGGGGCTCAATTATGGTTGTAAGCCGAGGATAACCTGTACATTATGTGTGAAAACAAGCAGTGGTAATCCACTTTTGTACCTGTGTGAGAAGAATCTACATGGATGCCTTCATAAGGTCAAGATTGCTCGGAGGAAGATTTTACCCAATTTTATCAGAAACTTTACCTATTTTTCAGGAAAGGAACTATGGGATGTAAAACATTTCAGATGAATAAATATTGGTGTCATCCTCATAGCTGGGATGAACTTTTACTCAAGCTTCAATAATAATAACTTTATTGTCATTGTACGTATACACAGTATACCCATACAACGAAATTCACTTAATATCCAAAGACCAAGTGCAACACACATAACAATCCCCAAACACACTCCCACCAGTGGTGGGTTTCTCCCGGTTCGGCCCGGTTCTCCCGAGCCAGTAGCGGTGACGATATGATGTCACCGAACTGGTCCTGCCTCCCCCCCCCGCGCTATTCTTACCTTTTATTTGGCCCCATCCCCAATCTATTGCTGCCTCCTGAGTCCCAGCTGATGGTTAGAGGGAAAAAAACTGTTTAAACTCTTGTCGCGGGGCTTCAAAGGGCCGCCCTACAGCTGATCAGTGTTAAAAGAAAACAAATGAGTAGACCGGTGCCTGCAAAAATACATGAATAGATCAGTGCCTGCAAAAATACATGAGTAGATCAGTGCCTGCAAAAAATAAATGGGTAGATTGGTACAGCTCTGCAAGCAGTTAAAAGCCTGATAGACTAGTACCTCTGCTAAATCCTAAATGTCACATGACCATCTAGCCACGCCCACAAAATAAGCCACGCCCACAGAACCAGTAATAAAAAAAATTAGAACCCCTGACTCCCACCCACCACCAATTCCCCACCCCTAAACCACCCAAACATCCACACAACAGACCAAATAATGCTGTCCAACAGCTCACTGATGGTGGCCCTTTAGTTCATTGTTGAGTGCAATTATAGTGGGATAAAAACTATTCAAAGTTTTGTGAGAGAGTGTTACCAATAACATCTTAAGAAATGTCAAAATGTATTTGAGGGGCTGCCACAAAGAAGAGGGGGTCAAATTATTCTCCAAAGCACCAGACGGCAGGACAAAAAACAATGGTTGGAAAATAATCAAAGAGAGAAGCAACCTGGAATTAAGGAGAAACTTCCTAATAGTGAGGACAATTAACCAGTGGAACAGCTTGCCACCAGAAATCATAGGTACTCCATCACTAGAGGTTTTTAAGAAGAGACTAGGCCAGGGGTCAGCAACCTGCGGCTCTGGAGCCGCATGCGGCTTTTTCACCCCTCTGCTGTGACTCCCTGTCACTCAAAATATGCATCACAACTGCCAATGTGCTACACCTGTCAGCATGTGATTTATTGAGCTTTTCAACCCCTGGTAGGCCAACCATGGATAAATCCAAGAAAAGAAAAGTTTCAGAAGAAAACAGAACATTTAATTCAACTACATATGCTAGTTTTGTGGCCGCTCAAGAAATAGTCAGGCACGGGAAGGGTTTTGTGGCTCCCGGTGTTTTCTTTTCTGTGGGAAATGGGTCCAAATGGCTCTTTGAGTGTTTAAGGTTGCAGACCCCTGGACTAGGCAGTCACTTATCTTAGCACGTTGTAAGCTGCCCTGACTCTCCGGAGAAGGGCGGCATATAAATCAAATTAAAAAATAATAATAATATAGGTTTTCCTGCTTAAGCAGGGGGCTGGACTAGAAGACCTCCAATGTCCCTTCCAGCTCATTCATTCTATTCTAACCATGCAGTACAAGCCTAGTTCTCTGAACATTAGCTGCCAAATCAATCAACCAACCAACCAACCAACTAACACGTTTATTTATTTATTTTATTTGTTTAGAAAATTTATATTGCTGCCACGTGGCTTAAAAGGACATTAAAAGCACAATATAAAAGAAATAAAAAATAATTAAAATAATAAAATAATAACACTCCCACCCTGGTGACAACACACATTCATACCAACCATTTAATGGGCTCCATCCTGCTTTTGGTTCCCCAGGCCTGCTGGCAGAACCATATCTTCAGGGCCTTCCGAAAGAGTGTTAGAGTGGGGGCCCATCTCATTTCTGGAAGGATGATGTTCCAGAGAGAAGGAGCCACCACGGAGAAGGCCCTTCTTCTGGGTCCCACCAGATGTATCTCCTTAGGGAACGGGACCTGCAACATTCCTTGCCTCCCCGCTCTAGTCGGATGGGTAGATGTGACCGACAAGAGACAGTCCCTCAGGTGGTCCCTCTCCGTGGTCTTTGAGCTTAGTATTTGCAGAGCTGGGATGGACAGTCAAGTAGGTATCGTTTCAATAAAACCATGGTATATATCACTATGAAAACTTTGATTGACTCAATTATGCGGCGGTAGTCCTCGACTTTACAACCACAGTTGAGACCAGAATTTCCATTGCTAAGCAAGATGGCTGTAATAACGTGAGTTGTGCCCAATTTTACAACCTCCTTTCCCACGGTTGTTAAGCGAATCGCTGCAGCTGTTAAGCGAAACATGCAGTTGTTAAGGGAATCTGGCTTCCCCATTGATTTTTTGCTCGTTGGAAGCTGGATGGAAAGATTTCAAATGGAGATCGCAAGATCACAGGAGACTGTGTTGCCACGCCCCTGAATTTTGATCGCATGACCATGGGGACGCTGCAATGGTCGTAAGTGCGAAAACCGGTCATAGGTCACTTTTTCAGGGCCGTTGTAACTTCAAATGGTCGCTAAATTAACGGTGGTAAGTTGAGGACTACCTATGCTTGCCTGCCCAGAGAACTATCAGCATTTTTCAGATCATGAATAGAATCCAGGATCTTTATATCAATGGTTTTCATATCCACGGATTAGACTTTTGAGTGAAAAAAAATGTAAAACTTTATATGTTTATATGTTTATATGTTTGGAGTGGTCATTTTGTGCTGACATTCATTTTTCTCTCTCTGTCTTTCTCTCTCTCTCCCCACTCCCCAGTCTGCAGAATTCTTTGAAATGCTTGAAAAAATGCAGGTAAGTGAAACAGCATTTGTCTTCTAACTCAGCGGTCCCCAACCTTTCTAGCTTAGTGGTGTGTGTGCAGGGGTGGGCTGCTGGGGGTTCGCAGGGGTTCGGGAGAATCTCTAGCTAAGATTCTGTGCAGTTCGGAGAACCCCCAAATCCTACTCTTGGATGGCCCCGCCCATCCCGCCCTCCCAGGAGTCTCCACGCGGCCCATTTTGAATGCAGGTAAGTGCAGGGTGCGTGCGGAGGCTCGGGGAGGGGGGAAAACGGTCCTACCGGTAGTTCAGGAAGGCCGGAAACGGGCCCATTTCTGGGCTCCAGAGGGCCACCGGAGCCTGGGGAGGCCGTTTTCACCCTACCAGAGGCTCAAGAAAAGCCTCCGGAGCCCGGGGAGGGCAAAAGCGCCCCACCCCCCCGTCGTTGTGCAGGAGACCGACTAGGCCACACTCACCATGGCCACGCCCACCCAGCAACTGGGCAGAGAACCCCTTGCTAAAATTTTTGAAGCCCACCCCTCTGTGTGTGTGTGTGTGTGAGTGGCAGGTGCACACGCACATGCACAGTTCCACTTGTGGTAGTGGCATGCGTGCACACCCTCCACTCGCATGAATGGAGCTTCACGCATGAGCAGAAGGTATTTGCACTTGCATGCGAAGTTCCACATGCACAAGCAAAGGGCACTTGAGTCGAGGGCACTTGTGCTCACAGGTGAAGTTCCACTTTGTATGAATGGAGCTTCATGCCCATGCATGCATGGTTGCCCACCGCTCATGCAAGTGGAGCTTCAGGCATGTGTGTTTGCCCATCTCTTCCATGCCCTGGTTTTGAACAGACCACGGCTCGGTAGTGGGCCATGGTCCAGCAGTTGGGGACCCCTGTTCTAACTAGCTTCTTACTCTTTCACTGAGAAAGGGGAATTAGATGTTTCGGAGAATTGAGGCAATCTGTTGTGGCCTGCTAGCAGCCAGCAGAGCTGGCAGCAGATTCAGACAGTGAGGAGGTTGGGGAGGAACATGGACCAGTCCTGGAGTCTGGGGAATGCTCTGATGAGGGCTCTGTGTCAGAGGCAGAGAGGGGGCCAGGGCCGTATGCCAGTTATCAGTTCCCTTCGGAGTCAGACATCAGTGAGGCAGACAAACAGCTGGAGCCTGTTCCCACTGTGTGCATGCGCAGAGTTGCCAGAGGAAGGGAACAGTTAAAGAACAAGGGTCGATTTAGGAGTAAAGCCACAGGTGGATGATGAATGGCCCCTCCCAGAAGGAATAAAAGAGGAGCGAAAGGGGAGTGGAGTTTGCAGGAGACAATTCGTTCACTTAATTGGTTTTTAAATTGGCTGTACACCGCCCTGAGTCCTTCGGGAGAAGGGCGGTATAGAAATAAAATTATTGTTGTTGTTGTTGTTGTTGTTGTTGTTGTTGTTGTTGTTGTTGTGACTCCCTGCAAAGTTTTGAAGATATGGGCCTGGCAGCTCCCCAAGCCAGATAAAGTCTGTGACTGTAAATTCACCCTTGAAAGACTTTGCTGGATGTGAATGAGAAGAATTCACAGTAACTTAATAAAAAGGGGTTTTTGTTTGGACAAGGAGTCTGCTTCGTGGTTTGGGGAAGCCTAGGTCAGAACATGATCAACATATGCTATCCTTGAGGCCTGATCACTGCCTAAAAATACAGCATGCCTTAAATATCCACCGTTGGTTTGGTCAGGTGACAGCAGAGGAAAGCAAGCCCTCAGCTTCACTGATTCGGTGGTATGTCATATTTCTCTCTCCCGTCACCCTCCCATTCCAACACTGTTCAGTGATAGCCTCAAGGCGTGTCAAATGTGTTAAGCTTTTGTCACCTGGAGAAAATAGCAAATAAGTGTTGTTTGAAGTTTTGCTTTAATAAGTTCTTGTGCTTCTGCAAGACTTAAGATCACGTGGGGTCAGGTTGTTTGAAGGACAGCCTTTTCCCACTTTCATTTACCTGACCAGGAACACGGTGGCTTGCGTGGTTAGGAATGCTGGCTAGGCCACGTTTGAGTCCCGTGTGCTGGTGTGGGGCAGGATTGAGCTCCCTTCCTTTGCTCTAGGCTCCTGCTGGGGACATGGAAGATGCCCCCAAATCAGGGGTGAAATCCAGCAGGTCTGGAGAACTGGTAGCGGAAATTTTGAGTAGTTCAGAGAACCGGCAAATACCACCTCTGGCTGGCCCCAGAGTGGGGTGGGAATGGAGATTTTGCAATATCCTTCCCTCAGGAGTGCGGAGGGAATGGGGATTTTGCAATATCCTTCCCCCAGGAGTGGGGTGGGAATGGGGATTTTGCAGTAGCCTCCCCCTGCCACGGCACCAAGCCACGGCCACCAAGCCACACCACGGCCACCAAGCCACGCCCACAGAACCGGTAGTAAAAAAAATTGGATTTCACCACTGGGACAGACCAAATCTAAGCAGATGCTTTGTAGGTATTCTGAGTTTTTTGACTTTTAACTGAGGTCTTTAACTACTTTTTCTTCATCTAAACAGGGTCCAAAATCAGAAGAACAGAAGGGTGGAGGCCAGAAAAACAAGGTCAGAGTCAACGCAAGGCTTTTTTAAAAAAAAAGTAAATTGTTATTGAGCAATTTTAAAAAGTTTTTAACAATTTTCCTCTTTGCAACATTTCCGTGTCGGTATACATCCGTTATATATCCATTTTTCCCTTTACATCTACATATCTGTACATGTGGTTCCATTCTCTTTTATATATATACTATATATTAATATACTAATTTATAAACATACAAGGCTTTTTTAACTAGCCCACAATCTTTCCGGAGTGAGGAAAAAAATTCAGGGCAAAGTACAGGATTGCAGTCAGGATCCTAGGATTCCAATTTTTCCCTATTTTGTATGAGTAAATCAGTATTATTCCAGACCCTATGATTCATTCTTTGGTCAGGGAATTTTCTTTTCTTTCTTTTTTTTTGTTTTGTTATGGCTAATTTGTCCAAAGATTGTCCTAGCTCAGACGACTTCAGGCGAAAATACCAAGCTCTTTTGACATTTTTATCATCTTGTAAACTTTCAGTGTAACAAATGTTGGCATTCCTAGGATTACATTGGGAGATGTAGCAATTCCATCACCACCTGTGATGCTGCATTTTATATTTATATTTATATTTATATTTATATTTATATTTATATTTATATTGTGATAACCCGGCATTGCCCAGGTATTTATTTATCCCAATCCTGTATTAGACAGGAAAAGGAATGAATTATATCTATAGTGTCAAATCAAAGTAATTTTATTTACAGGGTTTTAAAAGTATAAGTACAGTGGTGTTTTTTTTTAAGAACCAATCCCCCTTACCAGAGGGAGTCCCCTTGTGGAGTACTATGAAGCCGTTACCATGGCAACTCCACTGTGCTGTACAGTAGAAGCCATGCCATTTTAAGGCACAACAGGCTGTATCTTAACAGAACTTGAATCCAAAATGCACACTATCACTGTCAAAAGTACTGTGATTTGACGCTATAGATATAATTCATTCCTTTTAATTTCAGCGGCCCAGGTGTTCCAGAGTTATACTGGAACACACACACACACACACACACACCGCGAAGGGTATTAGGGGGGTCTTACCCACACAGCATTTTTTTCCACAGAGTAAGTCATCTGTATAGCAAGTTTATAATGGTACTGAAAAAAAGCCACTGATTGCCAGTCCTCTCAGTTATGTGATCAAAATTTGTGTGCTTAGCACCAGATGTATTTATGATGGTTGCAGTGTCTTGGGGTCATGTGGTTTGAGACCTTCCAGCGGGCTTCCAACAAGCAGAATTAATACGGGAAGCCAGATTCACTAAACAACTGTTTCACTTAACAGCTGCAATGATTCGCTTAACAACCATGGCAAACAAGGTGGTAAAATTGGGCACTATTTAATTAATCACCACCTTGTTTAGCCATTCTGGTCTCAGTGGCGATCATAATTTATATTGAAACTAGGGCATTGACTGAAATACCAGTGATAAATTAAATAAGAACTGAATTATGCCTCTAAGCCAGCTTTGTGTCATAAGCCTATATACATATATATATTTCCCCCTTTTTAATGCTTTATTTTCTTTATATATTGGGTTGGCTCTCTTATGCATATAGGAGGCCTAGCACTGGTGGACAACTCTGTCTTGAGTTCAAACTGCTAGGAGGTTTGGAAAGACAGGAAAAATTAAAAAAGAAATAGTATGTGGAAAATCCAGAGAGAATGAAGAGAGACAGAGGGAGGGAGGGAAGGAAGGAGAGGCAGAGAGAGACAGAGAGAGAGGGAGGGAGTGGGAGGGAGACAGAGGGGGGAAAGAGGGAGAGACAGAGGAGGAAGGGAGGGAGAGACAAAGAGAGACAGAGAGAGAGACACACAGAGACACAGAGGCACAGAGTCAGAGAGAGGGAGGGGAAGGGAGAGACAGAGAGAGACAGAGAGACAGCGAGAGAAGGAGGGAAGAGGAGGGAGAGAGAGGGAGGGAGGGAGGGAGAGAGAGGGAGGGAGGGAGGGAGAGAGACAGAGACAGAGGGAGAGAGGGAGAGACAGAGAGAAAGGAAGGGAGAGAGGGAGAGAGAGACACAGAGAGACAGAGAGAGGGGGGAAAGAAAGAAAGAGAAAGAGAAAGGGAGAGAGAAGTGATTGAGCAAAAAGACAAAGTGGAAGGAAAGAAGCTATCAAGCGTGTCCTGATTTCACTTTTAAAGAAATTGAATCTTTCAAAAGCAATATCAATTATATTTCCAAAAGAAACCAAGCTGCTTTTTGTTACCTTAAATGGTGTTTGAAATAGAACCCAGAGTGACATTTTCTTGTGTGTGTGTGTGTGTGTTTTATTATTATCTTCCAGGAGGACTATATCCCCTATCCCAGCATTGATGAGGTATGTACTTGAAGGGGTGGGGGGAACCATTAGAAAGATTACTAAAAGGAAGTCACTGAAAAGTTTTAAAAGTCTGACCTGGCGAGCTATTTTCACGCTGAAGTCACCTTTAAGTGGGGATCCAAAAATCTCAAGATAAGAACCTTGCGATTGAAAAGCCGCACCTTTTCTATGTGTGCTGCTTTTTTTAATGCGACAAAAGGAAGCAGCTTCGGCCACACATTTGGGGCTACTCTTGCCTTTTTTGAGTCCCCCGCCCTACCCCCTACCCCAGCTTCTGATGCTCTGCCAGAATATGTATAACTTGGTTTTGAATAAATTGGAAGACACCGTTGGAAGGAAAATCCATCTGGTTCAGTTCAGGGGTGAAATCTACTTACCTTCCCTACCGGTTCAGAAGTGCATGTGCCATCGTGCAATTTTGGACCCTCTGTGCATGCACAAAGCCTTCTATGCATGTACAGAGGGTCAAAAACAGGTTAGTTCCTGGTTAAAACCAGAAAGTAACGACGTCCGGGTGGGTGGGCGGAGCCTCACGCTGCCGCCGCTACCGGTTCACCGAACCATGCCCTGCCGCCACTACTGGTATTCCCAAACCGGTGCGAACCAGTAGCTTTTCACCACTTGTTCAGTTCCAAGCTGGGAGAAAGACACTGGAAACATGGAGGCTGATTGGAAAGATGGTTTATTGAACAGAACCACAAAGACAGTTCTGGGTCAGCTGAAGAAAACGGAGTTGAGAGTGGTGGTGGTGGGGTTTATACCTTCTTTGGGCTTTGTATTTGAGCTTCCTGGTCCTGTGCCAGAACATGTGCTTGAATATTCTATTGGCTGTTGTCAGATTCCTATGGGGTCATGCAGGGGTCATAGCTGGCTGTATAGGCAAAAGAGGAAATGCAAATCCTAGGTGCTTGTTTGAGCTAATCTGGTCAACCTCTGTCTTATTGTTTATCTGAGCTCCCAGGTTTCTGTGGCTTTGAAGTTTGGACTGCTCTGAGGGTGTGTGTGCAATGAAGGGGCTTGTGTTCTGAAAGGGTGTTGGACAATTCCTATTGTGGCTAATGGCTTTCGTCCTGTGTTGGATCTTGGGTGAGGGGCTGCTTTCTAATCCTATCATTCTGCTAAAGAGTTTTGAAATATCCTCTCTTGAATGGATTTCTGCCTGTAGCATTTCCTTTGCTTATGAATAGAGCTATCTAGATACTTGTCTTCTTCTTTCAATAAGCTCTTTATCTCTTAAGTGCTGGCATCTGCTGTGGGCTATTAAGAAAGACTTGGGGGGCTGCTTTCTGCCTTTAAGAGCATGTTTCTCCATTTCTCCTTTAAGGAAATGTAATATTTTGCCTTTTTAATATTTCCCAAAATATTTTATTCTTCTAGGAGGGGTGGGGGCTTCCCACAACACCTTCAACTGAAAAGGCTACAGGGTTAAGAATGCTAAGAATAGACATTAAAGAATGTTAAGAATGCTTTAATGAATTAAGGCAACTATTGCAAATGAAAGCAAATATAAGTGTCCCAGGATAATGTTGCAGGATCCAATCTGGGTTGGTCACTGGGACCAAAGGTGCAGACTGCAAAGATATTTATTCTGGATATCCCCAACCTGTTGCCAACCACATTTTTTTTTTTTTGCTTGTACGGTACCTCTCTGATTAATGGGACTCACAATGAGAACACATTGAAACATATTTAGAAGGTGAAATGTTAACGAATAGTTGCCGAATAGTTGCAGCGGTGGGATTCAGCCAGTTCGCACCTATTCAGGAGAACCGGTTATTAACTTTCTAAGCAGTTCGGAGAACGGGTTGTTGGAAGAAATCTTATTTTGTTTCTTTTCCACTTTACAGGGCTAATCCTGTAAGGAACTGAAACATTCTGGTGTTGTTTCTAGCCTAAGCTTTATCGCCCTGCTTACAGAAACTGCCTCTCTGCTTAATCCTTATTACATTGTAACAGCTAAGGCGAAGCGCCCATCCACGTGAGTGATGTTGAGTTGGCCACGCCCACACAGTCATATGACCACTAAGCCATACCTACCCAGCTGGTCATTAGGGCAGAGAACCGGTTGTTAAATTATTTGAATCCCACCACTACTTAGAATCCAATCTGAGTTGGTCACTGGGACCAAACCAGGGGTGAAATCCATCAGGTTCTGACAGGTTCTGGAGAACCGTTAGCAGAAATTTTGAGTAGTTTGGAGAACCAGCAAATACCACCTCTGGCTGGCTCCAGAGTGGGGTGGGAATGGAGATTTTGCAATATCCTTCCCCCAAGAGTGGGAAGGGAATGGGGATTTTGCAGTATCCTTCCCCTGCCATGCCCACCAAGCCACACCACACCCACCAAGCCATGCCCACAGAACCGGTAGTAAAAAAAATTGGATTTCACCACTGGACCAAACAAAGGTTTATTCTTTCAAGCTTTCATGCTTTGTGCTGGAGACGATCATCAAGAATTTCTCTCTCTCCAGAACATGTGCACTAGGCTGTTCTAGGCATTGTATTTCTTGGTTGTGTGTAGCTTTTAGTTGTTAATTAGGGAGTTGTTGGCTGGCTATTAAGTCATTAGTTATTGTTTCCTTGTGCTGCTGCATCATCAGTTCTTAAGTATCTCATAGCCAGGTAGATAGGTACTTAGGAACTGAGGGATATGACAGCATAAGGAAACAACAATTAATGAAACAACAATTAATGACTTAATAATAGCCAGCCATCAACACCCTAATTAACAACTAAAAGCTACATACAACCAGGAACCATATAAATATGGTTAGGCAAGAAAAACCAAAAGTACACATATAGACTGGGTGAAACCAGGCTTAATAGCAGTAACTGTGAGAGGGATCTTGGCATCCTAGTGGACAACCAGTTAAATATGAGCCAGCAGTGTGCGGCGGCAGCCAAAAAAGCCAATGCAATCCTAACAGGGATATAATCAAGATCAAGTAAAGTACTAATGCTACTCTCAGAGGTGGGATTCATTTACCTTCCCTACTGGTTCGCAAATGTGAGCGCATGTGGCACCTCTGCACATGTGCACGGCCTTCAAAGACCATACTCTTTGCTCACGCATTACATCCAGGCAGGAGGGTGGAGCCTCCCACAGTCACCCAAACCGGACAGAACCGGCTGAATCCCACCACTGACTACTCTGTAAAGCCTTAGTAAGACGACACCTAGAATACTGCATCCAGTTTTGGTCACCACACTATAAAAAGATGTTGAGACTCTAGAAAAAGTGCAGAGAAGAGCAACCAAGATGATTAGGGGACAGGAGACTAAAACATACAAAGAACTGTTACAGGAACTGGGCATGGCTAGTCTAGTGAAGAGAAGGGGAGACATGATAGCAGTCTTCCAATATTTGAGGGGTTGCCACAGAGAGGAGGCGGTCAAGCTATTCTCCAAAGCACCTGAAAGTCAGACAAGGAATAATGGATGGAAACTGAACAAGGAGAGATTCAATCTGGAAATAAGGAGGAATTTTTTGACAGTGAGAACAATCAACCAATGGAACAGAAGTTGCCTTCGGAAGTTGTGGGAGGTTCATCACTGGAAGCTTTCAAAAAGAGATTGGACTGCCATTTGTCAGAAATGGTGTAGGATCTCCTGCTTGGGCGGGGGTTGGACCAGATGACTTACAAGGTCCCTTCCAACTGTTAATCTGTTAATCTGTAACCAGTAGAACAGCCCAGTGCACATATTCTGGAGAGAGAGAGAAGTTCCCTGATGATGGGCTCCAGCACGAGTCCAAAATATTGAAAGAATAAACCTTTGGTCCCAGTGACAGACTCAGATTGGATGTTAAGACAACTATTCTTCAACACCACACCCTCTAAATATATTTCAGTGTGTTCTCACTGTGGCTTCCAATAATCAGAGAGGTACAAGCAAAAAATATGTGGTTGGCACCAGGTTGAGGATATCCAAAATAAATATCTTCGCCGTCTGCACCTACACAAAGAAGTTTTAATTCATCGACCCAGAGACTGGAAACTGATGAACCCTGGAGATTTATATCTAGCCCTACCTTTTTTCCATAGTTAACTTCACACTCGGAAGTCTTTTGTTAAATCCTTTGATTCACATTTTGAGAATGTGATTGCAACATAGAATTGGATTGCATTTGAGTGATCACTTTTTGTTTTACCAGGTGGGGTTGGTAGAGTGTAAAATGTGTCAGGTAGCATTTTAATGTGACTTCCTTTATAGAATAGGTTGGAATTGAACATCTGCACCACAACAAGGCCTGGAAATGGAGTTGAACCTTTTCTTCTGGGTCCATATTTATACAAGCCTGAGAATTGAATCTGCCCTGAAATATTTACGGGAGTGTTTCTCAGTCTTGGGAATGTTCAGATAGGTGGACTTCAACTCCCAGAATTCCCCAGCCAACTAAACTAAACTCTGGGAATTGAAATCCAGACAGCTGAAAGTTGCCACGGTTGAGAAACACTGATTTATGGAATCAACATTTACATCTTGTTACATTTACATCTTGTTCAATGGTTTCATGCTTCAGGCCAAGGCAGCCATGACAAGCTAAGATGTTCTCCCAAAGTGGCAACAGTGGTGAAATCCTGCCAGTTCTGTCGGGATTGCGCAAACTGGTAGCGGCGATGGTGTGTAATTTGGTGAACTGGTAGCGGAGGCAGCGCGAGGCTCTGCCAACCCGCCTGGACGTATTACACCCCATTTTTTACCTTCTGCGCATGCACAGAAGGCTTTGCGCATGTGCAGAGGGTCAAAAATCAGACCTGACGATGGCGGTGCACATACTTCCGAACCGTTAGGGAAGGTAAGTAGATTTCACCCCTGAGTGGCAATTGATAACAATTCCTTTCCCCACTCCAAACAGTTTTTAGAAAAAGGGAGTCCCTACCCCTTAATCATCTTGCCTCAATTTGGGGGCTACTGGATTGAAGACCCCGAGAACCTCAGCACCCCCACTTCATCCGAAAGCAGCATCTGTGACGAAGAGGAGGAGCCGCTCAGCCCCAGCACTTACGGCTACAAATTGGAGTGCAAAGGTGAAGCCAAGGCATATCGGAAACATTTCTTAGGAAAGGTTAGTGGGAAAGGAGGCGTGTGCTCCATTACACACATGGTTACGCGGAACTTAAAAGGGTCGAGCAAACATCTCCAGCATTTGCATGTCAGGGAATGTTTGCATTTACCTGTGTTTCCCCGAAAATATGACCGGGTCTTATTTTCTTTTGACCCCCTGAAAAAAACAGCTACGGCTTTGTTTTGGATGGGTCTAATTATTGCCTCACCTCGCAGTGGCAGCACCGACAGCCCAGCCCAGAAGGAGCCCGCTGCCGGCCCACTTCTGTGGCTGCTTGCCACCGCTCATGCGCATCGCCCCCAGGCCTCCGTTTTGCCATCAGATCCTTCCGGAAAGCTCTCTGCAGCCAAGAAACAAGTCCAGATTCATGCGCACATCGCTCACCGGCCTCCGTTTCGCCGTCAGAGCCTTCCGGAAAGCCCTCTGCAGCTGAGAAACGGACTCCGGATTGACACGCGCGGCACTCCCTAGCTTCCGTTTCGCCTTCAGATGCCTTCCGGAAAGCCCTCTTCAGCCAATAACAAAGCTCTGGATTGATCCGGAGCTCTTTTATCGGCTACACAGGGCTTTCCGGAAGGCATCTGAAGGCAAAATGGAAGCCAGGGAGTGCCGTGTGGATCCAGAGCCCGTTTCTCAGCTGCAGAGAACTTTCCAGAAGGCTCTGATGGTGAAATGGAGGCCGGGGGCGATGCATGCAAGCAGCAGCAAGTGGCCACAGGAGAAGTGGGCCTGCAAGGCGAGGCAGGTGTCGGGATGTGCAAGGCCTGGTAAGAAGGGTAGCTCCACCACCCTATCCCCAGCCTAACTTAATTTTTACCTGTGTACCTCGCCCCACCTCCTGCACCCCGGGGTGGGTGGGGTCTTAATTAGGGCTAATTTTAGGGCTAGGGCTTAATTTTAATGCATGCATTCAAAAACATGATAGGCCGTCTTTTCAGGGTGGGTCATATTTTCGGGGAAACACGGTATCATTTGGGGATGGTTGCAAAAGAATTGCATTTATATTTCTGCAAATATAACGTTTTAGATAGGGGTGCACTCAAACAGCAAAGTACAAAACCGGAAGTTGGATCAACCAATCAGCAAAAAGGATATACACATCCATACAATGCGCAGTTGGGATTTGGGTGTGTATGCATCAGCCTGTCTGTGACCATTTGTAACCTACACTTATCCTGTCAGGGTCCGAAGTAATAAATCCATAGCAAGCAAAACTCCAAGGCAGGTAGATTCCTTAAAGAATACTTTTATTGGAATTATCATATTGGCATATAACTGGTGAAAACCGACTCTAAAGTCTCCCGTGGTTTTCACCTAATTAAAAGTAAAAGATTTTCTACTTTCTCAAAACAATCAGTCACATATTCCAATCACAGTGTGGACTGGCAGCCAGGGAGCATCGCTCCACCTTCCTTCCTCACCAGGTGTGAGAATGTCCTTGGTTCTCAAAAGCAAATTAGGTTGTTTTGACTACAGATTCCCTTGTATCTCAATTCCCCCCTCCCTATCCTTCAGCTCCAATGTGGCAACACTGAAGCGGCCAAAAATGGCTCGAGTCAAGTCCGCTTCAGGGTTGACATACCCATCAACCCCTTTGCGATGTAGGTAATCAGCTAATGATTAAAATCTGATTTATGATGGTTACCAAGATTTTTTTTAACACAGACAAATACAGGTAGTTCTCAACTTACGACCACAATCGAGCCTAAAATTTCTGTTGCTGAGACATTTGTTAAGTGACTTTTGCCCCATTCTACGACCTTTCTTGCCACAGTCATTAAGTGAATCACTGCAGTTGTTAAGTTAGTAACACCATTGTTAAGTGAATCTGGCTTCCCAGATTCTTGTCAGAAGGTTGCAAAAGGTGATCACATGACCCAGGACACTACAATGGCAAGGGTGAAATGCTCCCAGTTCGGACCGGATCGCCCAATCCGGTAGCAATGGTGGTGGGTGGTTCAGAGAACTGGTAGCAAAAATCCCTGCCCCCCCCCCATGCACAGCTGAGCCGCGCAATCATCAGGGGCTTTTAAAAAATTTTTTAAAAGCATTTGCTATAACCTCTTTGGCCGAAAAAATGCTTTTAAAAGTATTTGGCCAAAGAGGTTGTAGAAAAAATGCTTTTAAAAGCCTCTGATGATCCCAGCTGAGCCACGTGATCATCAGAGGCTTTTAAAAACATTTTTTTCTGCAACCTCTTTGGCTGAAGAGGTTGTAGAAAAAATGGTTTTAAAAGTAAAAAAAAAAAAAGTTGGCCACGCCCACCAAGTCTTATTACCCACCCCACCCCCCACCAAGCCACACCCACAGAACCGGTAGTAACAAATTTTACATTTCAACCACTGTGCAATGGTCATAAATATGAGTCAGTTGCCCAATGTCTGAATTTTGATCACGTGACCTTGGGGATGCTGCAATGGTCTTAAGTGTGAAAAATGGCCATAAGTCACTTTTTTCAGTGCTGTTGTAACTTTGTACGGTCACTAAATGAACCGCTGCAAGTCTACCTGTAGTTCACTCTTGTCCAGAATCTGATTAAATCAGTCTTTAGCTGTTAAAAAATTTATGAAGAAGGTAATGTTAGTATTCATGGTTTTGGCATTTTGTCTGGACTACCTTGAAGGGCTGACATTACTGAATACCCAAAAACAACAACAACCCACCCAGCTTCCAGATTCTGGATAAAACTGATCTATTCTCTTGTTCTAAAAAAGCTTGGCAACCATTAAAACTGCAATAGCACTTAGCTCTTAGACTTACCGTATTTTTCGGAGTATAAGACGCACTGGAGTATAAGACACAGCTTAGTTTTTGGGGAGGAAAATAGGGGAAAAAAAATCTGCCTACCAGGTATTCATCTGGCTAGCATCCTTAGTCTGGTCAGCTTCAGCACATTAGTTTGCTGTTTTTTATTTCCTGCTTGAGGATAAAAAACAGCTTCTAAAGAATAACTGATCTTTGGAGAGAAGCAATGAGAAAAGCAGGCAAACCATGGAGATCGCTTCACTCGCTAGCACCTCGTTAGGGCTGGAAAAAAACTTCACAGCTGAGAGTCGGAGGGAGCAGGCAAAGCATGGAAGATCCTTCACTGAAAAAAAGCTTAGCACGGAGATCGCTAGCGCCTCGTTAGTGCTGAAAAATAGCTTCAAAAAAGCTATAATTCAGACTATAAGACGCACCCAAAATTTCAGCCTCTTTTAGGAGGGAAAAAAGTGTGTCTTATACTCTGAAAATTATATACGGTACACGGTATATATCGTTTCATAGTGTTTTACAGCCGTCTCTAAGCAGTTTACAGAGTCAGCATATTTCCCCCAATAATCTGGGTCCTCATTTTATCGACCTCAGAAGGATGGAGGGCTGAGTCAGCCACGAGCCAGTCAGGATCGAACTCCTGGCAGTGGGCAGAGTTACTCTGCAATACTGCATTCTAACCATGGCTCTGAAATTTTAATCATCAACTGTTAATTTGTACACAGTTCTGGTCCATGTACCTTAAGTGTATATTGGAAAGATAGAAAAGATGCAGATAGTGGAGGAATAGACTAGCTCTCCCACAAGAGGCGGCGTGGCGTCTTGGCAGTTAAGATGCTCAGTTTGTTTGACTGGAAAGTCGGCAGCCAAGGTTCAAGACCCGAGGAACAGCTCCCGTCCTCTCCTCAGCTTCTGCCAACCTAGCAATTTGGAAGCATGCAAATGCGAGTAGATAAATAGGTACCACTGTGGTGGAAAATAACAGTACTCCATGACGTCATGCTGGCCATATGACCACGGAAATGTCTTCGGACAGCGCTGGCTCAGTGGCGTTGAAATGGAGTTGCTGCTCCTAGAGCCAGCAATGGCTGATGGAGTAAAATCCGCAGGGACTCCTTATCCACAAGGAAAGACTTGTGGCATCTGGGATTTTTCCGTTTCAGGCAAGATCTGAAAGAATTATGTAAAACTGCTCAGTCTGGAAACTGCAGCTACTATAGAGAGTTTTCCACCCACTCACTCTCATAGTACCAAAATTGAAGGTCATCCATTAAAAATTATTCAGGGTCATCCATTCAGCTTTAATGTGGGAAGCCTCACATTACTACACACCTAGAGAAGACAATAGAGAGATACTTCAGGGTTGAACTGCAGAGAACTGGTGCTCTCTGAGCTGGTTTGGTTTTTTGGAAATATTTTATTTCCCAGCTAGGAAACATATTCAATGCATTGTTACTCAAAGTACATAATTAAAAGGAGGGGAGAAATAGAAAGAGCATTAATCAAAGGAAATTTGGGGGAGGGGCAGAGAAACTTGTAGGAGGAAGGAAATGAAATTTCAACAGAGTGTTAAACCAGAGCTGGGCATTTTATGACCTCCAAGCCACATCTGGTCCTTTGGCTGTTCCTATCTAGCCCAAATGAATTGCTTTTATTTTGAAGGAGACTGCTACTTAGTTTTTCCCCCCAATTTATGTATGTGCAGGCTTGCATGCCTACCTACCTTCAGAGCCCTATTGGTTGGGCCCTCCATAACAGACCCAGTTTCCGATGTGACCCCTTGGGAAAAATTAATTGCCCACCTCTTTGTTCAACAGTGGCATTTATGGCCACCAAATGTGGTGATGGCCACCAATGTATCTGGTGTAAAAAAAGAATTTGTTCTGACTTAGGCTTCCCCAAACCACGAAGCAGACTCCTTGTCCTGACAAAAAAACCTTTTTATTAAGTTACTGTGAATTCTTCTCATTCACATCCAGCAAAGTCTTTCAAGGGAGGATTTACAGTCACAGACCTTAACTGGCTTGGAGAGCTGCCAGGCCGATATCTTCAAAACTTGGCAAGAAGTCTCCGAGAGTCACAAACCAATTAAGCGAACTAATTGTCTCCTGCAAACTCCCCTTCCCTTTCGCTCCTTTTTATTCCCTATGGGAGGGGCCATTCATCATCCACCTGTGGCTTTACTCCTGAGTAGACCCTTGTTCCTTAGCTGTTCCCTTCCTCTGGCAACTCTGTGCATGCACATACTGGGAACAGGCTCCAGCTGTTCGTCTGCCTCTCTGATGTCTGGCTCAGAAGGCAGCTGATAACTGTCGTATGGACCTGGCCCCCTTTCTGCCTCCAACGTAGAGCCCTCATCAGAGCCTTCCCCAGATTCCAGGACTGACCCATGTTCCTCCCCAGCCTCCTCACTGTCCGAATCTGCTGCCAGCTCCGCTGACGGGCCACAACAGAATTGCTACCAGTTTAGAGAAGATGGTTTCTGTCTCAGAGGCAGCATGGCTGTTATATACAGTATGTGGGTTATGCTAGACTTTATTTCATCTTTCTTAGGTAGGTCAGTTCCTGTGTGACACAGAATGCTGGGTTAAATATTAAATATTCTCTGTGTTGCCCAGCTTAGTTCTTCTGTTTTCTTTGGGATGGATCTGAGAGGGGTAGATCCTGGATCCACATCTCAGGAGGTCCATACAAGTCAGCGCTATGCAGCTATTAAAAGAAAAATAACAACTCTGGCCCCATTTCTGTCTTGCTGGAAAATCATTGAAAGAGGCAGATGCTCTGAAGAGAACCCAAAATCTTTCAAAATTGAAAGGGAACGGATGAAAATGTATCTAGGTTGATGTCAGGGAGCAGAGAGAAAAATTCGAGCATATGTGAAGAAGGAAAAGAAAAAAAGAGGAAGGAAAGAAAAAGAAGAGGAAGAAGGGAGGTAGGAGAGAGTAAGGAAAGAAGGAAGAATTAAAGCATCTGAAGGCAGGACAAGAAACAAGGGATGGAAACTAATCAAGGAGAGGAGCAACCTAGAACTAAGGAGAAATTTCCTGACAGTGAAAACAATTAATCAGAGGAACAACTTGCCTCCAGAAGTTGTGAATGTTCCAACACTGGAAGTTTTTAAGAAGAGATTGGACAACCATTTGTCTGAAATGGTATAGGGCTTCCTGCCTAAGCAGGGGGTTGGACTAGAAGACCTCCAAGGTCCCTTCCAACTCTGTTATTCTATCTTCTAAATGTTTCTTGTATCCCTAAAGGATTTGCAAGGTGTTCATAAACTATGGATGAGTCACTTGTGATTACTTTTGGGTGTTAAAAATGAGCGGAAGATCAGCAATGAAACCATGAAAGACAGGGAGGGCGACTTAAATCACTAAGTTTAGAGCCTTTGTGGTTTTTTTCCCCCCTGATTACTCTTAACACATTTTTTCTATCTTTAGGATCATTTAAATTTTTACTGCACGGCCAGCAGCCTGGGAAATTTGATCCTTTCCATTAAATGTGAAGAGGTAGATGGAATTGAATATCTACGGATTATTCTCAGGTAAAGAAAAGGGGTAAAGGAAAGAACATATACAGAAAACAAAAATGCAGCAGGTGCCCATATGGCTGCCGGTCCACTTCTGCTTGCTTGCGGCTGCAATGGAGCAGGAGGCCAAGGGGTGTGCTGGTGCCACTGATGTGAGGTGAGGCAGGTGTCAGGGCATGGATGGCCTAGCTGCAGAGCCCTGAGGTAAATCGGTGCAGGGCATGTGGGGCAACTCCACCCCCGCATTGCCTCGTTGCCGTGGCACTGGCGCGTCACTCAACTTCCTTTTCCCTTGTAGCTGTAAGCAAGCAAAAGTGGGCCAGTGGCCATACGGGATCCTGCCCTGTCTTGAACAAGCATAAGAAGTGGGCCAGCAGTCATGTGGACTCCTGTTGCACATGGCTGTTGGTGCTGCCGCCGTGAGGCAGGTGTCAGGGCGGGGATACATGGAAAAGAAGGCAAGTGTTAGGCCTCCCATACATGGGGGAAAAATGACACCCCTCAAAATAAGCCCTAATGATTATTTTGGGGCCCAAAAGAAAATAAGTCCCGGTCTTATTTTTGGGGAAACACAGGGTAGTACGATGAAAAGAACTTCTCTCATACCTAGAGCAGTGTTTCTCAACCTTAGCACCTTGAAGATATATGTCAACTCGCAAAGCATCCCTGGCCTGCTCTCAAGTTGCCATGGGCAAGGAGGATGGGAAAACGGCGAAGCAGCACAGAAGCAAAAAAACTCAAAAGCACGTTCCAGACATCTCTCTCAAGGCTGTCTCCCAAAGTTACCCTCAGCGGCTGGAGGGGAGTGATTTCTACAACCCACGAAATTTCTCCATTGGCGAATGTTACTGATACACACCCTGGGGGGGGGAGGGGAAACATGGTCAAGTCTAGGCCGTAAATTACATAGGGTCAGAGTTGGCTTCACTTGGAACATGCTGACATGAAGCTCCTAATAAATAACTAGATTTCTTTTGAAGCTTGGCTTGAGGCTCATGATTTAATTAGGGCATCCGTTGGAACCCTGACAATATGTGGACTTGAATATGTGGACCATGCTGGCTAGCGGATTCTAGGAGTCCACACATCTTCAAGTTGCCAAGGTTGAGAAACACAGAACCAGAGTGAACTTCTCCCTCTCAGTTGGTTGACCCATCCATGCCTTCTTTTCCCTGATGCAAACCCATTGGGGCGAGTTCTCCTTAGCCTTGTCCAATGAGTTGATTTGGATTGACCATGAGATGATCTTGTCCAAATACTGTATATTAAAAGATGACAGGGCATCCTGGTGGACTCTTTTGGCGTGCTGAAGTTTCCATGGAGTCCAAACGTTTTGCTACATAAGAGAGAGATGAAGTGATGATAACAGGATGTCCTGTAGCCGTTTAATGATGGATCTGAGTTCCTTGGGGTTTTAAAAATTAATTTACAGCACTTTAAGTCTGCTCTTCAGTAATGAGTTTGCCAATGAACATTGTTTGCTTGACCTACAGCAAAGCCCAAGGAAACCAGTAAGACAACAATCTTTTGAAAAGATATTGGAAAATATCAATTATATATAAAACACTGTTTCTTCTCTCCGTAATGTCTTATCCTCTTATTCCCCCAACAAATTACGGATGTTTCAAAGAAAATGGGGAAACTGGAGATGGTAACCGTAACAACCATGTCCAAACAAACCCTCTTGGAAAGGTTCAAAAACAATCTCCGGAGCCTTCCTTTTAATGAAATCTAGAGATATTGCTATATTATCACTGCTTATGTTTAATTCTCTCCATTTCTGTTTTGGCTTTCCATAGGTCCAAAGTAAAAACGTTACATGAAAGAATCCCTTTAGCTGGACTCAGCAAGCTGCCAAACATCCCACAGATTGCAAAGGTAGGTTGCTTGGAGTGATAACCATAAAGATCATAGTTGCGATCTTTAGAGGTCGGGCTTTATCATCAAAACATCAATGATTGCAAGGGAAAAAAAGATCACGATGGAGGCAAGAATTAAACACAGACAAAAACATATAATCTGCAGTGCTTTGACTCCAAAGGTGTCTGTGGGGGCAGACAGTTGAGGAGGATACTGGTGTGGTAAAAATGTGAAAGTAGAAATTAGATCCAGAGTGAAGAGGCAGTTCATATTTGTTAGGGCAAGTTATAGCAATAGCCCTTAGACTTATATACCGCTTTACAATGCTTTTACAGCCCTCTCTAAGCGGTTTACAGAGTCAGCATATTGCCCCCAACAATTTTGGGTCCTCATTTTACTCACCTCGGGAGGATGGAAGGCTGAGTCAACCTTGAGCCTGGTGAGATTTGAACTGCCAAGTTGCAGGCAGCCAGCAGAAGTAGTCTGCAGTACTGCGCTTTAACCACTGCCCCACTGTGGCTCAATAGCTTAATGACACTGGAGATGATTTCTGCTCCATTGGTTCAAGTCCTAGTACTGCCTGTCGGGGTGAGCTCCTGTCACTCACCTCAGCTTCTGTCCACCTAACAGTTCGAAAGCATGTTCTATATGAGTAGATAAACTAGGTTCCACTTTGGGGGGGGGGACGAGCTGGTGCTCAGTGCAGGCAGTCAGATTCCTGCCCTCTGAACCTTCCTGGTTGCGATGCCCATTGGCGACGCGGCGTCGGGGAGGGAGGGGGGCTTGGATGACACTGCAGGAAGAGCCGCTTGTCTTTCTTTCTGGTGCGAAGCCAGATTGCCCTCTTGTGGTGCACCATGGGTGCGCGAGCATTTCCTACAACACAGCTGGTACCTTGGCAGCCAAACTACTGTTTTGCAATTGTATTGTGGTCTCCTGGCTAATGTAGTAATGCCTTAGGCTAAGAATAATAATAGGGCAAGTTACTATCATCCAAAAATATTTATGTTGTGGAAAATTTAAAAGAAGAGTGGTTTGTCTCCCAGATCCCCACCTACCCCTTCATTGGTTTAAATCAATGTCATGATGTATTCCGCATTTGTGATACAACAAAGAAAGTTACTTTTCTCGTTTTGTATTATCTTTGACTTTCCCCCCTGTTTGTAAACTGCTGTGTCTTTGAGCTCCTAATTTCTCACTCACCGTTTGCTGCGTTTCTAAACAGGCCTTCTGCGATGACGCCACAGGATTAAAGTTTCAGCCTGTGCTCTATCCCAAGGTGAGCTAAGCAGTGATGGAAAAAAACCTAATTCTGGAAGGAAATTGATGTGCAGAATTAAACTATGCTAGACGACATCCAAGGTCCTTTTCAGCCCTCTGATTCCATGAACTGCATACACGCAGGTTTATCTCTGTAGAACGGAAATTCCCCAATTTGAGAGAGGAAGGCTTCCCCAATTGTAAATATTACGGCAAGGCATGAAAACGGCCAGGAGAGAGATTTTCATCAATTTGCACCCTGTCGGAATTTTCACCTGGGATTAATGATTCATTCCCTAAACACTTGAAAAGAGAATGCAATTAGATCAGGGTTGGATTGGTTTACCTGCTTAGTCAGACTTCTTCTTAACCTCAGCTCAAGGAAATAAAAAATGAATCTGAACCTAAAAGAGCCTCTGAGGGAAGAGGATGGTTATCAGAAAAGCAGGCTAAAAAATATGATGAGGGGAGTTAGTGAAAATATGGATGGCCTTGTTTCTACTTTTTGCAGGTATGTGACAGAAACTAAGTATCGACATAAACATTTGAATTTATACTAACTTTTGGGGAGATCAGACATCTAAAGATGTCGAGCATTTTTGACTGCTCAGCTCTACTTGATGGGACTTGATCAGAAGTTTTCAGGCCAGGTATTGCAAAAGGAGTGAGTTTGAATAGTGTTGTCACCTAGGCTTACTAAGTCATTACAATACACAATTAGTCCCAAACAAACCTATTTTATTGTAACAGCTGAGAATTATGTTCATTCCCAGCTGAGTCCCAGTTAGTTGCGAAACAAGTCCTTCGGAAGAAGTCCTTTAGGATAATCACCAACCTTGATCTTCTTTGACAGTGTGCCAAAGGCCTTACTTGGCAAAGCCCCATGAAGTTCAGAAACAAGCAAGAGATGCCGACTGGAAACAGTTAGCAACATTGCTTTTCTGCAAAAGGCCCAAGTGCCTCTGTTTCTCTTTTAAGCCTTATGGGAGGGGCCAATCATCTCCTGGCCTTACTCTCGAATCGTCCCTTTTGTTTTACCTGCTCTTGTCTTCTGGCAGCTCTGCGCATGTGTGCACTAGGAACAGGCTCCTCCTGTCCTCTGCCTCTCTGCTGTCTGACTTTGGGGGCTCCGGAGTCCACGCATCACTCCCAGATGGCCCTGGCCCCATCTCTGCCTCCGATGCAGAGCCCTCGTCCGGGCCTTCCCCAGACTCCAGGACTGGCCCATGTTCCTCCCCAGCCTCCTCACTGTCCGACTCCGCTGCCAGCTCCGCAGGTTGCTGGCAGACAACAACAAATAGCTACAGAGAAGGATGGTATGATGCAGTGGTGGGTTGCTACTGGTTCGCCCCAGATTGGGTGAACCGGTAGCGGTGGTGGCAGGAGGCTCTGCCCACCCGCCCAGATGCTTCTGTGCATGAGTGCATGCGTGCCCACGAGCGAATCAGTAGCGATGGGTTTTGAAACCCACCCCTGGTATGATGATGGATAGAAAGACATAGTTGAGAAAGGAGCAGCTTGAGAAGGAAACCTTCTTTGTGGGATCCTTGCTGCTTTTTGAGCTTTGTAGTTTTCCTGCAGACATTTCATTACCAAACTGGGTAACATCATCAGTGCACTAATGAAACGTCTGCAAGAAAACCACCGAGTTCAGAAAGCACCAAGGACCCCATAGTTCAACTCTGAGCTACAAATATTCCCTTCTAATTAAACCACCTTTGGTTTGGAGTGTATCTGAAAAGCCTCATTCCAAACAGAGTAATCTTTGAAATGCATTCCTGGATTTGTTGTCTTTGTTGACTCTCTTTTCTGTACTACACCTGGCACAAGGAGCTTCGGGAAATATAGTTCTCTGAAGTTCCTCAGGCCATTTATAGGAATAGGGGGATCTGGGAATCTGTAGTCCAAATGTTCTTCAACATTTTAAGTGAGGAAGTGAGAGACGGAGCAGAAGGTTCAGAAAGTTAGGGAGAGGGTGTTGGGGATTTTACCAGAAACTTACAGTAAAGAAAATGTATATTTGATTATCCATGTAATAACTGCAGTTAGAATTGTATTTGCACAAAATTGGAAAAGTGAAGAGATTCCTACAGAGGAAAATGTGATTAGGAAAATATTAGAATGTGCAGAAATGAATAGGTTAACGCTGGCAATCAAGGAGAAAGAACAAACCGAATATTATAGTATATGGGAGTTATTTTACCGATGGTTAGAGAATAACTATGAAAATTAGAAATAAAAGTAGAGGAGTGAAATATAGACAAATGTATTAAAAGAGTTAAATAAGTCAAGGAGAGGATTGTCATAGTATTAGATATGATGTATTGGTATTATGTTAAGAATAGATCATATAATGAATATGGCTGTCAATCTTAATTGTTATTGCACAAAACATTTGCACCCAGACGACACACTGTTTAATGGAAGATGGATTGTTTGTATTAAAATAAAATAAAAAATTGGAGAAAAAAAGAATACAGGGTGAGGGATTCAGACATTGGCTTCAGTGATTGAAATTTTCACATTTTTAAGTAGGTCTATGCACATAGCTCTGGAATAATAGTTATTCTCCAACAAAATCTTTTTTAAGTTAAATATAAAAAAAGAGTTCATCTGTGACGGAGATGAATGGTTTCAAAAATTTGATCAATAAAATAATAAATTATTAAAAAATCAGGCCAGCGAACAAATATGGAATTTCTGAACACTTGAAGCATGTTCTCTACCGGTGAAATACAGGTTATCCTTGATTTATGACAGTTGGGACCAGAATTTCCTTTGCTAAGCAAGGCAATTATTAAGGGAGTTGCACCCGATTTTACGGCATTTTTTTGCCACAGTTGTTAAATGAATTGCTGCGGTTCTTAAGTGAATCATGTGGTTGTTAAGCGAATCTGGCTTCCCCCATTGACTTTGCTTGTTGGAAGCCATCTGGGAAGGTCATAAATGGGGATCACGTGACCCTGGGATGCCACAAGTGTTGTAAATACATTTTGGTTGCCAAGAGCCCACATTTTGATCACGTGGCCATAGAGATGCTTAATGGTCGTAAGTGTGAGGATTGGTTGTAAGTCCCCTTTTTCAGTGCCACTGTACCTTTGAACAGTCACTAAATGAATGATTGTAAGTTGAGGACTACTTATAAACTATGACTTTTGGTTTTGTCTGCAACTTCCCACAAATGAGAGAGGGAGGGAGACAGACAGAGAGAGAGAGAGAGAGAGAGAGAGAGAGAGAGAGATTTCCCAAACTCATTAAAGTAATTTCTTTCTTTAAAAATTATTCTGTGACTTCCTCCTCCTTCCTTCTCCTATTTCAGGCATCACAACTGATCGTATCCTACGATGAACATGAACTTAACAACACGTTCAAATTTGGGGTGATTTACCAGAAGTTTAAGCAAGTGAGTGACTATTTTATTGGAGCAATAATATTTCGGTGGGTCTGATGGTAATTTGGCAGTTCAGAGAAGCTTTTCTCAATCACAGCAACTTTTAAATGTGTGGAGTTCAACAATTCTGCGGTTAAAAGAATGATTATTATATACTATAAATGTTTACACACACACACACACGTATATGTGTGTGTGTGTGAATAATTGCATTAGATAACTATATAGAATTGTAACTATACTGCCAAAATGATACTTTTTTTCTTTGTTGGGTTTTTTCCCATCTTTTTAAAAGCCACTTTTTATGTGCCTTATATTTATTTGACAATGTGTACATTTTTATCTTTATGGTTGTTGTCTGTTTTTTGGTCATTATTTTAAAAAGCAATAAAAGAATAAACAAGAGCCAATAAAAAAGAGCTTGGAGAATTTCTTGATCCAGCTCCACCTATGCTGTTGCAAAAAAGAATAATCACCCTTCTGAACATATCTCTCTATCTGTCTGTCTCTCTGTCTCTGTCTCTCTCTCTGTCTGTCTCTCTCTCCCTCCCTCTCTCTCTCTGTCTGTCTCTGTCTGTCTGTCTCTGTCTCTCTGTCTCTCCCTCTCTCCCCCTCTCTCTTTCTCTGTGTCTGTCTCTCTCCCTCTCTCTCTCTCCCTCTCTGTCTGTCTCTGTCTGTCTCTCTGTCTCTCTGTCTGTCTCTGTCTCCCTCTGTCTCTCTCTCTGTCTCTCTCTCTGTCTCTTTGTCTCTGTCTCTCTGTCTCTCTGTCTCTGCCTCTCCGTCTGTCTCTCTGTCTCTCTCTGTTCTCTGTCTCTGTCTGTCCCTTTGTCTCTGTCTCTGTCTGTCTCTGTCTCTGTCTCTGTCTCTGGCTGTCTGGCTGTCTCTCTCTCTCTCTCTCAACAGTTAGTGACAACAGTTATTTAGAGAGGAAGTTGATTATCTCTCACCATAATAGGAATAATCTTTTCCAAAATGTAGTTTTGCTTCTGGTAGTTTCAAAATAAAGAGGAGTTTTGTGATTTTTGTTTGGAATTGCTTTATCTTTCCAGACACAGGAAGAAGAATTGTTTGGGAACAATGAAGAAAGCCCTGCCTTCAAAAACTTCTTGAACTTGTTGGGAGAAACCATTACACTACAGGATTTCAAGGGGTAAATTAAACTATTAATCATTCAGATGGCTCCTTCCTCCCTCCCTCCCTCCCTCCCTCCTCCCTTCCTTCCTTCCCTCCCTTCCCTCTCTCTCTTTCTCTCTCTCTCTCTTTCTTTCTCTCTTCCTCCCTCCCTCCCTTTCTTTCTCCCTCCCTCCCTCTCTTTCTCCCTCTCTTTCTCCCTCCCTCCCTCCCTCTCTCCCTCCCTTCCTCTTCCTTCTCTTTCTCCCTCTCTCTCTCTCTTTCTCCCTCTCGTTCTCCCTCTTTCTCCCTCCCTCCATCTCTCCCTATTTCTCCCTCCCTCTCTTTTTCTCTCTCTCCCTCTCTTTCTCCCCTCCCTCCCTCCCTCCCTCTTCCCTAGTACCAAAGGTCTCCTATCTTGTTCTGGTTCCTTTACAGCTTTCGAGGTGGCCTGGATGTGACTCATGCCCAGACAGGCACAGAATCTGTCTACACGGTGTTCAGGGACCGAGAGATTATGTTCCACGTTTCTACCAAGCTTCCCTTCACAGAGGGGGATGCCCAGCAGGTAAGCGAGACCTGACCTTTCTTTTTCGAGATATAATATCAGGGCAGCACAAGGGATGAAGTGGTGAAGTGAACATTGTGTAACTGGCCGTGGAAGGGAAGGTGTGAATTGCTTTCGGCCGGTGTGATTGAATCACCTCTTCAGGGAAGTTGCCCAGACAGATGGATGTTTGTTTTTGCTTTTATTTTTTTAAAAAACAGAATTTCCTTTAACGGAAGCTTGCCATTTTGGTGGGTTTTTTTTTTAAAAAAATATATTTTTCATCCTCATTTTCTAAAACTGTAGGTTTTATGCTCCATTTCTGCATCATTTGTTAAAACAAGTCTTTATGCAAATTCGTGGGCATTTCCATACACAATTCCTTTTGATAATGGCACTGTTTTAAACAACACATTCCCAGATAAAATTATAAACCCAAACATTCATACGCATACCTAAAAATATGCATATTTTTGTGCACTTCACTTGGGTTGCTGAGGGCTGTTCTTGCTGGCCAGATCTGCACTTCTCCCAAATAAGACAGAGCCTTAACTCTGTTGGAAGAAATGTACATCTGGATTCAGTTCCAGGTGGTGAGAAACACACTGGAAACATGGTGGTTGATTGGAAAGATGGTTTTTAATGGTGGACAGGACTGCATGGTTTGTGGCAATGGTGGGTTTTAAAAATTTTTACTACCGGTTCTGTGGGTGTGGCTTGGTGGGCGTGGCAGGGGAAGGATACTGCAAAATCTCCATTCCCATCCCACTCCAGGGAAAGGTTATTGCAAAATCCCCATTCCCTCCCAATCAGCTGGGACTCGGGAGGCAGAGAATAGATGGGGGCAGGGCCAGTCAGAATTTTTATTACCGGTCCTCCGAACTACTCAAAATTTCCGCTACCGGTTCTCCAGAACTGGTCAGAACCTGCTGAATACCACCTCTGAGGTATGTTTATTCTTGTGAACATACAGTTCCTCTGGAAGACCTAATTTAATTCACTCTGTGTTTGCAGACCTTATCCTTTGATATGTGGATTAGATCTGGGTCACTGATTTGGGGGTTTGCTAAATTGAATTGATTAATTTAATTTCATCTTGACTGTCCATTATCTAGTGGAGACCCTGATTCTCAGACCATTGTGGAGCCTCTTATTATTGTAAGGGGAAGATGGAAACAGTATCTTTTATCTTTTCTTTTATTTGATTTGTATACCGCCCTACTCCCGAAGGACTCAGGGCGGTGAACAGCCAACAATAAAATACATACATACAAAATTTAAAAACAGAAATAAAATCGAATTAAAAAGTTTGGCCCAGACAGATTAAAACCCCAATCAATTTAAAACAGATTTAAACTTTGAGGATTAAAAGATATTAAAAATATTAAAATATTAAAATTGTTTAAAAAGAGGGAGAAAGTTAGGCCAGGCCCGCCTGGTGAAATAAAAAGGTCTTTAGAGCGCGGCGGAAGGTGCGCAGATCCAGGATCCTCCGTATCTCTGGGGGGAGCTCATTCCAGATAATAGGTGCCCCCACAGAGAAGGCTCTCCCCCTGGGGGCCGCCAGTCGACATTGTTTGGCCGACGTCACCCGGAGGAGCCCCTCTCTATGAGAGCGTACCGGCCGGTGGGAGGCTATTGGTGGTAGTAGGCGGTCCCGCAAGGCGGTCTCCAAAATATATTTGGAGAAAAAACTGCTCGCACTGTTTTAGGATATTGTGAGAAAGCAGCCCTTTCTTCTCTCTCTGTGTTGATGTGTGTACAAAAAGGGGGAGGGGCTCATCTGAAGAGCCAAGATGGCATAGTGGTTAAAGTACAGCACTGCAGGCTGCTTCTGCTGACTCCCGGATGCTTGCAATTTGGCAGTTCGATTCTCACCAGGCTCAAGGTTGAATCAGCCTTCCATCCTTCCGAGGTGGGTAAAATGAGGACCCAGATTGTTGGGGGCAATATGCTGACTCTATAAACCACTTAGAGAGGGTTGTAAAAGAACTGGAAAGCGGTATATAAGTCTAAGTGCTGTTGCTATTTTTAGGCCAGGCGTGCTTCATCTTCCTGCTATTAGTCTTAGAAAAACGCTGCAGTGATGAGTAAAAATTGGGATGTTTTTCTACTTAAGAACTATCACCTGGAGATGTGTTTGTCTCTTTCTTTTAACCTTCGCAGCTTCAGCGGAAAAGACACATTGGCAACGACATTGTGGCTATTATATTCCAAGAAGAAAACACTCCCTTTGTTCCGGATATGATTGCTTCGAATTTTCTGCACGCCTATATTGTCGTCCAGGCAGAAAATCCAGAAACGGATAATACGTCCTATAAAGTAAGTGGGTGAGAAAAGTAGAATATCTGTGTGTCCTTGGTTTGTGTGTGTGTGTGTGTGTGTGTGTGTGTGTGTGTGTCCACATCTGTTTTCCATCTTGACAAATAAGCACTTGGGTGGCTTTGACAAATGTACCTGTTTGACCAGAGATAAAGAGTTCCTGCTAAGCTTTTGTGAAAATCGTTATTTATTCTTGGAGAAGCAGCTGGTGCCCTCGGCACTGTTGTTAGCCTATCTGCACATTGGCAGGAAATGTCATTAAATGCCCAGAGGCGGGTAGCATACATCTGTCCTTGAAGCCTTAGCAAAATCAAGCTTGACTGAAGGTTGCAGAGCAGGTGGCCAGCAGCCTTTAATGGGCTATATGCCCATTCTGGCCTTTGCAGATTATTGTGAGTCAGTTGCTTTGCCACCCTGTTGTCCCGTATCGGAAGGAAAAAGAAAAGTGTACGGCTAATCCCGGAGTTATTTTAACAGATTAATAGAGTTGGAAGGGACCTTCTAGGTCATCTAGTCCAACCCCCTGCCCAAGCCTTCCGAAAAGACCTGGCTTTTCCGGCAGGCCTGGGGCTGTTGATCTCGCTTTGCAATCTGACGAGATCCGGCCATGAATGGTGGGAATGGGTTTTAATGTTTTTAATGTTTTTAATTTTTAAGTGTTTTTTATAGTGATTTTTTGAGTGTATTGTGAGCCGCCCTGGGTCTTCGAAGAGGGGCGGCATATAAATTAAATTAAATTAAATTAAATTAAATTAAATTAAATTAAATTAAAATTAAATTAAATTAAATTAATTAAATTAAATTAAATTAAATTAAATTAAATTAAATTAAATTAAATTAAATTAAATTAAATTAAATTAAATTAAATTAAATTAAATTAAATATTAAATTAAATTAAATTAAATTAAATTAAATTAAATTAAATTAAATAAATTAAATTAAATTAAGTTATTAAATTAAATTAAATTAAATTAAATTAAAAAAGAAAGAAAGAAAGAAAGAAACCGTACACAATTCCTGACAGATGGCAGTCCAATCTCTTCTTGAAAGCTTCCAGTGATGAAGCTCCCACCACTTCCGAAGGCAATTTCTGTTCCATTGGTTGATTGTTCTCACTGTCAGAAAGTTCCTCCTCATTTCCAGGTTGAATCTCTCCTTGTTCGGTTTCCATCCATTATTCCTTGCCTGGCCTTCAGGTGCTCTGGAAGACAGATTGATCCCTCCTCTCTGTGACAGCCCCTCAAATATTGGAACACAGCTATCATGTCTCCCCTGCTCCTTCTCTTCACTAAAGTAGCCATGCCCAGTTATGACCGCCCCTAATACCTGTTGCTAAGTGAAACATTTGTTAAGTGAGTTTTACTCCATTTTACAACCTGTCTTGCCACCATTGTTTAGCGAATTACCGCGGTTGTTAAGTTAGTAATATGGTTGTTAAGGGAATCTGGCTTCCCCATTGACTCTGGATGTCAGAAGATTGCAAAAGTAATCACGTGATCCCAGGACATTGCAATCGTCATAAATATGAACTAATTGCCAGGTGTCTGAATTTTGATCATGTGACCATGGGGATGCTGCAACGGTTGTAAATGTGAAAAACGGTCAAAAATCACTTTTTTCAGTGCCATTGTATCTTCAGAATCAGAATCAGAATAGAGCTGGAGGGGACCTTGGAGGTCTTCTAGTCCAGCCCCCTGCTCACCCAGGAGACCCTATACCATTTCAGACAAGTGACTGTCCAGTCTCTTCTTAAAAACCTCCAGTGATGAAGCACCCACAACTTCTGGAGGCAAGTTGTTCCACTGGTTAATCGTTCTAACTGCCAGGAAATTTCTTCTTAGTTCTAGGTTGCTTCTCTCCTTGATTAGTTTCCATCCATTGTTTCTTGTCTTGCCCTCAGGTGCTTTGGAGAATAGCTCCCTCTTCTTTGTGGGAACTCCTGAGATATCGGAACGCTGCTATCATCTCCCCACTAGCCAAACCCAAATCCTTCAACTGTTCTTCATATGTTTTAGTCTCCAGGCCTTTAATCATTTTAATTGCTCTTCTTTGCACTTTTTACCCTGGGAGATGGAAGGAAGAGATGCTGCTAGGGAAAAGACAGATAAGAGAAGACATAGCCTCCAGCTGAATAATGGATGGAGAAAAAAACCTCAGAAGGGACCCTCTCTCCCAGGTTCTCTGTAAAAGGGTTGGTGGGATGGTGCAAATGACTGTAAATACAGCCGTGTTATCTGAAGTTTGTTCACATGATCACAGAGGGGGCCTAAATTTTGCCACTTCTAATCCAGGTTGTAAATCCACCTTCTCAGGTCTGCCGTAACTTTGATCGCTAAGTAACCAGTCATAAGTTGAGGACTACTTGTATGTGAGAAGTTTGGGCATTTTTCTGGTCAATAGGCATCCCTTTGTATTTGCATTGTAGAGTGGCTGGAATAGTGGTGAAATCCTACCGGTTCGCACCGGTTTGGGCGAACCGGTAGTGATAAAATCTACTGGTTCAGCGAACCAGTAGTAAAAAAAAAAAAAGTCCCCCCCCTCGCTGTTTTACTTACCTCCAGACGGCTCCTTTTTTCACACGAAGCACGCATTTGGTGCGCACTGCACATGTGTATGCAGTGAACCGGTAGCAACCCATGGAGGATTTTACCACTGGGCTGGAACATACAGTGACTTGCACAGTTCAATTCATAAATAAGAGATGTAAAATTAACAATCAATTTGTGGTTTGAAAGAAATTTTTTAATTGCTTGGTTAGGAAAACAGTACGGATAAAGTAGAATAATGAATATTCAGAGGCAAGAATTATATTTTCTCCAGTTTGGATGGATTATAATCATTATGTTAATAGCAATGTTGTGATTTTGTTGGCTTATGAAATATGGAAATTACGAACCCGTTTTGGACTTTTGTAACATTCATTTAAAGTAACATATTATGGTTTGTTGCTCAGTCAGCCAGATGTTCTGGCTGGATTTGGCATTTTTGTCCACCTCTAGAATCCTTCCCAAGAATCTCGGATAAGCATATGTGGATTTGTTAAAGGTATCATTGCAGGATGGAAGCTGTTCCTAGTAGAGCTGCCTTTTGCAATTGACTGATGGTGATTTTGTCAATGCCAATGGTGTTTAAGTATTGATCCAGTTGTTTTGGGATTGCATCCAAGGTGCCTATTACTATTACACTATTAAGGTAAAGGTGAAGGTAAAGGTTCTCCTTGCACATATGTGCTAGTTGTTCCCGACTCTAGGAGGCGGTGCTCATCTCTGTTTCAAAGCTGAAGAGCCAGTGCGGTCCAAAGATGTCTCCATGGTTATGTGGCCGGCATGACTAAATGCCAAAGGTGCACGGAACACTGTTATCTTCCCACCAAAGGTGGTCCCTATTTTTCTACTTGCATTTTTTTACGTGCTTTCGAACTGCTAGGTTGGCAGAAGCTGGGACAAGTAACAGGAGCTCCCCCCGTTATGCGCCACTAGGGATTTGAACCGCTGAACTGCTGACCCTGCGATTGACAAGCTCAACCTCTTAGCCACTGAGCCACCATGTCCCTGCTACACTATTATTATTATATGATTATTCATATTAGTTTTTTGTATTGCTCCTCAAAGCGTTATATGTTCTTTGCCTTTGGGAGTGGGAGAGGAGATGTTGAGTGTAAGTGCCCTCCATATGGACCCAGACATCTTGCCAGAAATCTTGCCATCTGCCCAGATGTGCAGAACTCACTAGGTGTTCAATGACGTCACCAACCAGAGGTTCTCCTTGGAAGAACTTCAACATCAGTTAAGCTGGATCAGTAGAATGTCTCCAGAAACACTTGAATCCTCATGACTTACATCTGGGTTACATTGTTGGCAGTGATTATGGCAGTGATTAGCCCTTGCTCCATTCTGGAATAATTTCCAATTTCTCAATCTAACCCATAACTTTGGAGCTTTTGCAATGGTCTCCTATCCAAGTGGTAACCTGGTTTGATCTGCCTATTTTGTTTAAATCAGTCAAGGCTGGCTAGATTCTGCTGCTTGCCAAGGCAGCCCTTTCAAATATGCAGTTAATTTAATTTAATTTAATTTAATTTAGAATCATCTTTTCTACTATCCACCTGCTTCCAATTTTTTCCTCACTACCTTGACGAATTTGATTCTTGGGTTTTTTGAGTTGTTTTGGCCTTTGATGCTGTAGTGGAAGAAAGGGTAGTCCCAATATTTTCCTTGTTGCAATATTACAGTCACAATAGCTTCCTTTCACACAAAAGATTATGTTAACACAATGGGTTATTACGGTGGTATTTCTCAACCTTGGCAATTTTAAGATCGGTCGATTTCAATTCCCAGCATACCTCAGCCAGCCTTGCTGTCCACCCATCCTAAATTTGCCAAGATTAAGAAACTCTGTGTTAGGGTTAGTTCTGGCTGAAGCATTCACACAACAACATGGTTAATGTTAAGTTTGAAGAGGAATTTTGGGGTGTGTGCGTGTGTGGTTTAGTGTGTTTTGTGGATGACATCCATTTGGGTGGATTAGAGTTTGAGAGACTAAAATTTCCACAATCAGCACACAACTCAGTGGGCCCTTTGGTAGTAGGTGGCTCAGTGGCAAAGACACTGAACTCATCGTTGAGAAAGATTGGCAATTCAGCGGTTCGGATCCCTAGTATAGGTCTCCTGAGTGAGCAGGGGGCTGGACTAGATGACCTCCAAGGTCCCTTCCAACTCTGTTACTGTTATCTAAAGTTGCAACCAAACAAGCACCCAAGGGAAGCAGATTCTCACAAGCCCAGAAACAATAGGACAGTGACATTAACATGGGAACCAGGACATGTAAGGCAGTGGTGGGATCCTCCCGGTTTAACAACTGGTTCGGTGATCGCGTGCTTCGCTGTGTGTGTGCGCGCAGTTTGAAGAAATCTTCACTTTGAGGAGAAACATAGCTGAGGCGTGGCAATCTGCTCTGCCGTGCGAATCAGCTGAGAAGATAAAGGTAGGGAAATATCGCGGGTGGGTGGGTGAGCCCATCTGATCGTCGGGGTGAACCAGTTCGCTCCCAGCTGTTTGTCGAAGCTACCGGTTCACCTGAACCGGCCCGAACCGGTAGAATCCCACCTCTGATGTAAGAACCCCAGATCTCTGTTTTACTGCTGCATTTACACCAACAGCACCGTCACAGGCCCCAACAATTTCACACACAAATTTAGAGTCACCTTCACGTACCTTTCTTCTAATGTGATAGCAATGGCCCTCTGGATTCTCTAAACAAGCCAGGTGTCAGCACTTCAAGCTGCATTTACTCTAGTGCTGACATAAGAAGAAGTGGAGACGTCTGGAAAGGGACTTTTCACCTACTTATTTTCCCTGGAGATAATATCCCCTAGGAGATGGGATAGGAGGGGGGAAATTCCTTTGAGCTGGAGCGGTAGATTAGGGGTAGAATGACTTGGAAAATGGCCAATGAGTGCAGGGGAGTGGGGAACAGAAAGGGAGGGTTTTGGGTCTGGAAGTCAGTGTTGGCTTCGATGGAGTCGGGTTTTAGAACATTGTGCTTAATAAATAGGAGTTTTTCTTCAAAGACTTTGTTTGAAATGCAATTTATTTGAGACAACCTCGAAACTTGACACCAGGCTTTGTGCAAAAATAATTAATGGTCAAGTTTGATATCAGAAAGTAATTGAAGAGCATTTAACCTCCCAGGACACTCACAGATCACAAGTCATCATTCTGCAGTCAGGAGTATGCCCGCACAGTTGACCCTGAGACAGCTGAATATACATACATCAATATGTCCTGGGCTATTTCAGAAGGCCTGAACAAACACAATATCAATTGTTAATGGGCGAAGTACTTGCAATCTGTCCACCTTGAACCTTTATCTGCTTAACCTTAACAAGAATCGCTTGGTTTGTGCGATAGGCAGCTTTATAAGTTTGAAAAATAAATAACACCTCCCACCCTGGTGAGCTACAGTTCATAAAAATGTATGCCTCATAATAACATTCGTTAGCCTTAAAAGGTGGAGATTTTTCTCCAATCTGGTTCCTACAATCTGCAACTTTCCCCATAGTTCTCTGCCAGGAGGAACATCAGCGTTGCTGGCGCGGAATTCTAGGGTTCATAGTTATATTTCATGTTTCTATTTCACATTTGTAGATTGAAGAGTTGAGAAAGGTTTTCTTGCAGTAGTGGCCAAAATTGTGGACATCTTTTGGGAAAAGTGTGTTTTCTAAAACTAGCTAATAACACCACTTTTTTTTTTTTTTTTGGAGTAGTACCATAAAATTATATATCAATGGAAAGATAATTTAATCAAGAATGTAATGCAGTAACAGTAATGAAGGATTTGCTATTAGAATAGCAGTTACAGTATAAAGAAGAAAAGTGAAACCTGTAGAAAAAAACAAGATGTCAGCGCTTCGACGCTGGCATAGAGAGCAGAGGAGAGAGAGAGATAATCTCTGAACTTTTGCCTGCTAAATCCCTTTGAAGTCGGGTTGTCATGGAAATGAAGGGGGGAGACATTCCTGGGAAATGACGAGACAAGAAGTCTGAAGAATGACTTGGAAGATAGCCAATGAGAAGCAGAGATTTGGGGATCGGAAAGGGAGGGATTGGGGGGCAAAAGGTCAGTCTTGTCCACATCGAGTCATGATCCGGTGGCTGCTCAATTAAAGAAAAGATTTCCTTAAAGATTGGCAGTTTGGAAATTCATTTATTTTGAGATAGCATCGAAGTCTGACACAAGATATACAAAAATTATCACCATAGAAAAAACGAGATATACAAAAATTATCCCCATGTCAGCTAATACTTAGTTGGGAAACCTTTAGCATGAATTACAGCCTTACAACGTCTTCCCATGAAGTGAACCAAGTCTTTTAGTTCTGCAGCTGTTATAATGTGAAACCAAGATCGAATGATTGCTTCTATTAACTGGGCTTTATTGCTGGGTCGCTTCTGACTAACAAGTTTCTTTAGTCGGCTCCATAGTTTTTCAATTGGGTTAAGGTCTGGGCTATTCCCAGGCCATTCCAGCAGTGGAATAAGATTATCTTGAAACACCCCTCCCCCAAGAAAGTGGTGTTATTAGCCATCAAACCTCAAAAATACACTTTTCCCAAAAGGTTTCCACAATTTTGGCCACTATTGTAGACCCTGGATGTCCTCATTACGACAGAATCTCCATATTCAGAGATAATCTTACCTTCTTCAAAGCCATTAAAAAGACACCCCCTCAGGACTTTCAAGAATTATATGGCTGGCCAAGAGTGAGAAAAACAGAAATTTAATCAGAGAGACCTTTGTACAATAACTGTATTTACATTGGGTTCTTTTACAAGTCGCCTTTGTGCAAATCTCATAAGCTCAAATGCCTTTTCTCTTTCCTTGTTTTGGATAGGTAGCTGTCACAGCACGAGAAGATGTCCCATCTTTTGGTCCTTCACTGCCAAGCCCACCTGTATTTCAAAAAGTAAGACCCAACCCTAACCCTAAAACAAGGTTTGTTTGGTTCTTATGGGAAGCAATTTGGGAGATCTGGGGCAGGGGGTTGTATTAAATAGATTGATTTAAATCTAAGAGCCGCGGTGGCGCAGTGATTAGAGTGCAGTACTACAGGCTACTTCTGCTGATCACCGGCTGCCGGTAGTTTGGCAGTTTGGGTCTCACCGGGCTCAAGGTTGACTCAGCCTTCCATCCTTCTGAGGTGGGTAAAATGAGGACCCAAATTGTTGGGGGCAATAGGCCGACTCCGTAAACCGCATAGAGAGGGCTGTAAAACACTGTGAGGCAGTATATAAATCTAAGTGCTATTACTATTTTTGGAAGTTTTACCAATATAACAGCATTTCTACTTCTCAATTAATTACTAAGGCTTTGCCACCATATTACTCTGTAGAGTAATCTCCCTCCACACCTCCAAAAAGGGACTTAAAATGACACCAATTTCATGACGTAGATTGGATTTCTGTATTGCACTAAACCAAACTGAGAGCATTGATTTTTGTTTTAGTTTATCGTAGGACCCCAATTGTTGCAGATTACAAATCATTGTTTTATTATTCTTTTACCTTCAGGGGATATCATCATCATTGTCAATTACTTTCAATTATTATTGAGTTCCTAAGATTACATGAAATGTGACTGGTTAGGCAAAGATGTCAGGCAGGTCTAAAGTGTGGGTGCTTTTTATTTTTAAATTTTTTGTGTTTTTTTTTTTTTAAAACCAAAAATACTCTTTAAGGGATCAGTCAGCCAGAGATTCAATATTCCTGTTGCATCAACAGAGGGATAGTTTCAAGATCACGTGAGGTGATAGTTCTGCTCTATACTGCACTAGTGAGAGAACACTTGGAGTGCTGCCTCTAGTTCTGGTCACCCAGTGGTGGGATTCAACTGGTTCGCACCACTTTGGCCGAACCACTTGTTAAATTGCTGGGTGGCCCCTCCCCTCCCCGCCCCTTCCAGAAGTCCCCACGTGCCCCGTTTTGGCTCCCAGGTAAGTGCAAGGAAGCCTACTTTGACGAAAACGATGCGGGGGGCTGTGGTGCCCCCCCCCGTGGCCCATTTTTGCTCCCAGTAGGCTGCAGGGAGGCCTACTAGGCCCAAAACGGGGCCCGAGGGGGCTGTGTGGCCCGCATGGTCTGTTTTTGCTCCCACGGGGGTGCAGGAGGCTGAGTGCTGCCTGCCACACCCCCTGGCCATGCCCACCATGGCCACGCCCACCATCCGGTCATTAGGGCGAAGAACCGGTTGTTAAATTATTTGAATCCCACCACTGTGGTCACCATAGTACAGAAAAGATAACTGAGAACATAGAAAGAGTGCAGAGAAGAGCAACAAAGTTGATAAGGGATCTGGAGGGTAAACCATACGAAGAACGACTGAGGGAACTAGGTATATCTAGTCAAAAGTACTCTAACGAAGAGAAGAACTACGAGTAACATGATAGCAATCTTTCAGTATTTGAGGGACTGTCAAGGAAAGGTGGGGGTGTCAACCTATTCTCCAAAGCACCTGAGGGCAGGACAAGAAGTAACATGGAAGATAATTAAAGAGAGATTTAACCTAGAACTAAGAAGAAACTTCCTGATAGAACAATTAATCAGTGGAACGGCTTACCTCTGGAAGTTGTGAATGCTCCAGCAATGGACGTTTTCAAGAGGAGACTGGACAACCATTTGTCTGGAATAGTACAGGGTCTCTTGCCTGAGCAGGGGGTTGGACTAGAAGACCTCCAAGGTCCCTTCCAACCCTATTATTCTATGTTCTCTGTAGGAAATGGTCAATAAGGTAGAATAGAATAGAATAACAGAGTTGGAAGGGACCTTGGAGGTCTTCTAGTCCAACCCCCTGCCTAGGCAGGAAACCCTACACCACTTCAGACAAATGGTTATCCAGTCTCTTCTTAAAAACTTCCAATGTTGGAGCATTCACAACTTCTGGAGACAAGTTGTTCCACTGATTAATTGTTCTAACTGTCAGGAAATTTCTCCTTAGTTCTAAGTTGTTTCTCTCCTTGATTAGTTTCCACCCATTGCTTCTTGTCCTACCCTCAGGTGCTTTGGAGAATAGCTTGACTCCCTCTTCTTTGTGGCAACCCCTGAGATATTGGAACACTGCTATCATGTCTCCCCTAGTCCTTCTTTTCATTAAACTAGACATACCCAGTTCCTGCAACCGTTCTTCATATGTTTTAGCCTCCAGTCCCCTAATCATCTTTGTAGCTCTTCTCTGCACTCTTTCTAGAGTCTCAACATCTTTTTTTACATCTACTTGATGCAGGGGAGATTATTCTTTGGAATACATTTCTGGCTCAAGTTCATTGGCCAGCCATCATCTTGGAGTTTTGGAAGATGTGTTGATGATTCCCTGAAGTCGCACCCAATGAACTGGGTCATTACAGTGCTATCCTGCTTTTTTTTTCATTTCTTAGAATGCAGAATTCCGAGAGTTTCTTCTCACCAAGCTGATCAACGCAGAAAATGCCTGCTGCAAGTCAGACAAGTTTGCCAAACTTGAGGTAAAGAAAAAAATGGGGTTGCCCTTGAGGAGGTAAATAGGACAACCTGCTCAGCCCAATTACATTTTGCTTCAGGATATCAGAGATTGGCAGTCACATTTTAAAAGGACTCTTTGAAGCCAAACACCAGGTCAGAGAGGCTTGTAACATTGCCTTGCTATGAATTCTGCAGTTTTTGTGAAGTAATTCACAATTTCTGCATCGTGGTATGGATGAAAAACCTCGTGTTTCAATTCTTGCATCTCTCTGAATTTTGCAACAGAGTTCCAGGTTAGAAAAAAAAGAAAAGCAAGTGCATATATGGAATTTGGACAAAAGAAGTTTAGGGATATATTTACAATACCTTTTAGAATGTATTGAAAAACAGATTAAAAGCTGTTTGTGAATGCGTATGTATATATTATATATCTGATGAAATAATCTTATACTGAACCATACAACACTGAATGGACCAGAAACAGATTGCTCCAGGGTGGGCTTCAAAAACTTTAGCAAGGGGTTCTCTGCCCGGTTGCTGGGTGGCGTGGCCATGGTGGGCATGGTCTAGTGGGCCTCCGGCACCATGGCAATGGAGGGGGGGGAATTTTTGCCCTCCCCGGGCTCTGGAGGCTTTCCTCCCCAAGAAAACAGCCTCCCCAGGCTCTGGAGGCCCACTGGAGGCCAGAAATGGGCCCATTTCTGGCCTTCCCAAACTTCCGGTAGGCCCGTTTTTCACCCTCACTGAGCCTCTGCGCATGCCCTGCACTTACTTGTATTCAAAACAGGCCGTGTGGGGACTCCCGGGAGGGGAGGGGTGGGCGGGGCCAGCCAGGAGTGGGATTTGGGGCTTCTCCGAACTGCACAGAATCTTAGCTAGAGGTTCTCCCGAAACCCTGCGCACCCCCAGCAGCCCACCCCTGGATTGCTCCATTAATCTTTATGGAAAGGCATTTTAGAAGACCCCTGGCTTAGAATAGCCAAAAGTCCCTGTTGTGTAGCATTAGCACGACAGAGGGTCAATCTGCAATCTATAGAACGCCCATGCACTTATGCGACTTCTTGCGGTCTCATGTTCTTTCAGGAACTGCTGCTGAGGGCAGACATTCCTGCAAAGAAACAATGCAGGGAGGGAGGGAGGGAGGGAGGGAGGGAGGGAGGGAAGGAAGGAAGGAAGGAAGGAAGGAAGGAAGGAAGGAAGGAAGGAAGGTGGGAAGGAGGAAGGAAGGAAAGAGGGAGGGAAGGAGGGAGGGAAGAGGGAAGGAAGGAAGGAAGGAAGGAAGGAAGGAAAGAAAGGAAGGAAGGAGAGAGATGAGAGGGAGGAAGAAAAGGAAGGAGGAGGAAAGGAAGGAAGGAGGGTGGAAGGAGAGAAGGAGGAGGAAGAGAGGAATCATTTGACCACTTCATATTCTTAATAACTTCACTCTCTCACCCAAACAAAACTTCAACTTGTTTCTTAGATCTAGGAACTCAATTCAGCATACCTATTAGTCCCTTCTCCTGTTTCCCCCCTCCCCTTTAATATACGTACGTTGGGCTAAGAGGGAGTGACTAGCCCAAGGTCATCCAGAGAATTTCCATCGCTGAGCATGGACCGACTCTGGAGTCTCCACGGTGCTGCCCCAACACCCTAAACTCTAGACTAGTGTTGGCAAACCTTTTCAACACCAAGTGTCGAAAAGAGAAGCGCGCATGCACATGTACGTGCAGGAAACCAGAACAGCACCCGCCTGGTGCGCATGTGCACGTCAGGAAGATGATCTTCCATTTTCCAGTGCACGCGTGCACGCCAGCCTCCTGGTCTTCCAGTTTCGGGCGTGCATGCACACACGAAGACCAGTTGGCCGGTGCACATGCACATGCCGGAAACTGGAAGAGCAGCCTCCCAGGGCACATGTGCACGCCGGGAAAATGATCTTCCACTTTCCAGCAAGCGCATGCGTGCCGGCCAGCTGATCTTCATGCACGCATGCGCTCCAGAAACCAGAAGACCAGGTGGCTGGCGCGGATCGTGTGCCGGAAAGCGGAAGATCATATTCCGAGCACGCACATGTGCACGAGGCGGCTGCTCTTCGGTTTCCAGCGCTCCCATGTCTGTGAAGACCAGCTGGCCGGTGCACCAGAACCCAGAAGAGCAATGGACGAAGGCTCACGTGCCTGGAGAGATGGCTCTGCATGCCACTTCCGGCACGCGTGCCATAGGTTCGCCATCACGGCTCTAGACTGTACTGGTGCACATGCAATTGTTTGTAATAGGAAATACCTTCATGTGAAAAGTTGTTCGTGCAAAGTTTGCCGCACGTCACTGGAATTGTTTAATCGAAAAATTCTGGCATTCTGAGACACACCGCTGTTAAACGAGCACTACAACTCAGGAGTGGGCAACTCTAGCCCCTTCCCCTGCTGTAGCACAACAGGAGGGGTTGCCTTTCCAGGCTCCCCAGTTAAAATGGCTTTCCGTGATCAAAAGCCTCCCCTGCTGATTCATGCAGAAGTCTTTGGGCGGATTAAATCTTGTTTAATCAATAGATCAGAGCTCACAGCTCTATTAATTACAGGCTTCCTGCTGAGAAAACAATATGGCCATCTCTATGAAGTCATCCGGGGTTGAGCTCAACTTGAAGGGAAATTTATCTTAAAGCCAATTAAAGCAGAGCCGCATTTGCAAATGTTCAGCTACCTCGGGCGTGTGCTCACTTTTTTTTTACTTTTTTTTAAAATTCTATTTCTATTTCCGAGAACTGATCTCTATTACCACTCAAATCTCCCAGGTGAACCAGGCATCCCACAGAAGCTGTGACCGTGTCAAAAACTAGAAAGGAAGGGAGGGAGGGAGGGAGGGAGGGAGGGAGGGAGGGAGGAAGGAAGGAAGGAAGGAAGGAAGGAAGGAAGGAAGGAAGGAAGGAAGGAAGGAAGGAAGGAAGGAAAGCTTCAATACAAAGGGAGTCAAAAGGAGGCAGATGCCAAAAACATATTGCATCCTTTATAATGTAAGCTTCACACCTGAGCAGGGGGTTGGACT
Source organism: Pantherophis guttatus (assembly GCF_029531705.1). The sequence continues at coordinate 18,043,749 of NW_026844043.1, read as the reverse complement.
AGAAGACCTCCAAGGTCCCTTCCTACACTATTATTCTTTGTTCTATGTATGAAATGGTCAATATGATGGAGTGGAGTGGAGTGGAGTGGAGTGGAGTGGAAGGGAAGGGAAGGGAAGGGAATGGAATGGAATGGAATGGAATGGAATGGAATAGAATAGAATAGAATAGAATAGAATAGAATAGAATAGAATAGAATAGAATAGAATAGAATAGAATAGAATAACAGAGTTGGAAGGGACCTTGGAGGTTTTCTAGTCCAACCCCCTGCTTCTTCCTTCTTCTCTCCTTCCACCTCCTTCCCTTTCTTTCTCTCTCTCCTCTCTCCCTCCCTCCCTCCTTCCCCCCCTCCCTTCCCTTTGCACCTTTGAGACGTGTGTCGCAACATCGTCCACATACTATTTTTATTTATTTAAAAGATGCATAAAGCCCTCCATAGTAGCACACACAACTCTAGGTGGCGGATATTGGTGTGAAAAAGACAAACAATAAAACCAATAAGGAGGAAAAGAATGAAATGAAATAAATATAAGAAAAGCCAGGCACTCAACTCATAATTACAGGTAGTCCTGGACTTATGAACATAATGGAGCCTGCATTATGGTTGTATGTCATGATGGTTGCAACTCAATTTTATGACCTTTTTTTTTTGCAGTAATCATTAAGCAAACACTGTGGTTGTTAAGTGAACCAATTGTTCATTTTGGGGTGGTTTTGCCGAAAACTGGAAGTAAATGTTGGATTTGGGCAAAACATCATAAAACAGTGATTCTTAAATAGTGATTATAAACTTCAATAACTTTAAGATGAATGGACTTCATCTCCCAGAATTCCCCAGCCAGCATGGGAGTTCCGGGAGTTGAAGTCTACACACCTTCAAGCTACCAAGGCTGAGAAAAAATGACCCAATCCCTTTTTAGCCTTTTTAGTTCAAAACTGCAAGGCCATTTTAGAACCTGATAAACATTGCTTCTAGGATCGAACGCGGGCGGCCTTGTTGGACAACTTGCACGATGAACTCCACGTCCACACGCAGCTGATGTTGGGCCTAGGATCCGAGGAAGACAAGCTGGAGAATGGTGGACATGGTGGATTCTTGGAATCGTTTAAGGTAAAAAACAACAAAACACCGTTCTTGACTTTTTGTAATGTAGAGAAGCAGAGACATAGTTTTACTGCAAAGTGCCCCAAATTAAATACCAATGCTACTTTGGCCGCTAGCTTCTTTCAATGTCTGTGGAGATTCTCAGACATTCAGGTCATGGCTGTCCCCACAGTGCTTTTTCAAGAGGCAACTAGGCTCTCTTGTTTTTTCTTTGAAGATGTTTTGCTTCTCATCCAAGAAGCTTCTTCAGCTCTGACTGGATGGTGGGGAGATGGAAGGATTTATACTCCTTGCAGACAGCTGATCGTTTGCATCCTTTTAGAGAGTCGTTGAGGCCACTTGGAGGTTTATCTGTGTCCTCAGGGTCATCTGCGTAGTGCAAATGGGCGTGGAGCCTTCTTGGAACTGCTGAAAGGACTGTGTTGTAAACAAGGTGGTATCCAGTGGTGGGATTCAATTTTTTTTTTACTACCGGTTCTGTAGGCGTGGTTTGGTGGGCATGGCATGGCTTGGCGGGCGTGGCAGGGGAAGGATACTGTAAAATCTCCATTCCTTCCCCACTCCAGGAAAAGGTTACTGCAAAATCCCCATTTCCTCCCAATTAGCTGGAACTCGGGAGGCAGAGAATAGATGGGGGCGGGGCCAGCCAGAGGTGGTATTTACCGGTTCTCTGAACTACACAAAATTTCCACTACTGGTTCTCCAGAACTGGTCAGAACCTGCTGAATATTTTATTTTATTAAATTTCTATACCGCCCTTCTCCCGAAGGACTCAGGGCGGTGAACAACCAGAGGATAAAACACAGAAATACAAAATTTAAAATAAATTAAAACGAATTAAATAATTTAGGCTGAATTTTAAAATACCCCATAATTAAACAGATTAAAATTTATGTTTAAAATTTAAATTTAAAAAGGAGAAGATTTAGGCCAGGCCAGCTTGATGAAATAAAAACGTTTTAAGTGTGCGACGGTGGTACTGTATCCCTCCTCCTCTGTCAACCAAGCCCTCTCTCAACAGAGGCGGAGGGATACGACATCAATAGGCTACAAAACGGTCCTTTCAACGGTTCCAAGAAGGCTCCGCACCCATTTGCACTACTCAGGTGACTCTGAGGGCACAGATAAACCTCCAACGACTCTCTAAAAGAATGCAAACGACCAGCTGCCTGCAAGGAGTATAAATCCTTCCATTTCCCCACCATCCAGTCAGAGCTGAAGAAGCTTCTTGGATGAGAAGCAAAACATCTTCAAGGAAAAACAAAGGAAGTCCAGGTACCTCTTGAAAAAGCACCTTTGGGATATCCTCTTTCAATACATTGCGTCCTTCCACCAGTCATTGCCCATCACCCAAAGGCTTGTCAGAAGCCTAAGCTAAGGTCCAAAGGCTTATTGGTTTTCCCCCACTTGCTTCTGATGTTATATAGAATTGGACTTTTTTTTTTTTTTTTTTTTTTACTCTTCTGGCATTGCAGGAGATCCCAGGGCTGATGAGGAAAAGAACAGCCAGAAAAATGTTGCAGCTGCCCTTGTACCTTTGGACAGCCTTGTTGGTCTGCTTAATAGCTTATTTACTTCTCAGCGTGTTGCCTGAATAAATGGAGAAAGGAAATGGGGAAAAAGGAAAAGAGACTGGAGTTGCTGCTTCCAAAATGCAACAAGAAATCACAGATGTTCTTTTTCGCTTTGTTTCACAATCTGGGGGAATTAAAAAAAAAATCAAAATCCTTTTCCGTTTGATCAAACGGGAGAGTAGCCTTTTTTTCCCAGTTAGATTTTTGGTTTGTCGTTTTTAAAACGGATTTGGCTTCCAAGAAGATGGCTGGGGGTGCATTTTGCTTAAAAGGCATTTGAACTATTTTGGTCCTTACATCGCCATGATGTAAAAAAGATGTTGAGACTCTAGAAAGAGTGCAGCGAAGAGCAACAAAGATGATTAGGGGACTGGACATACCCAGTTCCACAGTGGTGAAATCTGAACTGGTTTACTACCGGTTCGCTGGCTGCACATGTACAGTACACACCAGACACCAAATGTGATGTGTGAGCACGCAGTGCACGCCAAAAGGAGGCATGCGGTAAATAGAACAGTGTGCGAAGAGGGGGGTGATCAGCTGTGGCGCGCGATCTTTTTTTTTACTTTTAAAAGCATTGCTTTTAAAAGTAAAAAAAAAAAGAGCCTCTGACGATCGCGCAGGGATCGTCAGAGGCTTTTTTTTACCTTTTAAAAGTATTTGTTTTACAATCTCTTTGGCCGAAGAGGTTGTAGAAAAATTGCTTTTAAAAGGCTCTGACGATCCCAGCTGAGTCGCCTGATCGTCAGAGGCTTTTTTTTTTTAACTTTTAAAAGCATTTTTTTGGCTGAAGAGGTTGTAGAAAAAATGCTTTTAAAAGTTAAAAAAAAAAAGCCTCTGATGATCGTGCGGCTCAGCTGGGCATGTTGGGGGTGGGGAGGGATTTTTGCTACCGGTTCTCCAAACCACCTGCCGCCATCGCTACCGAATCGGACGATCCAGATAGCTTCGCTTGCGCATGTGCCTTACGCACATGCGTGCTGTGTCAAAACCATGCCGATTATGCAGACAGGATAGTGCTGGGGTAGGTAGGCGGGCCCAGCCGCTGGCCGTAACTACCGGTTCGTGCAAACCGGTCCGAACCGGCTGAATCCCACCACTGGATCCTTGATATCTTTCCTCCTCCAGTTCCATCTTCTTGTCCCTAATTCCTGCCAAAGAATACCCAATGCTCACACAGTCTTCAAGCAGAACACAGTGGGTGCAATCACTCTTAACAGCTTGATGCCAGGGAGATTTCTGGAGAAGATGGCAGATGGAAGACAGCTCCGTGAAAACTGGAGCCAATATTTTCAGCCGCAAACAGAGAGCTGATGAGCAGATCAGCTCCTTCAACCCTCTATGGACAAAGAGAGCATGTGAGATCAACCAAGCTGATCTCTTCAGTTGCTTCTCATAAGAAGAATCCAGAAGGAGGGAGGATTGGAAGATGAGGGAATTCACCATAATCGCTCCACCCGCAAACAGAGCCTTTTAAAGGATGCTAACTTTGCACACCTCTTTTGGAAATTGCCTATGAACTGTTTCAAAGCAGTTTAGACACCTACAAAGTGACAAGATTGCAAACATTGGATGAGTGCCTTCAATCCTTAATATAAGAAAAGGATGTATCTTTTATCATTTTTAATAATTACAGCAAAAAACAAGATAAGGCTTTGGCTGCACAAAGTTTTAAACGGATTAGTGGCTTAAAAATGTCTGAATATTGGATTTTGAATATTAAGACATTGAAATTCTTAAAGAACAAATTCATGCTTCCATGAAAGAAAAACTGTGTCTTATATTGGAGACATAACAAGACAAGTAACTTATTATGGCTTTCAAAGATATCTTTGATGAACTGCATTGGGAATTGTGCCAGGACTTTGAACCAATTATATCAATCATGTTGCATCTTCTTGGAAACAGTCTGTTCCCAAAAGATGTACAGAAAAAGATATGCAACAAAATCTACCCGAGAAAACACGAACATTTGAATGAGAACATGTCATCCGATATAAAGGAAAAAATTAGATGAGGCTTTAAAAATTAAGAAAAACATAAAATGAGATCAGCAACTGGAACAATTTCTTTTTGCTGGACATGCAAAAGAGGCTGTTTGAAGCATTGAAAAAATTTGTGTCGAGGATCAACAACCATCTGAATGGACTAAAAAGAAAGTTTTTAAAAAAAACATTAAATAAAGAATACAAAGTTGGTTTATTTGCTCAAGGTTAAAATGTTGCCCATTTGGGGTGGTTCTTTCTGGATTTGCTGGTACCTGGAGTGGAAAAATATTGTTTATTTGATTCACTGAATATGGTGTTTTAGTTTTTTTCCCCTACAAACTTTTAAACTGGCTTTGTATAAGGAAGTTTTGTGAACTTGTTCTTTTTATAGGTAAAACTATCCCTCTTTGTTATTTTAAATTTTAGGGTTTTTTGCATTTTATTAGAATATTGGGATTGCTATATATTTGCTAAATCTGGATTTGTTTATAGTTAACATGGTCTGTAAGCTCTTTCCCTACAGTTACTCTAGAGTAAGGGGTATCTGTGAGATCTTTTTAAAAGGAGAAGTGATCCTTCTTTGTGATGCGAAACTAACTTTTCTTCATACTAGGATACTGGGTCCACTTTATGCCTTTTAAATAGAGTTTTGCTTACATCTAAAGTTGAGACATGCAATGTTGAGCTTTCTACCTTTTTTCCCCGAAAATAAGACCCTGCCGTATATTTTTTTTTGAACCCGAAATAAGCGCTTGGCCTTATTTTCGGGGAGGTCTTATTATTTTGGGCGCGTGGAGTAAGACGGGGCCCCTCTTGCCATCTTACCTGATTTCCAGCTCTGTCTCCTTAACCCTAACCAGAAGAAATAGCGGAGACTGACTGCACATGCATTTAAATATTTTCAAGGAGGGCTTATTTTCGGGGAGGGCTTATTTTCAGAGAGGGTTTATTTTCAGGGAGGGGCTTATTTTCACGCATGCACTCAAAAGCCCGATTGTGCTTATTATCAGGGGATGTCTTATTTTTGGGAAAACATGGTATATACTGTATATTAATTAATGTTCTATTCCATGTGCACATGGATTAGAGAACAAATGAAAGTATATGATATCATGAAGAGAATTAAAGAACTGAAATGGAAATGGACTGGTCACATAGCAAGAAGAACTGATGGCAGGGGATAAAAAGCATCCACGAAAGAGATCTAAAACAAGATGGATCGACGCCATCAGCAAGTATGGTGGGCCCAATTGGCAAAAGAAAGCTCAGGACCATATTGGTTGGAAACAAGAGGCCGTCAACCTGCAGCAGATAGACAATGGCTAGAATCATCATCATCTTCTTTTAATGACTCCATAATCCCTTGTGGGGTGGAGTCTGGGCAACTGTATGGAGCTAGCAGTGATTTAATGGCCGGATGCCCTTCCTGGCGCCAGTGCAGAGTTTTGTTCAGCAGATATATATTTGGTGTGCCCAGAGAGAGAGAAATAACTGCCTCTACCTAGGATCGAACTCACAGCCTCCTGATTGTGAGGCGAGAGCTCCACCTCTAGGCCACCGCACCACTCATAGACTATGGCTAGAATGATAATGATGAATTAATTTTTGGACCAGTGGTGGGTTCCTCCCGGTTCGGCCCAGTTCTCCCGATCCAGTAGCAGTGACAATATGACGTCACCGAACCAGTTCTGCCCCCCACCCCCGCACCCCCCCGCACCCGCCCATCCCCGCTCGTTATTCTTACCTTTTATTTGGCCCCACCCCCAATCTATTGCTGCCTCCCGAGTCCCAGCTGATGGCTAGAGGGAAAAAACTGTTTAAACTCTTGCTGCGGGGCTTCAAAGGCCGCCCTACAGCTGATCAGTGTTAAAAGAAAACAAATGAGTAGATCAGTGCCTGCAAAAAATAAATGGGTAGATCGGTACAGCTCTGCAAGGAGTTAAAAGCCTGGTAGACCAGTACCTCTGCTAAATCCTAAATAATTGTCAAATGACCCATCAAGCCACACCCACAAAATAAGCCACACCCACAGAACCGGTAGTAAAAAAATTTAGAACCCACCCCTGGTTTGGACTTTTTTGATAGCAACTGGATAGGAGAAAATGTTACTTATTAGATTTGCCTACAGTTAAGAGATGAATTATGGGATGAGAAGTTTTAAATCTGTTAATTAAGAGGAAGTGAACTGAGTATGAAATTATTTATACTTGTTGCGATGAGGGTGGGAAGTTGCTTTCTTGGGGGAAGGGACCCCCTTTTTTGCACTCATGTTTTCTTGTTTTTTAAGATTGACTTACCTTTTATTGTTGTAACTAAAACTTTTAATAAAATGATTATTTAAAAAAAACCTGGATGTCATGCAATCACAAACCTTGATTTGCACAAGAAGTGATTCAAATTTGGAAGGTGAGACTATTAAACACTCAGGTCCCTTGTTGAGCAAATGAGCTCACTTTTTAAAAATTTGTGTATGATATGGTGCCATTGAGCCTAATACAGAAGCTACTTCTAGGTGTAGCCAACTATGGCTGCTCTTTGCCTGTGTTGTCATTTCATGAAGCTCCAGTGGACCACAGAGCTCACTCAGTATAAATCACTGCCTTCCACTTTATTCCTTACGTTTTCTACATATCCTTTAGCTCAACTGACAGGTCACAAGCATAGAGAAGACATATAGATGAAACCAGGGGTGGAATTGAAAAATTTCAGCAACTGGTTCGCTGCCCGGTTGCTGGGTAGGCGTGGCCATGGGGGCGTGGCCTACCTGGCCTTCTGCACCATGGCGGGGGGGGGCGTTTTCACCCTCCCCAGGCTCCGGAGGCTTTCCTTGAGCCTCCAGGAGGGTGAAAACTGCCTCCCCTGGGCTCTGGAGGCCAGAAATGGGCCTGTTTCCAGACTTCTGGTAGGCCTGTTTTTTGCCCTCCTCAGGCTCCAGAGGCTTTCCTGGAACCTCCAGGAGAGCGAAAACAACCTCCCTCAGGCACTGGAGGCCCTCTTGAGGCCTCAAACAGGCCCGCGGGGTGGGGTGGGCGGGCTCAGCCAGTCCTTGAAACAACCGGTTTGGCGAACCAGATTAAAATTAACATCCGGTTTTCCCGAACCGGCTGAATCCCACTCCTGGATGAAACAGGAAATAGTAGCTCCATACTTATTGCAACACTGCCCCCACACCTATTTCCCAGGTAATTTATTAAGCACTATTTCAGAAGAACAGTAGACCCACATTCAGAAATAGCCAGTGGACAAGTACGGAACTCTTCTGTACTTGCAACCTGTTCGTCAGAATTGGGTAACATGCTTAGATAGTTACATGAGTCACGGAATTATCAGCCTACACTCACCAGCCATGATGGAGTCTGCCCATGAATTGTGAATTTAAGACGTTTTCATCATGTCTTCTGACCGCCAGTTGGGGTTCATGGATGTGCTCTGCAGTTCATGGATGCCTCCTGATTTCACTTCTGCAGTCAGAACACACAATGAATACTCCTTAATCTCATAACACACGGACCAATTCAACTATAATTTAAACTAGGAAACTGTGAGCATTCTAGTCTAAGCCAAATCCAAAATTCTAGGGAATTCCCGGAAGCTTGGCATTCAGGCAAATCAGCCATCAATAGACATGTGGCAATAAACCATATTTATTCAAAACAAAAAGTTAAGAAGGAAATGAAAAGACCGGAATATGGGTAGTCCTTGACTTACAACCATTGGTTTGGTAGGTCTTGACTTACAGCCATTCATTTGGTGACCAGTCAAAGTTACAATAGCACTGAAAAAAAGTGACTTACAACCAGTCGTCGCACTTTTGATCATTGCAACATCCCTACAGTCACGTCACAATTTCGGTGCTTGGCAACCAGCATGTATTCATGAGAGTTGCACCCTCCTAGGGTCATGTGATCGCCATCTGCAACCATCCCAACCAGCTTCCCACAAGCAAAGTAATGGGGGAAGCCAGATTTGCTTAACGAACTGCATGAGGCGCTGTGGCAAAACTGGTTATAAAATTGGACAAAACTCACTTAACTGCTTTGCTTAGCAAGGGAAATTTTGGGCTGTATTTTGGTCGTAAGTCCAGGACTACCTGTGCATCATTTCCAACAGCCAACATCCAGATAAGCAACCAGACAAACAATCAAGCAGAAAACAATCAAGGAACTATGAAGGAGGAAATGACACTCCTACCAACACTGGCAGGGCAAGCTATGATATACCGTGTTTCCCCAAAAATAAGACCCAACCAGAAAATAAGCCCTAGCATGATTTTCAGGATGTTCTTAATATAAGCCCTACCCCCCAAAATAAGCCCCAGATGAGATTGTTCGCCAGATGGATGCATTGAGTACCGTATTTCCCTGAAAATAAGACCTAACCAGAAAATAAGCCCTAATGCATCTTTTGGAGTAAACATTAATATAAGACCCAGTCTTATTTTCGGGGAAACGCAGTATAAACAGGGAACACTCCACACTGATATGTTACCTAGTTGGACTATGTAGTGCCTGCAAGCAAACAACCATGCTCAGAGAGCATCAAGGACTCCACAGTTCAAACCAGAACTACAAATATTCCCTTCTATAAAAATTATCAGGGTTGCTTTCTGGTGACAATTTAAGAGCTTGGAATATTAACCGTCTAGGTCAGTGATGGCTAACCTTTTTGCCATTGAGTGCCAAAAGTGGGGGGAGTGCCCACACCCATAATTCTATGTGCCCCACCCCCCGTGCATGCACGCGCAACCCCCCCATGCTCTCCCCACTTTTGGCACGCGATGGCACGGTGGGCCACTGGACTTCTGGTGGGCCACTGGACTTCCGGTGGAACCGGAAATCAGGAAACGGGCCATTTCCAGCCTACGGAGGGCCTCCAGGGGGGTGGGGAAGACTGTTTTCACCCCCCCGGCTCCTAGAAAGCCTCTGGAGCCTGGGGAGAGCGAAAAACTGGCCTTTCTAACCCCCCAGAGACCCTCCGGAGACCAGAAACAGCATGTTTCCTGACTTCTGGTGGGCCCAGGACTGAAAATCAGCTGGCCGGCACACGCATGCGCCACTTGTGGCACGTGTGCCATAGGTTTGCCATCACGGGTCTAGGTTCTCAGGACCTTAGGGGAAGTTTTTCTTCTTCTTCAACCTCAGTAACATTAAGAAGTGGAGAAGTCAACTCCCAGAATTTCCCAGCCAGGTAGAAGTTGAAGTTCACGTATCTTAAAGCATGCTAGCTGATGAATTTTGGGAGATGACGTCTATACATGTCAAAGTTGCTAAGGTTGAGTAAGATTGGCTCAGGATGTCTTTAGTAACTAATGTATCAGACAATGCATAATTGAAAAAAACTAAATCAATGAGAAGGACTACATCTATCATTGTGAACCTGTTGGATCTGCCAGAGAGGTTCTTCTGAAGGTGCTTACCTTCTCAAAAATCTGTTTACAGTATGAAGATTACCAGAGAGCACCACCTTCATCTGTGTCTTGTTCAAACTATGAAACATGTGTTCTTGGAAATTGGATTTGAGTCCCACTCTGATTGGCTTTAGATGGCCTGTCTTTTGAAGCACCTCTTTAACCATTCATGTGATTCAGTCAATAAGTTTTTTTTGTTTGTTTGTTTGGTTTAAGATACAAGCCTCCTTACTTTCTAGAAAGGTAGATTATGGATCAAAGAGGCAAAGGAGCATGTAAGCTAGCAAAAGGAAAGTGTGAGAGAGATTGTGATGGAATATGAACCTGAGGGAGCAATGGGGGAGTTTTGACTAAGATTAGAGATTAGGGGGAATGGTAATATTGGCTATATATCAGAAGAAACAAGGAAAATAAAATAAAAATTAGAGAGAAAGAATATTTGGCAAAAAGTGAAATACATAAACTGTGTTGGGAGATAACTAAAAACTGTACAAGTTTGTGACTCGGCCAATACTCTGTTCAGAAAAAATGCATTGTGCGTATGTTTGTGTATGTTTGTTAAAAAATAAAAAAACTTTTATATATATAAAAAAGATAGCCACACCCTAGAATCTCTCAGGATATACTGTATCTAATGGGTTAGAAGGCTATAGCTTTAGTCTGGCAAGATTCTGTCCATTGGCTGTAAGCAAAAACAGGATTGGGATTGGATTGGATTTTGCTGGGTCATCTTTGGGTATGGGCCTGACAAAAATGTAAAGGATTTTTGTCTATGGTTGATGTCTATGGAGGTTGATGTCTATAGAGATTCTCCGTCATCCAGGTCATGGTTGTCCCAAAGGTGCTTTTTCAAGAGGCAACTGGAATGAGTTGAAGAAGCTTCTTGGATGAGAAGTGAAATGTTTTCAAAGAAAAACCAGAAAGTCCAGCTGCCTCTTGAAAAGAACACCTTTGGGACTGCAAGGTTGGGAGAAATGCAACAAAACAGTAAGAACCAGGGTAGGCAATTTGAATCAATGAGCACATTTGGAAACTTAAGAGGTTTGTAGGAGATGACCAGGGTGAACCCAAATGCATCACCAGCACCTAGGCCTCCAAGAGAAATCTAACTCCAGCCTCCCTTGAAGTCTATTGACTCTTAGTTAAAATGATACCAATTCATATTGACTGTTAGTAGGTCAGATTCTTGTACTGTATAGGTTGCATGGAATAAATTTGCCGTGCTTTTGAACTCTATCCTGGCTCCTTGTTTCTTGTACCTGTCAAGGTTGTTTAGGCATTCTTATGTAATAAAAAAAATGCCCTTCTTTATGCTTTTTCTCTAATAGGTCTTTGTCCATGGAATTCTTTTCCGCTTGGTCGGCTTTCTCTTTTTAAACAAGACCTTAAGAAAGTTTTGCTCCTATAGATCTACGTCAAACGTTTTTTGCTTTGCTCTCCCTGTTGGATTTAGCTTCGGTGCGCTCTCACTTTCAGCTTTAGGTTTAAATGCACAGGGACAGTTTTCCATATGCTGTCCAGTGAGCAGTTTCTCCGTGGTTAATGTGGCATCGTTGCAGCCAATCGAAGTAGATTACAGAGGTGCCTTGTGAGGCTTTCAAGTTAACTGGTCTACAAATAGGTTCCAGCACTAAGCAGAATCTGGTTAGTACTTCACTGGGAGGCCATGAAGGTTGTGGCTGAACTGGAAAGAAAACCATAGCAAAGTTCCTGCATTGTGCCAAATAATCCCACATGGCTGTTGTAACCAGTGACTGAGCTTGACAGGAGGGAGACTTTAACTTAAAACACTACAAGTTGGAAATCGCTGGAAAACTTTGGCATTGTACCCCTGGCTCCATTCAAGGCATTCCTGTCCAAGAGGAATGGAAAATGAATCTTGCTTAATACTGTATATGGGACTTCATAGTGCAAGATATCGTGCAGACCCCTTTGTTGTAGTTGTTGTTAGTTGTGAAGTTGTGTCCGACACATCGCGACCCCATTCACAATGTTCCTCCAGGCCTTCCTGTTCTCTACCATCCTCTGGAGTCCATTTAAGTTCATGCCGACTGCTTCAGTGCCTCCATCCAGCCACCTCATTCTCTGCCGTCCCTTCTTCTTTTGCCCTCAATCTTTCCCAGCATTAGGGTCCTCTCCAGTGAGTCTTTCCTTCTCATTAGGCGGCCCACGTATTTGAGTTTCACCTTCAGGATCTGGCCTTCTAAAGAGCAGTCAGGGTTGATCTCCTCTAGGACTGACCAGTTTGATGGCCTTGCAGTCCAAGGGACTCGCAGGAGTCTTCTCCAGCACCAGAGTTCAAAGGCCTCGATTCTTTGGTGCTCAGCCTTTCTTATGGTCCAACTTTCACAGCCATACATGGCAACTGGGAAAGCCATAGCCTTGACTATATGCACTTTTGTTGGCAGGGTGATGTCTCTGCTTTTTACTATGCTGTCTAGATTTGCCATAGCTTTCCTCCCCAGGAGCAAGCGTCTTTTAATTTCTTGGCTGCAGTCCCCATCTGTAGTGATCTTGGAGCCCAGGAAAATAAAATCTGTCCCTACCTCCATTTCTTCCCCATGTATTTGCCAGGAATTGAGAAGGCCAGATGCCATGATCTTAGTTTTCTTAATGTTGAGTTTCACGCCAACTTTTGCACTCTCCTTCTTCACCCGGTTAATTCAATAACCGGGTCATGGCCACTGTGTGCAGATGCAGCCTGTATTTTGGTGACTGTTGTGGAGCCACTGACTGAAGGGGAGGGACCCCCTGCCAATGGGAGTAAAGAAACATTCCAGCGTAGAGTCTGTTTGAGGGAGGAAAGGTCTAAAATCAAATCTTTAGGTTTATATCTCTCAGCCTTTTCCCAAGGGAAGAGGGACAGTCTAGTAAGATTCTTGTAATATAGGTGATCAGCAACAAAATATCTGTTCGGGCCTATCCACAAGTGGTTCTGATCGCCTGTGCCTGACAGTGACCTCTTTTTAATATGAATAACCATGTTCTACTCTTGGCCCAAGTTTAGTATTAGTATGAATATTAGCAAAAAGTAACAACAATAAGAAAAGCATGATGTTGATAAGGAAGAGAGAGGCGCCAAAAGAAGAGAATATTTGTACTTCAAGGGAACCATGGAGGGTTTTGGTGCTCTCAGAGTGTGGTTATTTTCTTGCAAATATTTCATTGCCCAATCAGGTAACATCGTTAGTGCACTGCAGAAACATCTGCAACAAACTGCATCCGTTTGGGTTGGTGGCAGCAGTGCCTCAGATAGAAAGTCCCTACAGAGAGTGGTAAGGACAGCTGAGAAGATTATAGGAAGCTCTCTTTCCGTTATTCAGGATACTGCTTATAAGCGCTATGTGCTTAGAGCTCAAAGCATTGCTAGAGACCCCCACACACCCACTTTATGGTCTGTTTCTGTTGCTTCCTTCTGGGAGGAAGTTTCAAAGTATTTCTAGCAGGACTACCCGATTCTGTAACAGCTGTGTTCCCTATGCCATCTGTTTGGTAAACTCGCCATATTTGTTTTTCTCGCCATGTACATGTTTATATCCGAACTAGACTGTGTTGTTTCTCTGGGTCATATAATATATGTGGGTATATGCATATTTATTTATTTATTTAGTCATGTTTATATAGTGTATATTGGAGGCGGAAACCCTTTGAGAGCTGTATGCAACAGAATTTCATTTTAATCTGTTCCAATTAGTGTACATTCAAAGTGACAATAAAGTTATTCTAAGTTCTAAGAAAACAACCAAGCTCAGAGACCACCAAGGACCTCAAAGAGAGTTGGGAGGGAGGGAAGGAGGGAGAGAGACTAGTCAAAGATCCTATTATCACCTTTGAAGGAATTGGAACCAACACTTAATGTTCCGTTAGGGGGTTGCATAGATTGATTTTCAGTTTATCAGTCAATCTATAAATACAACTCAGTGTATAAATATACGTAGGATCTGCAAGAAAATGTCACAGTATGGAGAGGTCTTATTTTGGGATGCAAATATCCAATCATAGTCTCCTTCAAATTGAAAAATGTTTTCCTAATCCTGCCTTCTTCTGTATGGATGGCGCCTTTTATTTAGGATCTCATTCAGACATAACTGCTTTGTCCAGCTATGCTTGGGTATAAATAACACAACAATGTCCAAACTTGTTGTCCTCATCTTGACCTTCCTCTTATTTCATCTGATAGAGAGCGATCCGCGTCCGCAGCCACTCCATGGAAACCATGGTAGGAAGCCAGAAGAAGCACCAGCCTGGAGGAATCCCTGGGAGCTTGAGTGGTGGGATTGTGCACAACAGTGTTGAAATAACCAAGACCACCTTCTCTGTAAGTGCCATGCAATTTCGAACGATTTAGCTAAGTGCAAAAGAAGGGAAGAGGACACGATGGCTCAGCAGTCAAAGACATTGAGCTGAAGCTGACACCCTGGGTTCGAGACCCAAGCGTTGAGTGGTGGGGTGAGCTCTTGTTACTTACCCCATCTCTTGGCAACTTAGAAGTTTGAAAGCATGCAAATGCAAGTAGATAAATAGGTATCACTTTGGTACCTCTCTCAATAGTCTAGCAGTTGAGATGCTGGGCTTGTTGACCGGATGGTTGGCAGTTCGAGATCCCAGCGCTGCTTGATGGATGAGCTCCCGTCCTTGCTCCTGCTCCTGCTCGAAAGCATGCAAATGCAAGTAGATAAATAGGTACCACTTCAGTGGGAAGATAACAGTGTTCCATGCACCTTGGCATATAGTCAATGCTCACCATATGACTACGGAAGTGTCTTTGGACAATGCTGGCTCCCTTGGCCAGGAAATGGAGATCAACACCATCCCCCTATAGTCAGACTCAGCTGGATAGAGGAAACCTTTATCTTTACCTTTAAAAGAAGGGATCTTTGCTCCCCGAAAGCATCCCAACTTCATTAGCCTTCTCATAGATTGAAGAAGGGGAAGATCGGGGTGGGCTTCAAAAATTTTAGCAAGGGGTTCTCTGCCCAGTTGCTAGATGGGCGTGGCCATGGTGGGCGTGGCCTAGTCAGCCTCCTGCACCATGGGGGGGTGCTTTTTGCCCTCCCCGGGCTCCAAAGGCTTTTCTCGAGCCTCCAGGAGGGCAAAAACAGCCTCCTTAGGCTCTGGAGGCCAGAAATGGGCCCAAACCTCTGGTAGGCCCATTTTTCGCCCTCCCTGAGCTTCTGGGCGCACACTGCACTTATTTGATCCAAAACGGGCCGTGTGGGGACTCCTGGGAGGGGAGGGGTGGGCGTGGTCAGCCAGGAGTGGAATTTGGGGGTTCTCCGAACTGCACAGAATCTTAGCTAGAGGTTCTCCCAGACTCCTCCGAACCCCCAGCAGCCCATCCTTGGGGAAGGTGAATTCTGTGAATTTGGGCCAAAAATAAAATGGCTTTGCCTAGCATTGATTGGCTTTGACCTGTAACATTTCAAACGCTACTTCTTTCTTTGTTTTAAATCTTGATTGCTCAACTCCATGAATTCTCCACATGCTTTCTCTTTCTGTATACATAAACACAATATGATCTCTGCCTCAAGGTGCTTACAGACTGAAAGGTGACATTGAATTATAAGAAGAAAGAGGCCATTTTTGAGGCTTTTTTCAACCCATTTTCGAGGCTTCTTTTGGCCCGTTTTGTTGGAAAAAACAGGATGAAAAAGCCTCAAAAATGGGCTAAAAAAAGGCTGGAAAAAGGCTGGAAAAGGGCCAAAAAAAGGGAGGCCAAATTTTTTTTTTTATTGTTTTCCTCTTCTAAATTTAGGTGCATCTGATAATTAGGTGTGTCTTATAGTCCGAAAAATACAGTAAATGATTGCTAAGAATGTTTGCCCAGAACTTGGGATCAATTATTTCTTTTTTCAGCCTCCATTAGCAGCAGCAACAGCCAAGAATCAATCAAGGAGTCCTATAAAGAGGAGATCGGGCTTATTCCCTCGTTTGCACACTGGATCCGAAAGCCAAGCAGAACCTCGGAGCCGATGGTAATTCCATAACTACGTGTTTATGCATGTGGTGCCTTGAACTGGGGGCCTCTGGAATGCTTTAGCTAGAGAAATGGCAGCTTCGGGGGTGGGTGGGGGAAACATGATTGTGTCGTAAGGAATCCTGTATGACATACTGAAGATGGATAAGGATAAAATTCTCCTTCCTGCCAAAGTCTAAGACAAGGGTTTTCCAGTGAAGTTGATCAGGAGATTTAAAACAGGAAATTGATAAATGTCTAGAATTCATTGACACAAGATGTGATGGCTACTAACCTGGAGTGAATTAAAGGAGGAATAGATAAAGGACATGATTCATGAGGATAGGCCTATCAAAGTTCAGCGTTAGTGGGGAATGGAAGGATTTATGCTCCTTGCAGAACAAGGAGTAGGAATGGGAGTAGGAATGGATTTCCAGAGGTAAAATTGCAAACTACAGGAACCAGGAGCACCACTCAGGTGTACCCTGAGGACACAGATAAACCTCCAAGTGCTTCAGTGACCCTCTAAAAGGATTCAAGTGAGCAGCTGTCTGTAAGGAGTTTAAATCCTTCCATTCCCCACCATCCAGTCAGAGCTGAAGACGCTTCTTGGATGAGAAGCGAAACGTCTTCAAAAGAGAAAACAAAAAAGTCCAGTTGCCTCCTGAAAAAGCACCTTTGGGACAACCATGACCTGGATGACGGAGAATGTCTGCAGACTTTTAAACCTCTCTGCAGGTTCCCAACCAATAACGGCAAAGCCAAAACTGGATGACAAGGCACTATTCCATTGGAGAAAAAGATGCAGTCACCAGGTCTATTTTACTTTTTAATTTCTCTCCCTACTCCAAGGTTTTTAAAAGAAAAAAAATATCTGTCCTCATTTTCTTCAGAAATATCATACTTCTTTGCCTTCTGAAAGACAAAGAAAAAAAAACAGAAGAAGAAAAAGTGTGCCTCTCTTCCTTTTCATATAATCAGCTCCTGGATTTTGTAGTCTCTGGTTCCTAGCTTTGGCTGGCGCCTGGAGAGACTCATCATCTGGATTGTCCTAGATTTGTTGTATCAATTTGCAATGTGGAAAAGAAAGATTCTCCTATAACTTTCCCTTTGAGGAGCCTCTAAATCATCCTCTTCCTATATCACAGTTTGAAAACTGGGACCACAGGATATTGGTGTCTTGAATATGAGGCTTGAAATAGATTGTCAGTGGAACGCAGATTTAAAGCTGATGAAATGAGAATGAGTCAGCAGGGTTACTGCCACTTTAAGAAGCTATCTATATAAGGGAGGCCATTAGAGGGCGTCTCTCTCCTCGTGTATTACTCTCTTCGCTGTATTCTATCTGCATTGTAGTTCTCCGTGTAGAGTTGAAGATTGATTGCTTGCCTGGTATGTGCTTACCACGTGTATGTATATATATAGAAGTCTTATATATAAACCACTGTTTGTAATGACAAAACCTCTGTTAGTCACTCTTACAGTTTATCTTCTTTCACTGGGTTGTTTTATACTAAACCTGATAATTGCGATGATGGTAGCTACACTAATTCCCTTTATTCTGTGGTCTCTCTGGTGCTCTCTAAGCTTGGCTGCTTGCTTGCAGTTTTATGACCCAACTAGGTAACATCATCAGTGCTAGTGAGTAGGGGGTTTATTAGCTTGCCCTGCCAGTTTTGGTGGGGATGTGGGTTTCTCCTTGGTAATTCCTTCATTAGGGTATAATTTTCTGCTTGATTGCTTGTCTGGTGTTAATCCCCGTTTATCTGGAGAAGATGTGTTGTAGTCTTGTTTCCTTCTTGGTTTTTTTTTTTTAATTGTCTCTTTTGGATGGTCTGTAAGTTGCTGTGAGCTGCTCTGATTCTCTCCTGTTGGTCTCTTTCTCCACAGTGACAGTGGCTCAGGAACACCCAAGACTCCCGATGGAGGGCATTCCTCCCTTGATATGAAGTCAGAGGCTTCCTCGAACCCAAGCTCTCCAGAAATCTGTCCCAACAAAGAGAGGTAAAAGCAAGGTGCAATTTTAAACTCATTGGTTAATGGCATTCAAATGGAGTCATGATTTTCCGGGATTTGGGTTAGTGACATCCACTAAAAGCTGCGGACTCACCATTTCACACGTGGGACAACCCACCACTAAAGTTTTCAGGAATTAATGGAACTCAAACATGATGGAAGCAAATGGTGGAGCGGAGGAGACTTTGCTGATTCTTGGGATACATCATGGGTTTGTTGGAGTCATCTATTGACTTCAGGGTTGGAGGAACAAAGGGGCAAATTATACAAATGATGTCAACTTGTAGTTGATGTCTTTTCTGCAAATTATCCTTTCTTTTCCAATCTGGGTATAATTTAGCTGTGGGATTGTTTTCTTGGTTTTTTTTTTTTTTTTGTGGAATAAGAGGAAGATGGTCCTTTTCCTATGTTGGTCTTTGCATGGTCTTGACATCCTTAACCTTCTAAAACACCATGAAGACCTGGGTTTTCTTTCACACATTGAGATTGGGATGCTGGGGAATCCTAACATATGTGTATTTGCAGTGGTGGGATCCTTCCGGTTTAATAACCGGTTTGGTGATCGCGCACTTCGCGTGTGCATGCATGCGTGCGTGCACAGTTCAAGAAAAAATCACCTTCAGCGTTAGTGCTAGGGAATTAAAACAACTGAGGCATGGCAATTGCTATGCTAATCAGCTGCGAAGATAAAGGTAAGTAAAGAGCGGGGGTGGGTTGGCGGGCCCAGCTGATTGTCGGAGTGAACCGGTTGGCTACCAGCTGATTGTCGGAGCTACCGGTTCGCCTGAACCGGTAGAATCCCACCCCTGTGTGTTTGCTATCTCGGCAACCATTTTTTTAAACAAGCCCTCAACATTTTTTTCCCTCAGTTGATTCTGAGTGTTTTATTGGCTTTTTTATTTTTTTGCTTGTCATCCAAAGTTCTGTTGATTAGATAGGGGACTTTCTATTTCTTTCTCACTTCCTGCCAGGCCTTTCATTAAACTCAAAGAGAATGGAAAGTCAAATATTTCCCGTTCCTCCTCAAGTACCAGCAGCTTCAGCAGCACTGCAGGAGAGAGTGAAAATATGGAAGAATACGAAAGCCTGGTAAGACCACTTCTGCTCTCTGCTCTTGATTGATCTGAGGTGGCAAAAGCTACTGAACCAAACAAAACTCATTTAAACATTATGTATTTTAAAAATTAGTATCTTTCTCCTCAGCTGCCATCAGCACAGCTTCATAACTCCTGTTTCCTCTTATGATTGTCAACCCCACCAGGTAGAACTAGGACAGGTGGCTCCAAAACTTGGCAACTTTAAGACTTGTGGACTTCAACTCCCAGAATCCCTCAGCCAGCATGAGTACCTGTGGAATTCTGGGAATTGGCTGACTGAGGAAGTCTGGAAGTTGAAGTCCACAAGTCTTAAAGTTGTCAAATTTGGAAACCCTGACTAGAATAACTCCATAGGAAAGTTAAGGCTACTTCATTGAGAGTGGCTACAAGAACATAATCTTGCAAGCCTGAGGATGTTTTACTCCCCCTCCCCTTCTTATACATGCGTGAATTAGGGAGGTGTCTACCTGAGCAACTTACACATCCTTTCTGCTTGTTTAGGCTTAAATCATGTTTTTCTTCTCATAGCTTTGATAATGGATCTAGTCTGTCTTTCCCACAGTCATTTATTTACTCAGAGCTCTTTCTAAACAATAGCAATTTTATTCAAACAGGTATAAGTTATTTTGGTGTAAATTACAGTACAGTGTTCTCACCTTAATGACGCTATTATATTTACTTTATTAAAAGGGCCATTCTTTCCTTTTACTATGCTTATATATACTGTACCCCTGAATCTTAAAAGGTCACAGCAATTTACAATGCAGTGAGCTAAGAAATGGCAACATTAACCTTCCCTCCTTCCTTCCTTCCTTCCTTCCTTCCTTCCTTCCAGTGGTGGGTTTCACAATATGTTACTACTGGTTTGCCCCGTGTGCGCATGCTCGCTTTGTGCACAAATGCGCCTGGTTCATGTGTGTGCCTGCCTTCCATGCATGCGACTGGCCTTTTGTACATGCACTTTACTTGCGTGTGCACCTTCCGCGCATGCGCCTAGCCTCTAAAATGTGCCTAAATAGGATGGCATAGAGTCTAGGCAGGTTGGTGGGCGGGCCTACCCTCAATCTCTGCTACCGGTTTGGGTGAACCGGTCTGAACCGGTTGAATACCTTCTCTACTCCCTCCTTCTTCCCTGTTATGTCAAGAGATTGGTTTTAACATCAAGGGAAGGAATGTGCGATCACTATAGAGACAAATATTATTATTATTATTATTATTATTATTATTTTGAATTTTTTTATATTTTATACACAAACAATCATTTCTTCCATGTGACATTTCGGTGTTTTCTCCATGACTTCTTCTTTTTGTTGTTTCTTCTCTCTTCATTTTCACTTAATCTATTATCCATTTTTCTAAAAGTACAGTATTTTAATTATACCATTTTCTTACATAACTATTAGTTTGCTTATCTATATCTCTTTTCTAACCAATGGTAAAATTGATCCCATATCTTAAAATATTCTGAATCCTCTCTTTCTTTAATCATCAAAGTTAATCTATTCATTTCTGCACAATCTAATTTTTTTAATTACTTCTCCTTCCAAAGCTATTTTCTCTACTTTCCAATTTTGTGCAAAAACAATCCTTGCAGCTGTTATTACATGTATAATCAAATAAATATTTTCTTTACTAATTTTTTCTGGGAGGATACCCAATAGGAACAGCTCCGGTTTTAAATCAGTATGTTGTTGTGTCATTTCTTCTAACCATGTCTTAATTTTGTTCTGATAGTTTTTAGCTTCTGGGCATGTCCACCACATATGATAATAAGATCTTGGTAACTGGTGACATTTCCAACATTTAGCTGATTTATCTTTAAAGAGACAAATATTATTTTCACTGGTTTTGTTTTTGTTTTTATTTTATTTTTTGAAAACTGTATTCTGCACAAAATGTATTCTGGACTCCCTTAGGAGAAAGGGTTGTGTACAAAACTAAATAATAGCAACACTTTTCTTTAATTCACAGGGCAGCCAGTCCTCAACTGCATCACCATATAAGCAAGATGTATTTGTTTACAGTCCTTCCCAAAGCATCGAGAATCCAAATTTAGCATCAGCCTCAACCCCTGTTATCATGAGCAGGAGCCCCACTGGTGAGTTTGACTAAACCCTATCTGGATGGGCTTTGCATGACGTTGCTGGTGAAGATGACCCTCAAGTAGGGTTTAGTTTTGTCTTTTGGAATAGGAACTTTGTAGTCTAGTCAGTTGCGCTGAGATTTTCATGGTGGTCATCCATTTAAATATTAACCAAGTCCAGTGACACCTGAGGGGTGTGTGTGTGTGTGTGTGAGAGAGAGAGAGAGATGACATGGCATATGTGTAAATATTGGTATTGTCATGAAATGTGAATTCTTAATCATTGCTGGGATTTTCATTCCGTTGCTTTAATTGATATCGGTTCTGAATCTTCCAAATAAATAATTAGAAAGAAACTGATTTGGGTTTTTGTTTGTTTGTTTGTTTTGGTATTGTTCCAGCAGATATAAAAAGCAGAAATTCTCCAAGATCAAATCTAAAATTTCGCTTTGATAAACTTAGCCATTCAAGCTCTGGCCCGGTAAGTAAAGATGAACATACCGTATTTTTCGGAGTATAAGACGTACCTTTTTCCTCCCTAAAAGGGGGTGAAAATTTAGGTGCGTCTTATCCACCGAATGTAGCGCCGCCCACCCACTGGCCCCCACCCTTTGGCCTCTGCCTCCCAGCAGTTTACTTCCTTGCAGCAAGCGGCAAGAAGAAACAGCTCCTTTCAGCTTCAGCACAGCCTAATTAGCACAAGTTGATTGGATCGGTCTCCCGCTGTTTTGCGCGGGCCTCTGCTGCTTGCTGCAAGGAGGTAAATTGCTGGAGCAGATTTTTTTTTCCCTTGTGCTAATCAAGCTATGCTGAAAATGAAAATGAAAGTAAAGCAGGCTGTTTGCTGCAACAAGGCAAAATTGCTGGAAAGCAGAGGCAGATTTATTTTTCTTGTTTTCCTCACCAAAAAAGGCAGGTGCGTCTTATAGTCCGGAGCATCTTATACTCCGAAAAATATGGTAACTGCCTTCCCTTAAATCAAGACAGGAATTCGTTTTCTTACATTTGCAAGCAAAAAAGGGAGATCAGCATGGCCTTTGGAGTGGTGGCCCCCAATTAGCAGAAGCTTCCTGCCCTTTCTGACATCTTGACTTTCAAATGCTTAACATCTGACTCCAGTGTGTATTGGTGACCTGTGGTTGAATTTAGTGAGATACAATTCTTCTTTGGTTAAAGAAGTTTTACCTTTTCCAGGATTGACATAGTAGCTGCATGGTGCCTGGGAAATATGCATTAAGTTAAAGAGGAGCCGATTGAATATTTCCTTAACTCAAAGATGTTTTTTTTGGGACCATGTGGCAACTGTTTAAACTCAGAAAAAAAGTCATTGCTTCTTTAAGGACACCTGAATAGATGCAATCAGGGCTCACCTGTTCCTCTCCAAAGCATCTTTTCCAGTTTGGATCTCATGAACGATCTCAAATGATATCTCAAATGATTGTCACCCGAGTCCTTTTTGGTTTAATTTTAAAAAAATATATATTGAACAGTTTTTTAAAAGCTTTGACAATTTTCTTCTTTGCAACATTTCCACATCAGTATACATCCACTATATATCCATTTTCCCCCCTTACATCTATATATCTATACATGCGGTTCCATTATCTTTTATACATATTAACATATTAATATACTAACTTATAATCATACATTTTGTGTCATATCTATTTATACAGATTTGTTACTATTTTCTAACTCCTAAGTCTTCTTTCTTTGATTTTTTCCTTAACTTTTGCACCTATCCTCTAGCCATTTATACCATTCATTCCTTTGGTTTAATTTTTAAGCCGAGGGAAAAGTAAGAAATTCATGGAAAGAAACAGAGTAATGGGGAAGGTTTTGAAGTATTTATAATGCAAGAGCTATAGCTGCTTCAGAGGTGGGTTTCAGCAGGTTCTGACCAGTTCTGGAGAACCGGTAGCAGAAATTTTGAGTAGTTCGGAGAACCGGTAAATACCACCTCTGACTGGCCCCGCCCCCATCTATTCTCTGCCTCCCAAGTCCCAGCTGATTGGGAGGAAATGGGGATTTTGCAGTAACCTTCTCCTGGATTAGGGAGGGAATGGAGATTTTACAGTATCCTTCCTCTGCGATGCCCACCAAGCCACGACCACAGAACCGGCAGTAAAAAATTTTGAAACCCATCACTGAGCTGCTTGTTCTATTCTAGCACTGATGGTGAACTGATTTAAAAGAACCTTAGAAAAGAACTTAGAAAGAAACAAGGCTGCAATAAAGGATTTGTAGCAGGGGTGGGTTCTACTTACCTTTACTACCGGTTTGCAACGGAAGCTTCTGCACATGTGCAGATCATACCTTATGACGTCCGGGCAGGTAAGAGGAGCCTCCCACCACTTTTACTACCGGTTCTCAAGAACCAGACAGAACCAGGAGCAATCCACCACTGATTCGTAGTTATTGTTGTGCCTGGATGTGTGTTAGAAAAGGCAGGGGATTATAGGCATTGGCGTCTGGCTGATGTAGAAGGTCAGAGGAGGTTGTAAAAATGCTTATATATTTAACAGAACACGTTTCCTTTGTTCGCAGACACATTAGCTGAAGAATGACCCCCCCCTAAGGACCTGTAAAAGGTAACTTATATTTAGCCCAGGGTTTATAATAATTTTTAATGCCAAGTATTGACGACAATAATGGTAGACAGGGTACTTTTTTAGTGGGTACAACAATTTTTATTATGATTATTATGGGCCTTTGAGAGTTGCAAACAGTACAATGATCAGTTGCAGTCAAAAAAAAAAAAAAAGCAAACTCACCTAGTCAAGAGGAGAACGGCTTTAATCACAAAATTGTGACTGTCCTCGTTTTGGCCTTTTTTGGTCACCCCTCCATGAGCACAATTATGCAATGATCTCACTAAAGTGGCAGGATTTGAATACTTGACCCATTTTTTTTCTCCCAACACATTTGGCTGAGTTGATTTAAAAAAAAAAAAAAACCCCCACCAAATACATCAAATGCTGGTCTTGCACACAGCTGTTCCATAGTTGGATTCAGCCACAAACTGGCAAATGTCAATGCCGTGACAATTTCATTTTTTTTTTTAAGTTGCTATTTTGCTGCCAAGAATTTCAGCAGGTGGTGGTCATTGGACTTACAGGTCCAAGAAGGGGGGGGAGGGGAAACCTGGTCATTGGATTTCAAATCTGTGTCGTAAGTTCTATTTTTGGGTATGGGTGTATGTGTCTGTTGTAACTTCAAATCGCCACTAATGACTATTTGTATTTAAAAAGCTGTAGAGATTCTCAGTCATCCAGATCATGGTTGTCCCAAAGGTGCTTTTTTCAGGAGGCAACTGGACTTACTTGTTTTTTCTTCTTTGAAGAGGACATAGATAAACCTCCAAGTGTTTTAGTGACCTTCTAAAATGATGTAAATGACCAGCTGTTTGCAAGGAATATAAATCCTTCCATTCCCCACTATCCTGTCAGAGCTGAAGAAGCTTCTTGGATGAGAAGTGAAATGTCCTCAAAGAAAAAACAAGAAAGTCCAGTTTGTGAGAGAAAAGTTATTTCTCAATTGCTGTGCCTATTAATGGCTTTTGGAATGGACAAGTGGGTGAGCCAATCAGAAGGCAACTGATGGGTTTGAATCTCCAGGGCTTTTATGTTCCCTCCCCTAACTGTCACAGTTGACAGTATAAAAGGAGATTCTTGACAGCAGTCCAGAAGGCAGTTCAGAAGGCAGTCCAGAAGGCAGTTGGCAGTTTGTAGAGTTCTGTTCAGCTCTTCTGTTAGAAAACTGTGGGCAGTTTGGAAGTCAGTTAGAAGGGCAGTTCTGATGCAGTTCTGATGGTTTACAAGAATCTTTCTTCTGAGGAAGAATAGCCAGATGTTTTCTCAGGTTTTCGCGGGTGTTTGTATGTAGGTCTTTGGTTATTCGGGTCTTCTCCCACGTAAAATTGGAAGTGTCTTGGCGACGTTTCGACGAAGTCTCATTCGTCATCTTCAGGCTGGTGTTCTCGGCTTCGTGCTTCCAGGAGCAATGTGAGATCGCAGCTGTCTCTTCCTTTTAACTGCTAGTGGAGGTGTGAGCTGATTGGGTGGGAACTTGGCTGTGTTCTGATTGGGTGGAGGTGTGTTCTGATTGGTTAGGGGCTTGGCTGTGCTCTGATTGGCTGGGGTTGTGTTCTGTTTGGGTGGGGGCTTGGTTGTGCTCCCCTTAGTCTGAGTTGCAGGGGGATTTGAGCTGGTGAGCTGCGTTGTTGTTGTTTGGCTTCTTGTTTGTGGCCGTGCGAGCTCTTCATGGTGGGTGTCAGTCTGCTTCATGTATGGATTGGAGGGGTTTAAAGTGGCTAATGATGCAGCTGCGGTCTGGCTTCTGGTCCTTGGTCGTGGCTCATTATCAGTGTGGGTTTGAGTCTGCTTTCTGCGTGGATGTGTGGTGGTGACATCAGGTGTGGCACTCGTGAGTGTGGGTCTGGTGTCATTCGTCGTGTTAGGGACTCGTTTGTCAATAAGGGCGGGTTTCCAAATGGCTGGTAGGCGGGAGGTATCGTCTCGTTTGTTCATGCTGTGTGGGCGTTTTTCTATCTCGATGGCTTCTCTGATTATTCTGTTGTTAAAGTGTTCAGTTTTGGCGATAGTTCTGGTCTTTTTAAAGTCAATATCATGTCCTGTGGCTTTAAGGTGTTGGACCAGGGAAGAAGTTGGTTCCTCTTTTCTGACTGAGTTCTTGTGTTCTTCTATGCATGCACTTATTCGTCTTCTTCCCTGTTTTCTGAGGTTTTCGCGGGTGTTTGTATGTAGGTCTTTGGTTATTCGGGTCTTCTCCCGCGAAAACCTGAGAATATATATATATATATATATATATATGTTTTCTGAGGTTTTCGCGGGTGTTTGTATGTAGGTCTTTGGTTATTCGGGTTTTCTCCCGCGTAAAATTGGAGGTTTCTTGGCAACGTTTCGATGAAGTCTCATTCGTCATCTTCAGGCTGGTGTCTTCGGCTTCGTGCTTCTAGGAGCACACACATCTGTGATCACACACATTGCTCCTAGAAGCACGAAGCCGAAGACACCAGCCTGAAGATGATGAATGAGACTTTGTCGAAACGTTGCTTCAGAGGCTCATTTGTTAAAGTAGATCTTAATAGAATAGAAGGTTTTACGGTACATTGATTTATTTACTCCACGACACAGTTGCCTCCTGAAAAAAGCACCTTTGGGATATCTGTATTTAACTAACCAGGGTTTCAAAGCCCTTCAAAATAAAAGTCCTCCAAATTCGTTGTGGCAGTGAGTTCCATTAACAGAGCCTATTTGCAGATGATACAACAGTGGTGGGACTCATCTCCGGGGGGAGGAGAATGAGTCTACCTATCGAGATGAGGTGGACTGGTTGCTTTCATGGTTTGGAGACAATAACTTGGTCCTTAACACCAATAAGACCAAGGAGCTTATAGTGGACCACAGAAGGAACAGATCAGATATCCAGCCCTTGGCTATCAATGGAGACCAAGTGGAGCAAGTGGCCAGTTTTAAGTTTCTGGGTGTTATCATAAAAGAGGACCTGACCTGGGGCGCTCACATTGCAGCATTGGTCAAAAGGGCCCAGCAGAGATTATACTACCTGAGGCTTCTCAGGAAACAACAACTGAATGAGAAACTGCTGGTGACCTTCTACCGCTGCATCATAGAGAGTATTTTAACTTACTACACCTGTGTCTGGTTTGCCAATTGCACAGTGGCAGATAGGACAACACTCCAGAGGGTCAACGTCATTGCTCAGAGGATCATTGATTGCCCTCTCCCCCTTTTGGAAGAGCTTTCTAGCTCCCGCTGCCTTAATAAAGTTCAAAACATTCTTAAAGATCCAGCTCATCCTGGGACCCCCTTTTTTTTTTTTGAACTATTATAATCTGGCAAGCAGTAGAGGATAATAAAAACAAGGACAAATAGGCTGAAAAACAGCTATCCCCAAGCAATAATTGAATTCTACTGTATAGTGCAATATTAATGCAATATTAGGGGTTTTCAATTCAATTGTATAGAATGTGAAGGATGTGTGTTTCTGTTTTATTTTTTATAGTTTTTTTTATATATAATGTACACTGAAGATGGCATTTAATTTCGTTGTACGAGGTGCAATGACAATAAAGTACTACAGCTACTACTACAATTTGAAAAGCCATGTTAGCTAATGACTCTCAAAGCCTCTCTCTAAATGTGTTGTTAAGAATTATAGAAGGCTATTCTTGATGTAGGTATGGATGACCTCCAAGCTTTATTTCTTTTTTTTTTTCTTCTCCCATCTTTTTGCAGGACGTTTTTTTGTTGTGTTTGTCTCATTTTAAACAGGGTGGGAGGGAGGACCGTTTGTTTCAAATGAGAGCACCCCTCCACCACACCAAGCTCCGTAGCCACCTATGGATTGCCCTTCATCCGAGCAGATCATTCCATAAAACCAGGAAAGAAGAGATCTCTTCCATGGCAATCATCCATGCTTTATCCCTCTGGAGTGGAAGGATGTCCCAAGGAGGACCCAAATTGCATACCACATACTGTAGAACTGAATGGGCTTCTGTCTTTTTTCCCCTTGGTCGATCAACGGATTGGTAACATTGTGCTGTTGAGCTTGAGATCCTGAGTGCTGCTTTTGGTGTAAATCTTTAGATGTCAGAAATAATAATAATAATAATAATAATAATAATAATAATAATAATAATAATAATATCAACACCTATTTCAGATCCCTGGGAAGGGCTTGATAGGTGGATACAAATGCCAAATCCAGCCTAAACATCTTGCTGATGTGCAACAAACCCCACCATGCATACCCTCTTGTCGTCATAATCATCATCACCAGGGGTGTCAAACTCAATTTTATTGAGGGCCGCATCAGGGCTGTGATTGAACCCAGGGAGGCCGAGGGTGTGTGGCCGACGGTGGGTGTGGCCAACTGGTTGGGTGTGGCTAGTTTGACACCACTCCCCAAACTGCTGGCATGTTTCCTCTTTGCATTGGGTAGACCGGGCCGAAACCACTCTGGCCCTATCTTTCTTCTTCACATTGGATAGACCAGATCCAACTAGATCACGGGCCGGATGTAGCCCGTCGGCCTTGAGTTTGACACCCCTGATCATCACAATACTTTGCTGTTTTGTGACTAATTTCTTACCTAATTAAGGCCCCCGTCCCCTGGATTTAAGTGACCTTTTCTTTTTTCTTATGCTGTTATTGATGTAAGATTTTCCACATGAAGTTGGTGCTGAGCCAAGAATGCTCTTCTGCCTTTTGAGCATTTCTGCTTCCATGTGATGGAAAAGAAATGACATTTGGTTTTTTTTTGCTTATTCAAGAAAGTGTTAATGGATATCAGAAGGGTGGAGTGGAACGGACATGTCCATATCTTACGTATAGGTAGCCACAATAGTGCCTGTGAACCAGGGGTGGGATTCTGCCAGTTCGTATCGGTTCGGATGTACCGGTAGCTCCAACAAAGAACTGCGAGCGAACCGGTTCGCTCCAACAATCAGGTGGGCCCGCCCCTGCGCTATACTGACCTATATTTCCTGTGTTTGAAGCCCAGCTGATCGGCGTGGTAGAGCAGATTGCCGCTCTTCAGCTGTTTTACAGTTGAAATAGAAGGCATGTTTTAGAGCATTTTTCAAATGCACTGCATGCACCCAGCCAACCAGTTGTTAAACCGGTTGAATCCCACCACTGCTGTGAAGATTTGGTCTTTGTCTATATAGTTCTCACTGGTTTGCAGTCTCCCTGAAAGCTAGTTAAATCCAGAGACAGAGAAAGGAAGAGATTTTTGAGCTTGGTGGTTTTCTTGCAGACATTTCATTACCCAACTTGGTAACATCATCAGGGCTAGGAGAGAGTGGGATTTGCTCTTATTTTTCTATAGCTGTGTCCTGCCCTGTCAGTGTAGGGCCAGGGCAAGCCAGAGGTGGGTTTCAGCAGGTTCTGACCAGTTCTGGAGAACCGGTAGTGAAATTTTGAGTAGTTTGGAGAACCTATAGTAAAAATTCTGACTGGCCCTGCCCCCATCTATTCTCAGCCTCCTGAGTCCCAGCTGATCAGGAGGAAATGGGGATTCTGCAGTATCCTTCCCCTGGAGTGGGGTGGGAATGGAGATTTTACAGTATCCTTCCCCTGCCAAGCCCGCCAAGCCACGCACACCAAGCCACGCCCACAGAACCGGTAGTAAAAAATTTTGAAACCCACCTCTGGGGCAAGCGGTTACTATATTAAAATAAGAGCAAACCCCACTCCTTCCTAGTTTCTGCTAAGTGTTTTGGGATAATGAAATAAAAAGTTTGGGAAGCACCGTGTTAGAGGAAAGAGTTGGGGGAAAAAATCAGACACAAAGAAGGAATGAAGTTCGGCATCCCTGGGATTGATAACTTCTTTTGCCCAAAGGCCAATTAGTTTTGGATATGGAAGAGGAACAGGAATTCTGCTGCTGTGATTTGGACTGCAAAAACCTCTGATGCTATCCTTGCAGATCGAGAAATACTCCGAGGCCCTTTTGTGCATCTGTGCAACGTCACGACACACCTATAATAGGGTTTTCATGCTGCCAGCAAAACTCCGCTTGCTTCTCCTTCTTTTCTGATGGTCCCACTGCTAAAATTTTTTCCTGTTGGCTTCTTACATTGGAGGCCATCCTTACAGCTTTATAAGCTGAACCTGCAAAAATTTGTCTCCCTGCAGTCGTGAATCAAAATGTGCCTTCACCGCTGGAAGCTTGCTGGCGCAGTTGTTCTTAAGAGGGTTTTTGATGTTGTTTTTTGGTCATTTTATGTTGCACATTGTCCATTAGATTCAGGTCAGGCCCCGCTTGGACAGTTTGGAAAAAATAGCTTGATTTGGCTTGGCATCCATTCAGAGGTCTTGTGTCTCAGCAATGTCTCCAAATCTGAAAGCCAAACCAATAAATACAGCAACTGGAGCACCACTTGAAAACCTTCGGCCCTGACAAAATCACCATCGGTCAATTGCAAAAGGCAGCTTTACTGGGAACAGTTTACATCCTAATCTTTTCTTTTTATGCACACTGAGAGCATTTGCACCAAGACAAATTCCTTGTGTGTCCAACCACGCTTGGCCAATAAAAATTCTATTCTATTCTGTTCTGTTCTGTTTATTTTCTATTCTATTCTATTCTATTCTATTCTATTCTATTCTATTCTATTCTTATTCTATTCTATTCTATTCTATTCTATTCTATTCTATTCTATTCTAATGTAACCTAAACAGCTTACATCCAATGCTAATCTGCATCACAAAGATGGCACTTGATTACAGCCCAGTAACAACAGCCAGCCAAAATCACACCATGACTCAGAAATATCGGAAAAAACAACATTCAGACTAATTCGCATCTCATAAAAAGGTATTTGAAGACCTGTGTTCTGACAGACAAGCACAATTCACAACGCACCGACAATATCGCCTCAAATGGTGATGAAACATTTGCAACCAAATTGTCAAGCTCAGAGCTCAAACCAACAGCCTAACTACCAACCCGAGCTACTAATATTCAGACACATTTCAAGCAGCTTACACCCTACGACAATACCTTTAATACAATCAAACTTCCACATCTACCTATCCCAGGTCCTTGGGAAGGACTTCAATAAGCGGATAAAAATGCCAAACCCAGTCTGAACATCTGGCTGATTGATGTGGCAATAATGGGATGAGTAGAAGACAAAAACAATTGGAGAAGATCGCAGTGAGCAAGATCTAAAATATCCAAGTTGAAAGATTATGACATAAACCGGTCGCGGTAGTCCCAGTGATTATTGGCACACTGGGTGCCATACCAACAAATCTTGGACAGCACTTAGAAAATCTGTGCATCGCCAAATTTCCATCTGTCGATTGACAAAAGGCCACACTGTTTTGATCCACACTTATCGTACACCAAAATATTATGACATTCTAGATTCTTCGGAAGACCTTGGTGCCTGTAAAGAGCAACAGCAACTAAAGAACGGCTGTGTGTATAATAATAAATGACACAAATCACCATCAGTCAATTGCAAAAGGCAGCTTTACTTGGAACAGCTTACATCCTACAGCCATATCTTTAATATCATCAAACAACAGTGACTGCCTATCCCAGGTCTTTTTGGAAAGGTTTGATAATTTGACAAGAACGCCAGTCTGGCTGATGGTGTAATCAACCATATTAATAAGTTGCAAAAAAGCAGCTTTATTTAAAATAGCTTATCTTCTGAGTCCATGCCTTTATTTTTTTAATTTATCTTTTAATTCCTTCCTCATCCTTTATTTCAAAACTGCATTTTCTCAGTTGGATTTCATCAACAGAATCGTCTTTTTTAAAAAAGGGAGGGGAATGAAGAGTTTGCTCTTTTTCAAGAGAACACAGCTAATAAAAACAATCAGGACAAGCAGACTTTCAATCTATCAAACAGATGGCCCTGTTTTTCATTCAAGAAGAGGGAAATGCCACTTGCTGGAATAGCTTTCATATTATTAACATCTGCTTATCCCAGAGTCCTTGGGAAAGACCGGATAGATAGATGAACAAAAATGCCAAATCCCCTCTCAACATCTGGCTAACTTGTGTGACCAACCATAATAAATAATGTTTATTTATTGAAAGTCTGGCAACTATAAAGTACAAAGCAAGATCTTTAGTCAATAGAAAATGCAGCTCAGCTTCAGGTTTATCAGAGAAAGTGAGTCAAGCAAACTTTTTGCAGCTTCCCCACCTTTTTTAAAAAAAAACATGCTTTTTTTGCCACCAAAAAAGAAGGGAATGGGTCTGAAATTTTCATCTCCATTTTGGTGAAATTTTGGGGTGGATTTTTTTTGAAAGAGGGGCATGAAATAAAAAGGGTATCAGGGTTGGCTTGCTGTCAGGATTCCGAAGGATGCCCCAATTAAATCTTGAGCCTCAAGCCAAGCTTCAAAAGAAATCCATGTTGGCACGTTTCAAATGAAGCCAACTCTGACCCCATGTAATTTACGGCCCAATCACGACTCTGTTCCCCCCCCCCCCCCCCCCCCCGCTCCAGGCATGTCATCAATCACATTTGCCAATAGAGCAATTTTGAGGGTTGTAGAGATCACTCCCCTCCGGCCACTGTTGTAACCCTGGGAGACAGCCTTGAGAGAGATATGTCTGGAATGTGCTTCTGTTTTTGGCAGCCGTCCTGGAAATGGAGTTATCTATTTTTACTTAGTTAATTTTTAAAAAAATGCAAATTAAAAAAAAAAGTCTCGCATTTATGACCGTTGATAAAATTAAGGCACCAGACTAGAAACTCCAAATTTAAGTCCTGCTTTACCCATGAAAACTTAGTGGGCGACTTGGGCCAGTCATTTTTCTCTCAGCCCAACTCACCACACAAGATTGTTGTGAAGAAAATAGGAGGAGGAATTAATAATAATAATAAAGACAGGGTATAAATGATTGAATGAGTGAATGAGTGAATGAATGAATAAAAATTATAACATTGTGTTGTAGAATTGTGCGTCCTTCTGTATTTTTAAAATAAAATAAAAACATTCTGAGTGGGTCGAATTTGAGTTTTCGCTAGCTTTCCTCACAAATGATAATGATTCCTGCCATTTGCAGCATCAACTCCATCCTAATTTTTAAGGGAAGGTTTTCCCTGAATACGGCTTTGCTCCTAATCAAACACCAGAAACTCGTAAAGAAATGTTCAGTGTGATGGGATGGTAGAAGATCACACACAGAGACACACATCCTACACAATTAATTCTACAGACAGTGCATTTTAACATTGGCAACTTTTAAAATGGGTGGACTTCAACTCCTAGAATTCCCTGGCTGTGGAATTCTGGGAGTTGAAATCCATGCATCTTAAACTGCCAAGGCTGAAATGCTTGGATATGTGATGTAATTTATGAAGAAGAAGAAAAAATCCCCCACTTTAGAGACATACAGAGAATTTTGCACTGATTGATTTTAAGGGACGATTCTGCATTGACTTGTTTAAGCGTCCGAGGGGCAAACTATTTTACAAAAAGGCAAGGACCTCAGCCATCGCACTCTTCATAACAGGCTCCTTAACAATTCTCAGACCGTAACAGAAAGTTTATTTTTGTTGAACCGAAAGAAAAACATAAAGCATGCATCGATACCTTTTATTAAAAGTTTTCTTTGGCTTTCAGAAATGTAGCATGGTACTGCAACAAATTTAAGAAAAATGCTAATTTTTGGGGAGAGTACCAGAATATATCTTACTCCTCCATTTTGACAGAGCAGGAGGAGAAAATATTCCCATTATTGGTGTTGCTAGAGTTCAATGAAATTGTGAAACTAGGATTTTGTAAAAAAAAAACTTAGGACTCCGATGAAATGAAGTATTTTTCTTTGTGTTAAGAAGCAATGCTTCATAGCAGGTTGCTGATGATGTATGTTGTACATAATGTATATTTAATTTATTGCTATGGTAGCCTCTTGTATTTGTCACTGTATAAAAAAAAATTCTACAGAAGGGTAAAAATGTATATTTTGTTGCTTAAACGTGTCTTTGCAAAATTCATAATTAAAAAAAATATTTTGTGTCAAAGCTGTCTCTTGGCTTGTTTGCCCTCATCCCACCCCACCCAATTCCTTTCTTTACTGTGGCATGAAGTTCCAAAGGCCACTGAGCCAGGCTTCATTAGCTTCAAGGTTCCAACATAACCCTCAAAAAGATAATATTCCTGCCTTATCTTCTGGACATGACAAAAGGAAGACCTTTGTATCGGGTGAAATGGTCCCGGTTCGGACTGGATCGCCTGATCCGGTAGCGATGGCGGCGGGTGGTTCGGAGAACCAGTAGCAAAAATCCCTGCGCCCCCGCCCCCACCATGCCCAGCTGAGCCGCAGGATCATCAGAGTTTTTTTTTTTTACTTTTAAAAACATTTTTCTACAACCTCTTCCGACGAAAAAATGCTTTTAAAAGTAAAAAAAAAAAAGCCTCTGATGATCGCGCGGCTCAGCTGGGATCATCAGAGACTTTTCAAAGACTTGCCAAGTAAAAGTGATGCTAGTGCCAGCATTTGAGAAATAAATATATAAATAAATATATAAAGAGGCCACACAGTAACTTTTCCCTCCCAAAAAAGGCATTGTGAAAAGCAACAGTTCAAACCACAGACCTGTTAGAGTTTGCAGCAATCCAACCAGCACACAAGTAAAGAATTCAGCAGGATTCATTTATAAAAGAAACTTCTTTATATACAGTAATATAAAAGCATGATGCATGTATACAATACCCATGCAGCAGAAGCCAGAACCAGAACTCAGACTCCAGAAGTACAGAATCAATATAATCACAGAAGCTATATAATACAGAGGCTATATTGCAAGGACAAAGCAACTCTTATATACAAATCAGTCAAGCTAAGCCACGCCCAGGCTCCGAGCAGTCTGAGACACCAAACAGTCCCCATTGGCTGATCTGTTACCATGTCTAGTCCAATTCATGAATTCTTATACACTGATAAGACCATCACTCTGCAAATTGAACATACAAGGAAAGTGCAAAGGGGACCATAAAAAAAAATATCTATGGAGTGTTGTGGCCTGGGTTGAGGGAGAGCCTGGGCCAGCTTCGGAGCCTTTGGAAGGCTCTGATAAGGAAACAGCATCAGAGACAGAGGCAGATCCGGGGCCTTCAGTCCTCCCACAGGTGGAGAGGCAGCTGTCTTCGGGGCCTGAGCTGAGTGAGGGGGAGGAACACATGGGACCCATTCTAGATGCACATATGCGCAGAGTGGAAAAGAGAGGAGAGCAAAGGAAAGCAACAAACCGGCTCTCGGGGAGAAGCAGATGCAAATGATAGCCAGCCCCTCCCTGACTGGGAAATAAATAGAAGGGGTTTGGGAGTGGCAGGTTGTCGCAAACAACCATTTGTTTCTAGTATACAGCAAGCAATTCAGATTTCTTGGCTAAACCCAGGTTTCTCGGGACTAATTATGGGAATTTTTTTTGTTTATCCATGTGAATAAAAGACTGTTACTTCCCTGTTATAAAAAGAGGGGGTTGTTTTATTCACAAGTAAATGACTTGTGAAGGCTGGGTCAGAATATGGAGAACCCCTCTCTCCTAATGTGCATTTGGATATGAGAAGGAAATTTGCATAAAAGCCATGATGGCGCAGGGGTTAGAATGCAGTATTGCAGGCTGACTCTGCTCACTGCCAGGAGTTCGATCCTGATCAGCTCAAGGTTGACTCAGCCTTCCATCCTTCCGAGGTGGGTAAAATGAGGACCCAGATTGTTGGGAGCAATATGCCACTCAGAGAGGGCTGTAAAGCACTATGAAGCGGTATATAAGTCTAAGTGCTATTGCTATATCCTGATGATCCTCAAAATAAACAACTTCTGACTTTCACCTTCTGTAATCAGCTAAAGGGGAATAGCTGCTGTCACCTAGCTGGCTTTGGCAGAGTGCAAAGGACTTTCTAAAGGAAGTATTTCACCCTTCACACGTTTTCTGATCAATGCTTGCTTCAGCTTAACCTGAAAAGAGAGAAAGAAAGAAAGAAAGAAAGAAAGAAAGAAAGAAAGAAAGAAAGAAAGGAAGGAAGGAAGGAAGGAAGGAAGGAAGGAAGGTAGGAAGGAAGAAAGAAAAAGGGAAAGGGAAAGGGAAAGGGAAAGGAAGGAAGGAAGGTAGGAAGAAAGAAAAGGAAAGGAAAGGAAAGGAAGAAAGAAAGAAAGAAAGAAAGAAGGTAGGAAGGTAGGAAGGAAGGAAGAAAAGGGAAGGAAGGAAGGAAGAAAAAGGGAAAGGAAAGAAGGAAGGAAGGAAGGAAGAAAAAGGGAAAGGAAAGGAAAGGAAAGAAAGAAGGAAGGAAGGTAGGTAGGTAGGTAGGAAGGAAGGAAGGAAAAAAGAAAAGGGAAGGGAAGGAAGGAAGGAAGGTAGGAAAGAAGAAAGAAAAAGGGAAAGGGAAAGGAAAGAAGGAAGATAGGAAGGAAGGAAGAAAGAAAAAGGGAAAGGAAAGGAAAGGAAAGAAAGAAGGAAGGAAGGAAGGAAGGAAGGAAGGAAAAAAAGGGAAAGGAAAGGGAAGGAAGGAAGAAAAAGGAAGGAAGGAAGGAAGGAAGAAAAAGGGAAAGCAAAGAAAGAAGGAAGGAAGGAAGGTAGGAAGGAAGGAAAGGGAAGGAAGGAAGGAAGAAAAAGGGAAAGGAAAGAAGGAAGGAAGGAAGAAAAAGGGAAAGGAAAGGAAAGAAAGAAGGAAGGAAGGTAGGTAGGTAGGTAGGTAGGAAGGAAGGAAGGAAAAAAGAAAAGGGAAGGGA
Source organism: Pantherophis guttatus (assembly GCF_029531705.1). Next base: position 18,007,273 of record NW_026844043.1, on the reverse strand, counting down.
AGGAAGGAAGGTAGGAAAGAAGAAAGAAAAAGGGAAAGGGAAAGAAGGAAGGAAGGAAGGTAGGTAGGAAGGAAGGAAGGTAGGAAGGAAGGAAAAAAGGGAAAGGAAAGGGAAGGAAGGAAGAAAAAGGAAGGAAGGAAGGAAGGAAGAAAAAGGGAAAGTAAAGAAAGAAGGAAGGAAGGAAGGAAGGAAGGAAGGAAGGAAGAAAAAGGGAAAGGAAAGAAAGAAGGAAGGAAGGAAGGTAGGTAGGTAGGAAGGAAGGAAAAAAGAAAAAGGGAAAGGGAAGGAAGGAAGAAAGAAAGGAAGGAAGGAAGGAAGGAAGGAAGGAAGGAAGGAAGAAAGAAAGGAAGGAGCTCATAGTAAGAGCTTTGCCCACCTGCAAGAGAAAAGGGGACAGTCAAGGTAAAGGGTTGAACACAACTTTGCAAGACACTTTGCAAATATGCTGACCACACGCTCTCAAAATAGCAAAGAACCCATTAATTCGACGCACAACGTTTTCACATGCCCATTCCCAAGAACAGCTCTGCCAACTGTCTTCCCTACTTGGCATTTTTTTTAATACGCCGCCCTTCCTAATGCACACAGGTTTGTAGAAAACATCCCACCGTGGAAAGCAGAAATAGGAAGGCGAATTGAGTCCCGCCTCCGTGTTAAGTCACCCACCGGTGAATGACAGATTGTAATTTCTCCCCTGCAGTGAAAAAATGGCAAGAGCTGTGCGAAACATTTCTGATTTGAAATGTCCCAATTTGTCCACAAGGAGTGCCTTGCGGTAGAACAGTGTTTCCCAAAGTGTGGTACGTGTACCCCCAGGGGTACGGGAAGAGTTTGGTGGGGGTATGCATTGCACCGGAGTTTGGTGGGGATCACGTGGGAATATCCACTGCACCGTGCTTAGCTGTGTTTTTTATAAGCATATGTTTTTTATGAGGGGTACTCAGCGTTACGAAAATTATAGAAGGGGTACACATATGTCAAAAGTTTGGGAAACACTGCGGTAGAAGAAAAAGCTGCCTGAAGCCGTTTAGAAGGATTTCAGGCTTCCAAAATAATCGAGACGAATCTATTTGGACTCAAATGGGGGCTGAAAAGCTGAAAGGGTTTGTATTCAAAACGTGCTGCGCACGCCTTAAAAGTGGTATAGCATACTCGAGTCTAGAGCAGTGATGGCTAATCTTTTTGCCGTCGCGAGCCAAAGGCGGGGGGAGGAGGAAGTCGTGCGTGCATGTGCCCACACCCATAATTCAATGCCCCCCTGCACCCCACCCCCTGCACATACACATGCACCCCCTGTGCTCCCCCCGCTTTTGGCACGCAATGGCAAAAAGGTTACCGGAGGGCCAGGTAGGCCTGTTTTTCACCCTCCCCAGGCTCCAGAGGCTTTCTTGGAGCCTGGGGAGGGCGAAAATGGCCTCCTCCACCACCCCCTCGGAGGCCCTCCGGAGGCCGGAAATGGCCCATTTCCTGACTTCTGGTGGCCGGCCCGTGCATGAACATTGGAGCTGAGCTAGGGCAATGCTCGCGTGCCCACAGATATGGCTCTGCATGCCACCTGTGGCACGTGTGCAATAGGTTCACCATCATGGCTCTAGAGAGTCCTTGATATCCTCGGAGCTGGGATGTTTGCTTGCAGATGTTTGATTACCCAATTAGGTAACATCATCAGTGCGAATGAATGTGGGGTTTGCTCTCCCTTTATACACAGTAGCTTAACTCTGGAAATGATGGTGATCAGAGGTGGTATTCAGCCGGTTCGGACCGGTTCACCCGAACCTGTAGTGGCTCTATGCCATCCTATTTAGGCAAGTTTTTGAGGCCGAGCGCATGTGCAGAAGGCACGCATGCATGTGAGGAAAGCACAGGCATGGAAGGCCAGATGAATGCGTGGAAGGCATGTGTGCATGTGAACCGGGCACGTGTACATGAAGCAAGCGCGCGTAGGTGCGGTGAACCGGTAGTAACATAATATGAAACCCATCGCTGATGGTGATGGTAGTCCCCCCCCCAGTAGTTCCTTGATTAAGGTATTGTTTTCTGCTTCATTGTTTGCCTGGTGTTAATCCCTACTTATCTGGATGTTCATTGCCGGAGAGGATGTGTTCTGATCTTTTTTTGTTTCCTTCTTAGCTTTGTTTATTGTCTCTTTTGAATGGTATGTAAATGTGATTTATTTACATGTGTCTATTGAAACCAACCATATTTGTTTCCTTCTTAGCCTTTTCATCCTCTCATTTGAATGGTGTGTAAATATGGGTTTATGTCTATGTGCCTATTTAAGAGATATATAGAAAGAAGTTATATTTGTTTCCTTCTTAGTTTCCCCCCATCCCCCCAGCCTGTGTAATGGTATGTAAATATGGCTTATTTCTGTCTCTATTTTTTTTAAAATAAATTTTATTAAGTTTTCCTAAAATCAACATAAGACAAAAACATTGATTATACATAGAAACAAAAACCATACATTCCCCTCCCCCCTCCCTCCCCCATTCATAACACTAAACATACAAACACGTCTATCCCGGCAGATAATATTCCTGCCCTCATTAATAAATAATTATGCCCACAACACAGAATAAAATAAATAATCCTCAAATATGGTTTTCATACAATTATCTTTCAATCTAGAGAAGTATATCTCTCCTCATATTGACTTAGGCCCTCACTTCATCTCAATCCTTTTATTCAACCATCGATATCAATTGTCCCAACTTTGAAAAAATTCAGAATCCTCTTTTTCTTTCAACCTATACGTCATTCTGTCCGCCATTACAAAGATTAATCAAGTGCCTATTGCTCAACGCACAATGGATCATGTATGCAGAATTTTAACTGAAGAAGAGGCACTTATGCTAGCCACTTGTCCAGAGTATCAAAGTTCCAGGTCCACCACCTCGAAAAAGCAAGTTATGTAGTTAAAAATGGAGATATTGTTGCTGAAACCATGTTAATTGGTGGTGTTTTATTACATAAAGCCAAAGAACTGGTTTTACGTGCCTCGGGTACGTAAGATCCATTCGTCTCTAATTAAGTGCAATTACCCCAGGGGGGGGACGGGGCTGATTTACGCTCCGACACGCATGCCACAGGTGGCACACGGAACCATATTGGTGGGCATGTGAGCGTTGCCCTAGTTCAGCTGCAGAGCGCATGCACATGCCAGCCAGCTGATTTTCAGGCCTTTCGGCCCCACCGGAAATCAGGAAACAGGCTGTTTCCGGCCTTCGGACAGCCTCCAGGGGCGGGTGGGGAAGGAACATTTTTCACTCTCCCCAGGCTCCAGAGGCTTTCTAGGAGCCTGGGGAGGGTGAAAATGGCCTTCCCCACCCTCCCGGAGGCCCTTTCTTGCCTTTTATGACCTTTCTTGCCAAAGTTGCTAAGTGAATCTCTGCAGTTCTTAGTCACAGCTTCGTTAAACGGATCTGGCTTCCTCGTGGACTTGGGCTTGTCAGAAGGTCGCAAAAGGTGACCCTGGGACATTGCAACCGTCATAGATATAACCCAGTTGCTAAGCAGCCGGATTTTGATCACATGACCATGGGGATACTACAATGGTCATAAGTGTGAAAAATAGCAATAGCACATAGACTTATATACAGTGCTTTACAGCCCTCTCTAAGCGGTTTACAGAGTGTGCCTATGGCCCCCAACAATTTGGGTCCTCGTTTTACCGACCTCGGAAGGATGGAAGGCTGAGTCAACCTTGAGCCTGGTGAGATTTGAACTGCCAAATTGCAGGAAGCCAGTAGTCTGCAGTACTGCACTCTTAACCACTGTGCCACCGTGGCTCATAACTCACTTTTTTCAGTGCGTTGTAACTTCAAATGTCACTAAACAAATGGTTGCAAGTCAAAGGCTATCAGTAATTGAGTCCATCCACTTTGCTGCTGGTCATCCTCTTCTTCCTTTCTCGGCATCAAAGTCTTCTCTGGTGAGCTGAGGTTTTGCACAATGATGCATTTTTGACAGCCAATTTGGTACCATCTCCCCAGCTGAGCTTTATGCAAGCTTTAGAGAACAGCCGACAATGCCAATTCTTACAGTAAGACTGCCCTCTGGTGTTGCTCACATTATTGCCGAAAGCTTTTACAATCCAAATCCAAACCTTTATTATAGGCCAGTGATGGCTAACCTTTTTGCCGTCATGTGCCAAAAGCGAGGGGAGCATGGGGGTGGGTGGGTGGGTCACGTGCATCTGTGCCCACATCCATAATTCAATGCCCCCCGTGCCCCCCCCCCCCCCCCCCCCCCCGGGCCCCCCCCCCCCCCCCCCCCCCCTTTTTCTCTCCCCCCGGCCTCCAGGGGTTTTCTTGGAGCCTGGGGAGGGTGAAAACAGCCTCCCCACCCCCCGGAGGCCCTCAGGAGGCCAGAAATGACCCGTTTCCCAACTTCCGGTGGGCCTGGAAGGCCCGAAAATCAGCTGGCCGGCATGCCCATGTACGCTGGACCTGAGCTAGAGCAATGCTCATGTGCCCACAGATATGGATCCACGTGCCACCTGTGGCACTCGTGCCATAGGTTCACCATCACAGTTATAAGCCATGGGGCAGAAAATACAATAATAATTAATTACAAATATTAATTAGCAATAAAAGGTTTTTTAACTTACTTATTTATTAAATTTATATGCTGCCCATCTCGCTATGCAAGGTGACTCTGGGCAGCAATAAAATTGCAAATAAAGATGACATAAAATGCATAAAATGTATAAAAAATACAGTTGCAATAAGATTACAGAAACTTCAATCAGAGTAGAACTGGACGGGACCTTGGAGGTCTTCTAGTCCAACCCCTGCTCAAGCAGGAGACCCTAGACCATTTCAGACAAGTGGCTGTCCAGTCTCTTCTTAAAAACCTCCAGTGATGAAGCATTACTGAAGCCTTAATTGTTCTCACTGTTAGTTTTTCCTTAATTCCAGGTTGCTTCTCTCCTTGATTAGTTTCCATCCATTGTTTCTTGTCTTGCCTTCTGGTCCTTTGGAAAATAAGTTGATCCCCTCCTCTTTGTGGCAACCTCTCAAATTAACAGAGGGATATAATCACGATCAAGTGAGGTACTAATACCACTCTATAAAGCCTTAGTAAGACCACACCTAGAAAAGTGCATCCAGTTTTGGTCACCACTATAAAAAAGATGTTGAGACTCTAGAGTGCAGAAAAGAGCAACCAAGATGATTAGGCGACTGGAGGCTAAAATATACAATTAACGGTTGCAGGAATTAGGCCTGGCTAGTCTAGTGAAGAGAAGGACGAGGGGAGACCTGATAGCAGCCTTCCAATATTTGAAGAGCTGCCACAGAGAGAAAGAGGTCAAATTATTATCCAAAGCACCTGAAGGTCAGACAAGGAATAATGGATGGAAACTTATCAAGGAGAGATTTAACCTGGAAATAAGGAGAAATTTTCTGACAGTGAGAACGATCAACCAATGGAACAGAAGTTGCCTTCAAAAGTTGCGGGAGGTTCATCACTGGAAGCTTTCAGGAAGAGACTGGACTGCCATCTATCAAAAATGGTGTAGGGTCTCCTGCTTGGGCAGGGGGTTGGACTAGATGACCCACAAGGACCTTTCCAACTCTGTTAATCTATATCTAAAATACTGGAGGTAAAATACATTATTGTAGTAACTTTAACACAAACAGCAGTGGCAATTGCAAACCATAAGGAAGATAGATAAAACCACAAAATCAGGCAACGCGAAAAGGTATTTCAGGTTCTTGGGCAGATAAAAGCAGCAACAGGCAAATATTGTGCCCTCTACTACCGTGTTTCCCTGAAAATAAGACCCTGTCTTCTATTTTTTTGAACCCTGAAATAAGCGCTTGGCCTTATTATTTGGGGGAGCGTGGAGCAAGATGGAGCTCCTCTTGCCGTCTTACCTGATTTCCAGCTCTGTGTTTAAATATTTTCGGAGAGGGCTTATTTTCAGGGGGAGGCTTATTTTCGCGCATGTGCTCAAAAGCCCGATCGGGCTTATTATCAGGGGATGTCTTATTTTCGGGGAAACAAGGTAGGGAAGTTTTGTGCGTGTGTTTTTAAATGGGACAAATATACAGCTTCCTTCATTCCTTATAGAGGCAGCAACAAAAGGGCATACGGCTTGGGGATTTCACATAAACTCTGCTGAAAAGGAATGTTTTAAAACCTCTTCCACAGAATTGCAAGAGGTAGAACATCCAGTCAAAGGTCAACAGAATTTCAGAATTAGAATTGAAGAGAGATAAGATGAAGGCACACGCTCATTTGAGAAGACTCCGTTAACTGTAGAGTCAGATACCAGGCTTAAATTGACTTGGAAAATCAATATCCCAGATAGGGATAAATTGTTTTAAGATGGATCCTGACATTTTCAAGCCCTAATGGTCAGGGACTTTAAAAAAAAAATCTGGAGTTTGCAATTAGTTTTTGTTCGCCAAGTTGATTTAAAATGGGCTCGGAGAATCAGTGGAGTCAGACCAGGGGTGAAATGCTATCAGTTCGCACCGGTTCAGGTGAACCGGTAGTGATAAAAGCTACCAGTTTGGGCGAACTGGTAGTAAAAAACAAAAAAGCTACCGGTTCGTTTGAACCGGTATTTCCAACGATCAGCTGTGCAGCAGGATTTAGATTTGCTAGAAAGCAGGAAATCCTGCTTTCTAGCAAATCGAAATCGCATGGCACAGCTGTTACCCCCTCGCTGTTCTTCTCACCTTGTTAAGCCTTCTTTTTCCGTGCAAAGGGTGCATTTGCTGCGCACTGCACATGCATGTTTGGTGTGCAGTGCGCATGCACATGCAGCATGCTTTTTGGCATGCATTGTGCAATCATAGCGTGCTTTTGGTGCACACTGTGCATGCGTGGACAGTGAACCGGTGGCAATTCGCAGAGGATTTCACCACTGAGTCAGACCCACAGGAAGGAAAAAAAAATCCATTTCAACCAGAAAGTAAAACGATAGAGTTGGGCTTTTCTCCACAAACCCCACTTAAGTCTCTTAAGTGTAAAACAGCATTCTTGACACATCTTGGAACTGCAAATATTGCTCTTATAAACCTGGACTGGAAAGCCACCGGGATATTAAACTTTGTAAAAATGCAAATTGGAACACCGTAAAGAAGGTGACAGATGAAGTTTAGCGAGCAAAACTTTGCAAGCTGCAGGAAGAAAATGTGCCTCCTTTGAATAAAAAAATCTGAAGACAGCTGTGGGGCCCGCTTGCCCGATAAGAAAAAAAATGTGCACTTTAAGATAAGGAAACCTGGAATTCACTTCAAGGTATTTATAAGTACCTACTTGCTCTATTGGGGTCTGTTTAATCTGCTATTTATGTGACCTACTGGCTTGTTGTGCAAACACTAGTCCTTTAGGGGTTGTTTTTTTTATAGCTTATTACTAGTTGTTCTTTTAGGCAAAAGGAAACCAATGCTCGCTATGTCCTTCTCATTCCCGCTGGAGAAATAAGCAAAATTACCACATTGTCTGCAAAAAATTATCACATTGTCTGGGATTGCTGCCTAAAATTGGGCAGCGATGGTTAGACAATGAGAGCGTCTGAATTATTTATTGATGTACAAATTAAAAAGTGAGGGAGCTGGATTACGCCCTTACCTTATCCCTCTTTTGGAGGAAAGAGTCCCCAAGAGGAACATCTGAGCCTCAGTGAGGTGGGATAATAGAATCTGGATAAAGAGGGAACAACCTTTCATACACTGAGGATTTCGGAAGGTTTTGCCACAGCCTCTCCTGCGGAATCAGATCAAACGCTGATTTGAAATCCACACAGATTGCAAAAACAGTGCTTTTGGGCAGGGGTGTGTGTATTTTTCAGCTAAATAGCGCAAGGGCAGACAGTGGTCTAAAGTTGAACGGTCCCCTCTAAATCCCATTTGTTTCTTGACAAGTTTTTCACATTGGGCCCAATCCAATAGAGATGCTTTTGCATGTTGCTTCCTTTTGGTACTATGTAAGCTAACTGGTCTACAGTTGGCAGGGCAAAAAGTCTGCTTCCTGTATTCTTATAGAGAAGGATAATTCCACTCAGATGGGAAACATGCTGTGCTGTTAATGTAAGTAAAAACAGAAACCAGCATTGGGGCCCCTTCCCTCTCCTTCCCTTCTTTCCTTTCCTTCTTTCCCCTCCATCTTTCCTTCATTCCTTTCTTTTCCTTCCCCTCCCTTCTATCCTTTTCCCTTCCCTCTCCCCTCCTCCCTTTTCTCCCCTCCCCTCCGCCAGGGAAAATCCCTAAATTCGTGTTGGCGAACCCATGGAAAGCATGCCGAAAGTGACATGCAGAACCATCCCGCGAGGAATGCGTGGCCTCGCTGGTTCCTCTTCCGCGTTCCTGTGCACACATGCACGCCGGTCAGCTGGCTGTTGCATGCGTGGGAGCAGCAAAACCCGGAAGAGCGGCGTTCCGTCGGACATGCACAAGCCGGCACCTGAACTTCCGGGTTTACATTGCGTGCATGCGCGATGGCCAGCAGTTCATTGGGCGCGCATCCGTGCCAGAAACGGGAAGTTTGGGTGCCAGCTTGCGCATGCGCGATGGACCACCATTCTTCTGGGTATCGGCGCTCCCATGTGCGTGAAGGCCAGCAGAGCCGCACATTCCTTGCGGATGGTTTTGCGTGCCATATTCGGCACGCAGGCTGGCACGCGGTGACGTAAAAAGGTTAACCATCGCTGCCCTAGGTTACAGTACTGGCCAAAATTGTGGAAACCTTTTAGGAAAAGTGTGTTTTCTAAAACTAGATAATAACACCACTTTTTATATATCTCACCAATTTTATATAATAAAATTATATATCAATGGAAAGGTAATTTAATCAAGAATGTAATGCAATAACTTTTATGAAGGATTTGCTATTAGAATAGCAGTTACAGTATAAAGAAAGTGAAACACGTAGAAAAAACGAGATATACAAAAATTATCACCATAGAAAAAACAAGATATGCAGTACAAAAATTATCACCATGTCAGATAATACTTAGTTGGGTATCCTTCAGCATGAATCACGGCCTTACAATGCCTTCCCATGGAGTGAATCAAGTCTTTTAGTTCTGCAGCTCTTATAATGTGAAACCAAGATTGAATGATAACTTCTATTAACTGGGTTTTATTGCTGGGTCACTTCTGACTAATAAGTTTCTTTAGTCGGCTCCATAGATTTTCAATTGGGTTAAGGTCTGGCCTATTCCCAGGCCATTCCAGCAGTGGAATAGGATTATCTTGAAACTCCAAAAAAAGTGGTGTTATTAGCCATCAAACCTCAAAAATACACTTTTCCCAAAAGGTTTCCACAATTTTGGCCACCATTGTATATCAGGTCTGTCTGAAGTAGTACAATCCCAACAAGATCAAAGATCATAAACTCCTGGATACAGAGGGGTCCATTCACAGCCACTCCATCCTACCAGAGTTCAGCTAAAGTCTGTTGTTCCCCATCCTGCCCACCCCCCTTACAGCTTCCAGGCACCGCAAGAGAATGTCTACCACATCACTCATTTCTCCCAAGATGGAGACAGGTAGTCCTCGATTTATAACAGTTCATTTAGTGACCATTCAAAGTTACAATGGCACTGAAAAAGATTGACTTATGACCAATTTTCACACTTAACGACCATTGCAGCATTCCTAGGGTCACAGGATTAAAATCCAGACGCTTGGCAACTGGTTCATACTTATGACAGTCGCAGTGTCCCGGGGTCATGTGACTCCCTTTTGCGACCTTCTGGGAAGCAAAGTCAACGAGGAATCCAGATTCACTTCACCACATGACTAATTCAACAAATGTAATGATTCGCTTAGCAGCTGTAGCGAGAAAGGTCGTACAATGGGGCAAACTGACTTAACAAAAGTTTCACTTAGCGACGTAACTGTTGGGCTCAATTGTGATCGTAACCCGAGGACTACCTGTAACTGGATATCGTCAGGATACCATCATACCCAGGGTATCAAATGGATAGACCTAGACTCATGATGGATAATCTTATTCAGTGGCATTCATGTGAATGTTAAATATGCCTTCCATGTTCCAAGGGATCCAAGATGGCACATGGCTAAAAATCTATGGAGATTCTGAGTCATCCAGGTCATGGTTGTCCCAAAGGTGCATTTTGGGATGAACATCCTCGAATGGTGTAGGAGTATGAACGGATTTCCAGAGGAAAAACTGCAGACTACAGGAACCAGGAGCACTACTCCGGTGACCCTGAGGACACAGATAAAACCTCCAGGTGGCCTCAATGACTCTCTAAAACAGGGGTCACCAACATTTCGGATCTCAGGGACCACTAAATTCTTAATTTTAAATCCCATGGACCACTATTATGATCTGCCTAATGACTGGCTGGGTGGGCGTGGCTAGGTGGTCATGTGACTGGGTGGGTGTGGTCAACTCAATGTCACTCACATCGAGGGGTGCCTCGCCAGCCTCTACTCGCCCCTCCCCTGCCAGCCACTCCTCGCTTCCCTGCCCGGGCTCCTTAGGGCCCCAACAGGAAGCAGTGGTTGGAGCTAAGCAGCCACCATGAGAAAGAGTTGGCAAAACAGCTCAGTTCAAATTGGATCTGACCGAGAAGAAGGCTCAGTAGAAGCACCTCACTGAGGACTACGAGCATAGGCTTTCCAAGCAGAGGGAAGACCTGCGGGAATGCAAGGCCAGGTACCAGCGCCTGGAGGCTCAGCGGGCTGAGATGGTCAGCCAGTTCCAGGCCACGATGCAGTCCCACTGGAACAAGGCCCTCCAGCTCTTCGCCACCAGCAGCACTTCCCTCCAGCCTTCGCCCAAAACCCCTCACCAGGAGGCTGAAGCAGACCCCAAGTTGGAATTTCTTCCCCCCTCCGACCCGCACAAAAAGACCCCAAAGGGGGTGACTCTCTGCAGCAGCACAAATGTTCATTGCATGTATTTAGCCCTAGTTTGAGGACCCCTGATTTAGTGCAATATAAAAAAATGCAAATAATTTTTCTGCAGACCACCAAAATTTTCTCACGAACCACCAGTGGTCCACGGACCACCAGTTGGTGACCACTGCTCTAAAAGGATGCAAATGACCAGCTGTCTACAAGGAATAGAAACCTTTCCATTCCCCACCATCCAGTCAGAGCTGAAGAAGCTCCTTGGATGAGAAGCGAAATGCCTTCGAAGAAAAAACCAAAAGCATCTTTGGTGATCATAAGGTGAAGGTTGCCTGTACTGTATCTCCCTCTGGATAACCCTCCTCCACACTCAAGGCAATATAAACTATCCAAGTTAATTTCAACAGAGGTTAATTGCTCAAACATTGAACAATAATAGTTTAGCTAAGAGGAAACATTGTTTTCCCATGAATTCAATTGAGTTCTCTTGGGAAAACAGTTCCTCCCGTTCCTTACCCCGTGGTAATTGTGTTCTTATTTTCTTTAGAAGTATCTGGAGGCAGCAGAACAGACTGAAAAATGAAAAGAGAAGGCTTTTCGTAAAATCAGAACAGTCTTTCAAATCTTCTCCAAGAGAAATAGAACGCTCCGATAATTGCTGCTTTTCTATTTCTGTTTGCAAAGCCTCTCTCAAGAGACTCAAAATGATTAGAGATGGGAAATAGGATTAGTTTAATTCAGGGGTGGGCTTCAAAAATTTTAGCAAGGGGTTCTCTGCCTGGTTGCTGCGTGGGCGTGGCCTAGTCTGCCTCCTGCACCACAGCGGGGGGGGGGCGTGGGCGTCGGGGGTCATTTTTGCCCTCCCCAGGTTCTGGAGTCTTTCCTTGAGCCTTCAGGAGGGCAAAAACGGCCTCCCTAAGTTCCGGAGGCCGGTTTCTGGTCTTCCTGAACTTCCGGGAGGCCCGTTTTTCACCCTCCCTGAGCCTCCGCGTGCGCCCTGCACTTACCTGCATCCAAAACGGGCCACGTGGGGACTCCTGAGAAGGGCGGGGTGGGCAGGGCCAGCCAGGAGTGGGATTTGGGGGTTTTCCGAACTGCATAGAATCTTAGCTAGAGGTTCTCCCGAACCCCTACGAACCCCCAGCAGCGAATCCCTGGTTTAATTAGTGTCTCCTTTAGTAGAAGTTTGTCCATTTTTGGCAGTTTGACTGTCTTGCAAGACTGCTGAGCCACAACTGACTATACCCATTCTCCCAGTCAGAAGCCTCTCTTCTTTCATTTTCTCTCTCCCTCCCCCCTCTCCCCTCCCCTCCCCAGAGTTAGCCTGCAGTACTGCATTTTGTAGCGGCACAATGGTCAGAATGCAGTGTTGGCAGGTTAATTCTGCTGACTGCCAATTGCCAGCAGTTCGATTCTCACCGGCTCAAGGTTGACTCAGCCTTCCACCCTTCCAAGGTTGGTAAAAGGAGGCCCCCAGATTGTTGGGGGCAATATACTGACTCTGTAAACTGCTTAGAGAGGGCTGTAAAAGCACTGTGAAGCAGTATATAAGTCTAAGTGCTATTGCAGTTCTAACCACTGCTCCTATTATCTATTCTATTCAAACATGATTTTTTAAGGTGGAGTGTTAACAGTTCACCATCATTAATGAGACTGAAAATAATAATGCCCTTCCCTACATCTAGAATACTCCATGTCTAGGAAAAGAACTGATAAGGAGATTAATACAGGTAGTCTTTTGACTTCCAATTTTGACTTCCAAAGTTTAGTGACTGTTCAAAGTTACAGCGGCAATGAAAAAAGTAACTTATGATTATTTTTCACATGTCCGTTGCAATGCCCCCCCCATGGTCACATGATCAAAATCCAGACGCTTGAATATTCTGTCAAGACTGCTATATTTATTTCAAACAATACAATTAAAATTGGAGAAAAAATATTTTGAGGAATTAAATAAAATAATATCAAGATATATATGGTTAGGGGGAAAAAAAAGCAAGAATAGGTTTAAAAATGTTGCAGGAATCAAAGAAAGGAGGGGGTTTCGGACTACCGGATTGGGAATTGTACTACCAGGCCTTGGTACTTACATGGGTGGAAGAATGGATAAGTTTGAGACACGTAAGATTATTAACATTAGAAGGGCACGATCTCCAACTAGGTTGGCAAGCTTTCTTGTGGTATGGGAAGAATAAAATACATAGTTATTTTCAGAGACTAGATGACCTCCAAGATCCCTTCCCAACTCTGTTACTGTTAACTTTAATTATGTAAGAAATGCACTGTTATTAGTCTGGACTAAGATGAAAGAACAACATTATTTGAAAATACCAATCTGGCTTTACACTATGGAGGCATTAGTACATCCGAATCAGGGTAAAATGCTCCGGTTCGGACCGTATCGCCCGATCCAGTAGCAATGGAGGTGGGTGGTTCGGAGAACAAGTAGCAAAAATCCCTGCCCCCCACATTGCCCAGCTGAGCCGTGCAATCATCAGAGGCTTTTTTTTTTATTTTTAAAAGCATTTTTTCTACAACCTCTTTGGCCAAAAAAATGCTTTTAAAAGTTAAAAAAAAAAAAAAAGCCTCTGATGATTGCACGGCTCAGCTGGGATCATCAGAGGCTTTTAAAAGCATTTTTTCTACAACCTCTTTCACTGAAGAGGTTATAGAAAAAATGTTTTTAAAAGGAAAAAAAGCCTCTGCCGATCAGGCAAGTCAGCTGGGATCGTCAGAGGCTTTAAAAAAAAAAAAGAAAGCCTTTGCTGATTAGGCAAGTCAGCTGGGATTGTCGGAGGCTTTTAAAAGCATTTTTTTACAACCTCTTCAGTTGAAGAGGTTGTAGAAAAAATAGTTTTAAAAGTTTTTTTTAAAAAAGTTGGCCATGCCCACTCAGTCATATTACTCCCCCCCTCCCACCACCACCAAGCCATGCCCACAGAACCGGTAGTAACAAAATTTACATTTCACCACTGATCTGAATGTTATTAACATGGAAAAAATTCAGGAGTGAAATGCTCCCAGTTCAGAGAACTGGTAGTGATGGCAGCTTGAGGCTCTGCCCACCCGCCCGATTGTCATTACTTTCTGGTTTTAAACAGGAAGTAACCTGTTTTTTACCCTCTGCGCATGCGGGTGCACTTCTGAACCGGTAGGGAAGGTAAGTAGATTTCACCCCTGAAAAAATTGTAAGATATAAGGTTATATTGAATGATGAAGAGGAGTTAAAAACAAAACAAGAATTTAGAAGTCAGGGGATAGATATAGCATGGTGGCCTTATATGCAGATACAATCTTGTTATGAGAAAGATGCTAAACTGTATGGTTTCAACAAAGAATTAACAGAATTAGATTAGATATTGACTGGAACAGATGATAAATTGATAAAGACATTATATTGTTACCTATTCAGTATTAAACTTGAAAGTGAGCAGGTAAAAGAGACAATGTTTGCTTGGGCTAAAAACTTTGGATACGCAATAGAATTAGACAAATGGCAGAAATAGTGGGATATAAATATTAAATTGATGATGTCAACTGCATATAAGGAAAACTTGTATAAAATGTTTTATAGATGGCACTTTGCACCGGCAAGACTGGCAAAAAATGTTTAAAGATAAATCGGATAAATGTTGGAAGTGTCATCAAACATCTGGTTCATATTATCACATGTGGTGGACATGGCCAAGAGCAAGAAAATATTGGACAAAAATACACACATGGCTGGAAAAAAAAATGATAAAACTACATATAGATCTGAAACCAGAGATATTTTTGCCGGGCATTCTACCAGAAAAATATGATAAAAAGACTGCATATTTGATTTTGCATATATTAACGGCAGTCAGAATTTTATTTGTGCAACAATGGAAAAGTGATGAGACCCCGTCTGAGGAGAATGTAAGTAAAAAAATATTAATTGTGCAGAAATGGATAGATTAACACCTGCTATTAAAGATAAAGAAGAAACTAGCAGCAGTTAAGATGAATATTTTGCCAAGATTTCTTTTTTTGTTTCAAATGATTCCGGTGCTTAAAAGTGATAAACAATTGAAAGTTTGGCAATCTGGAGTGAATAAGTTTGTCTGGAACGAGAAGAAGCCGAGAGTGAAATTGAAAATTATGCAAGATGTTCCAGAAAGATGAGGTCTTAAACTTCCAAACCTACAGCTATATTATGATGCAGCAGCTTTAACCTTAACAAGTGATTGGTTTGGAAGTAAAAAGGCTGGAATATTGAATGCAGAAAGTTTTGATCTTGAATTTGGATGGCACGCTTACTTATTTTATGATGACAAAGTTGATAAAGTATTTAAAAGTCATATACTTAGAGACTCTTTGATGAGAGTTTGGAAGAAGCACCGACTCAAATGGGATTATAAAATACCGCTATGGCTGGATCTTGGTCATACTTTGTGGAATACAAATATAATGTCACTCGGGGGGTTTTTATACAAAGAGGTTCTTTTTACAGATGCGGGCAGATGGCAGCTGAAGACTTTGCAGACACTGTTGGACGAAGGGATTAATTTAACTTGGTTACAATATAATCAATTACAATTGAGATGGAAAGAGGACCAAAAAACTGGTATTATGTTGCATGAGGAAGAATTGGTTAGACATATAAGAGAGAAAGGTCCAATGCATATCAAAAGGCTTTATAATGTTTTGCTAGAAAGGGACTCAGAAACTGAATTAGTTAAAGACTGTATGATTAAGTGGGCACAAAATTTTGAAGAACCAGTGATGTTGGAAACATGGGAAAAAATTTGGGTCCAGAATGTTAAATTTACAGTCGCAGAATTTGAGGGAAAATTTTTACAAAATGTTTTATAGATGGCATCTAGACCCTAAGAAACTGTCGTGTATGTACCCTAATGTTCAGCCAAAATGTTGGAGGTGTGATTGTACAGATGCTACATATTATCATATTTGGTGGACCTGTAAGAAAGTTAAGGCTTTTTGGATAAAAATTTGGTGGGTCATGCAGAATGTTTTGAAGAAAAAAAATCAATTTTCTCCACAATTGTTTCTATTGGGTATAGCTAAGGGTTTTACAGTGGATGAAACAAAGTTGATTTTGTATATGATTACAGCAGCGAGATTGTTGATAGGTAAATATTGGAAAAATGAAGCTTTGCCTACCGTTCAAGAATGGATTTTGAAGATGGCCAGTTTCGCTGAGATGGCGAAGATTTCAGCATATTTAAAAGACCGCTCACAAGAGACTTATGAATGTGAATGGAAAAAATGGATAGATTATGTGCAGAACAAATATCAAACTAGGAAGTATCAAATAGCTTTTTATTGATAGTATTATATTACATCAAGATAGAAATATTTGAACTATGTGAAGATGAAAAATGATATGGGGGATGGGGGGGTTTAAAGTTCAAGGTTTTTTTTTATATAAAGGGGACAATGATGGGGTATACTCTATGGAAGTCCGGGGGGGAGGGGAGGGATAGGGGGGGTTAGGGAGGGTGGGTTGGGGAGTTTGGGGTGGGTTAGGGGGGTGAAAATGGGGTGAAAATGTAATTGTAAAACTTTTACAATAAA
Source organism: Pantherophis guttatus (assembly GCF_029531705.1). Next base: position 17,990,873 of record NW_026844043.1, on the reverse strand, counting down.
AAAAAAAAAGATAAAGAAGAAACTGAATACTTTTTGATATGGGATACATATTATCCCATATCAGAGATGATACATTCAGTCCTAGAGGAGATCAACCCTGACTGCTCTTTAGAAGGCCAGATCCTGAAGATGAAACTCAAAATACTTTGGCTACTTAATGAGAAGGAAGGACTCACTGGAGAAGAGCCTAATGCTGGGAAAGATTGAGGGCAAAAGAAGAAGGGGACGACAGAGAATGAGGTGGCTGAATGGAGTCACTGAATTAATTTAATTAATTAAATTTATATGCTGCCCTTCTCCGAAGACTCAGGGCAGCTCACAATACATTTAAAAAATCATTATAAAAAGATATTGAAAAATTAAAAAACATTAAAAACATTAAAAACTCATTCACACCATACATGGCCGGATCTCGCCAGATCACAAGAGCGAGATCAACGGCCCTAGGCCTGCCGGAAAAGCCAGGTCTTCACCGCTTTTCAGAAGACCAATAGGGTGGGGATGGTCCGGACCTCAGGAGGTAACTGGTTCCAGAGAGCTGGGGCAGCCACAGAGAAGGCCCTCCCCCGCGGGCCCGCCAGCCGACATTGTTTAGCTGACGGGACCTGGAGGAGACCAACTCTGTGGGATCTTACTGGTCACTGGGAGCTATGCGGCAGAAGGCGGTCTCGAAGATAACCTGGCCCTGAGCCATGTAGGGCTTTAAAGGTAATAACCAACACCTTGAATTGTGACCAGAGACCAATAGGGAGCCAGTGCAGCTCGCGGAGAATTGGTGAAATGTGGGTGTATCTAGGTGCACCCACGACAGTTTGCGCAGCTGCATTCTGGATCAACTGTAGTCTCCGAACACTTTTCAAGGGTAGGCATGAGCTTAAAGGTCTCCGGAGGATGGTAGAGGACAGGAAGGCCTGGAGGAACGTTGTCCATAGGGTCACAATGGGTCGGACATGACTTCGTAACTAACAACAACATTTTATCAATGGAATAGAAATAGAAGTTAGAAATGAAATGGGACAGAGGAGCATCGTTAAAGGAGATAATGTTAAATGGTAAGTATTAAGGTTATTATATCATAATGTTATTATATTATTAATATGAGGTTGACTATAAATATAATGAAAATGTATAAAATTATATCAAAATATAATTGTACCCAGAATACACACTGTTTGATGAAAATTGAGTGTTATATAAATAAAATATGAAAAAAAAATTTCAGAGGCTTGGCAACTGACTCATATTTATGATGGTTGCAGAGTCCTGGGGTCATGTGATCTCCTTTTTAGATCTTCTGACGAGCAAAGTCAATGGGGAGGCCAGATTCACTTAATAACCGTGTTACTAAGTTAACAACTCTAGTGGTTCACTTAGCAACTGTGGCAAGAAAGATCATAAAATGAGGCAAAACTCAAGTTAACAATTTTGGGCTCAATTGTGGTGATAAATCGAAGGCTACCTGTAGAAGAAATTTATGATGGAGGAATAGTTTAAAGTATAACAAAATCTCCATTTCACACAGGTCTTGATGGAGGGAGAGAGATGCTGTTCCAGAGGGCAGGGCTAAGAGAGAAGGTGCATCCCCTAAACCTGGAGTGTCCAACCCCCGGTCCATGGACCAGCACTAGACCATGGCATGCCAGAAACTGGGCCATGCAAACAAGCGAAGCCCCATCTGCAGGATGCAGGCAGCACATGAATTCACACACCCTCCGGTCTACAGAAAAACCATTCTCCGTGGAACTGGTACCTGGTGCCCAAAAGATTGGGGACCACTGTCCTAGATTGCCTTTGGGTGAGAACCAGAGGATGCTGAACCTGTCTAGATGCGTTGGATTAGTATACAGTAGTGGCAATAATTGTGGAAACCTTTTGGGAAAAGTGTATTTTCTAAAACTAGCTAATAACACCACTTTTTTGGGGAGTAGTATCATAAAATTATATATCAATGAAAAGATAATTAATCAAGAATGTAATGCAATAACTTTTATGAAGGATTTGCTATTAGAATAGCAGTTATAGTATAAAGAAGAAAAGTGAAACACGTAGAAAAAATGAGATACACAAAAATTATCACCATAGAAAAAACGAGATATACAGTACAAAAATTATCACCATGTGAGTTAATACTTAGTTGGGTAACCTTCAGCATGAATTACGGCCTTACAATGTCTTCCCATGGAGTGAACCAAGTCTTTTAGTTCTGCAGCTGTTATAATGTGAAACCAAGATTGAATGATTGCTTCTATTAACTGGGTTTTATTGCTGTGTCGCGACTGACTAACAAGTTTCTTTAGTCGGCTGCTCCATAGATTTTCAATTGGGTTAAGATCTGAGCTATTCCCAGGCCATTCCAGCAGTAGAATAGGATTATCTTGAAACTCCCCCCAAAAAGCAGTGTTGTTCGCCATCAGATTTCAAAAATACACTTTTCCCAAAAGGTTTCCACAATTTGGGCCACTACTGTAGTAGTCCAGTTTATGGCTGTCCAGGTTAAGAGAAAAATACTATGCAAATTTATCACAATAAAATATTTTGACCTGGGAATATTTTCAAATATGCACACATTTGCACACCCACCCATCAATACCCATACCTTGGTGTCAAGTTCACATTCAGAATATTGAGCTTTGTGACAGAAAGACAGAGAAAAACAGTGAAACTACAGTCATTTGGCTCCTGAGCAAGGAGGAGTTGGGCCAATCCAATAAATTCACAGACCTAAGGAAGTCTTGTTGAAAACACAATGGGCTACAGCTTCTACCATCTTTAGCAAGCCCGGGTACTGTTGGAAGAATGGCAGAAGGGCGGAGCAGGGAGTTGGCTAGGGTAGGCTTGGCTCTCGCTCAGGTTGTCTTCTCCCTGCCCTTTTGGATTAGGCTGTCCGCTCTCTGCCGGCGCCAATCACAGACGTCAGCAAAGACGCAATAGGAGCATTTCCAAGTGTCTTCAATGTCCACTCCATTGGGATCCCTTTGGCCTTTCCAATAGGCTAAGAAATAATGGGACATGGACATCAATTCATCGTGGTTATAGGTGATGACTTCTGTGCCCAGCAACGTGTTGGTCTTCTGATGAATGTACTCAATTTGAAGGCTGTCGATGGCTGGAATGTCTGAGTGGGTCAAGTTGAGGAGCACCAGCTCCAGGAGGTCTTCGAAGCACTGTACCATGAATCCAGCTTTTTGAGCATGTTCTTGGATCTCCTGGCCAAGCGACTGTTTGGGCTTCAGATGAAGGTGATGTATGAAGATATCTTGGGTTAAGCATCCTTGCACCATCGCATCAAAGAGATGTTTATATAAAGAGACCTGCAATGAATCAAGCACCCCTTCTTGAGTTGCATCCAATTTTCAGCCTCACCTGTGTCTCATTGAGTACAGGTAGACCTTAATTTATAACAACAATCAGAATCAATATTGGCGTTGCTAAGTGAGATGGGAATTAAGTCAGTCACCCTCAATTTTATCTTTTTTTGCTGCCATGGTTGTTAAGAAAATTACTGCAGTTGGTAAGTGAATTACCTGGTCGTTAAGCAAATCCAGCTTCCCCATTGACTTTGCTCAACAGAAGCCAGTTGGGAAGGTGATCCCATGAGCTCAAGGCACTGCAACTGTTGTAAATACATGCCTGTTGCGAAGTGGTCATATTTTGATCACATGACTGTAGTTTTAGATTTAGATTTTATTACACTTCTATACCGCCCTTCTCCCAAAGGACTCAGGGCGGTGTACAGCCATCTTAAAACACATATACATTTACAAAATTTAAAAACAATTTAAAAACAAATATATAAATTTGGTCCACAAAATTAAAAGCTAACAGACACCCAATTTAAAATTCCTATTAGGCCAGCCCGGCTTGTTGGAATAAAAGAGTCTTCAGGGCGTGGTGAAAGGTATGCAGGTCGGGGATCATACGAACCTCTAGGGGCAGCTCATTCCAGAGGACTGGTGCCCCCACAGAGAAGGCTCTACCCCTGGGTGTCGCCAGTCGAAATTGTTTGGCCGACAGCACCCTGAGGAGCCCCTCTCTGTGGGAGCGTATTGGCCGATGGGAGGCTATCGGTGGCAGAAGGCGATCTCGTATATACCCGTCCTAAGCCATGGAGCGCTTTAAAGGTGATAACTGATACCTTGAAGCGCACCCGGAAGACCACTGGGAGCCAGTGCAGCTCGTGCAGGAGAGGTGTTACATGGGTGCATCGTGTCGCCCCCATAATCACCCGCGCGGCCGCATTCTGGACCAGTTGGCGCCTCCGAGTGCTCTTCAAGGGGAGTCCCATGTAGAGAGCATTTAGTCCAGATGGGACGTAACATGAGTGACCGTGCGCAGGGCATCCCGGTCCAGAAAGGGCCGCAACTGGCGTATCAGGCGAACCTGATAAAAAGCTCCCCTGGCCACGGCCGCCATATGATCTTCTAAAGACAGCCGTGCATCCAGGAGAACACCCAAGTTGTGAACTCTCTCTGAGGGGGCCAAGATCTCGCCCCCAATAGTCAGCGATGGAACCAGCTGACTATACTGGGACACCGGGAACCACAGCCACTCGGTCTTGGAGGGGTTGAGTCTGAGCTTGTTTCTCCCCATCCAGATCCGCACGGCCTCCAGGCACCGGGACATCATGTCAAGGGCATCATTGGGCTGGTCCAGGGTGGAGACGTACAACTGGGTGTCATCAGCGTACTGGTGAAACTTCACCCCAAAACCACGGATGATCTCACCCAGCAGCTTCACATAAATGTTGAACAGAAGGGGCGAGAGGACTGACTCTTGCAGCACCCCACAAACAAGGCGCCTTGAGGTCGACCTCTGTCCCCCTGCCAACACAAATTGTGTACGGTCAGAGAGGAAGGAGGAGAACCACCACAACACGGTGCCCCCCACTCCCAGCCCCTCCAAGCATGATACCATGGTCGATGGTATCAAAACCTGCTGAGAGGTCTAATAGGACCAGGACAGAGGAACAGAGAGCTCTACATCAGAGGCAGAGAGGGGGCCAAGGCCATCTGGTAGTTGTGTGCAGCCTCCGGAGTCTGACATCAGCGAGGCAGAAGAACAGTGGGAGCTTATTCCCAGTGTGCACATGTGCAGAGCTGCCAGACGACAAGAACAATTAAGAAAACAGGGTCGACTTGGGAGTAAGGCTTGGAGATGATTGGCCCCTCCCATAAGACATAAAAGAAGAGCGAACGGGACGTGAGCTTTTGCAGGAAGCAATTAGTTCATCTGGCCGATTCAAGATTTGAAAATTCTGTTTGTGACTCTGTGCCAAGTTTGGCCTTGCCCTGCACCTGGAAATTAGCTCTTTGGCAGCGCTCCACATGAGATAACCTTCCTCTGAAAGACTGTTTGTCAAGCCTTGCGGATAAATGAATGTTTATTCGTTATTCGCTATTTCATGTAAATGAAAGTAATTTACAGTCGTATAAATAAAAGAGGTTTTGCGGGACTAAGATTGTGCTTTATACTTTCCAAGGAAGCCTAGGTCAGAACAATTTGGAGGAAGGCTTACTTTCTTTTGCTTCAGAGGCTAGGACCAGACTCACTGGGTTAAGGAAGATCAAGTCAGACTGCAGGAGAAATTATCTGACTGTATGAACTGTCAGCTTATGGAAAGGACTCTCACATGAAGAGCTAAATTTCCCTTCACTGAAGTTCAGCAGCAGCTACACCACATCTTGCAGATATGTTCTAGTGCAGCATTTCTCAACCTTAGCCATTATTAAGAATGGTGAACTTCAACACCCAGATTTCCCCAGCCGGCAGGCCGACTGAGGGATTCTGGGAGTTGAAGTCCACCCATCTTAAAAGTGGCCAAATTTGAAAAACACTGATCTAGGGGATCCTGCATTGAGCTGGTAGGTGGATTAGATCAGCAGTCCCGAACTTTGTGGCTTGGAGACCTGGTTGGGGGGGGGGGGGGGAGGAGAAGGAAACTGGACTATGCGAGTGGCAGGCCTGCACATGTTCAGTTGCGCTTGTGTGATGGCCCAACACTCGTGCAAGTCAAGCTACGTGTGTGCACGTACAGTCATATATGCCGGCCTGCCACTTGTGCGACCCGGTTACAAATAGGCCATGGACCAGTAATGGACCACAGCCTGGAGGTTGGGAACCCCTGGATTAGATGACTTCCATGTTCTTTCCCAATTTAACAGATAACAGAGTTGGAAGGGACCTTATAGGTCATCTAGTCCAACCCCCGCCTAAGCAGGAGACCCTACATCATTTCTGACAAATGGCAGTCCAATCTTTTCTTGAAAGTCTCAAGTGATGAAGCTCCCACAACTTCCGAAGGCAACTTCTGTTCCATGGGTTGATTGCTCTCCCTGTCAGAAAATTCCCCCTCATTTCTAGGTTGAATCTCTCCTTGATCAGTTTCCATCCATTATTCCTTGTCTGGCCCTCAGGTGCTTTGGAAAATAGCTTGACCCCGCTCCTCTCTGTGGCAGCCCCTCAAATATTGAAACACGACTATCATGTCTCCCCTGGTCCTTCTCTTGACTAGACTAGCCATGCCCAGTTCCTGCAACCGTTCATCGTATGTTTTACTCTCCAGTCCCCTAATCATCCTGGTTGCTCTTCTCTGTACTCTTTCTAGTGTCTCAACATCTTTTTTATAGTCCAAAACTGGATGCAGTACTCTAGGTGTGGTCTTACTAAGGCTTTATACGGTTAAAAGTGTGAATGCAACTCTTAGGTCTTTTAGTGCCCCAGCTGAATCCATGGTGCGAATACAGCCAATACCCTCCCTATATTCGGGTTCCAAGTGTCCCCTTCAACCAGCCTAGGGCTTCCAATTTCACCCTGACCCACCTGGAAACGGTCCCTCTTCTTCTGCGCAGGTACAGGCATGTAAGCGCTTTCCCTTGTCTTCAACTCATTCAGTTGCAATTCCCCTTTAGCCGTATAATTTAGCTGGTCAATAATCCCAAACACGAAAACGCCTTCTATAACGCCAAAGACCGGACATTCCCGCACACGCTGACCTGCCAGGGACAAAGCCACATATAAGCGCCTTTGCCATCCTGAGGGGCACGGGGAGTGTTCCGCGACCAGCGTACCCACCTTTTCGTAGATTAGTTATGGTCAGGAGGATGTTAATCATCTTGATGGCCCATCCGTCTTCTCGGCTCCTAGTCTTGATGGGCACCAGGTTATGGTCTTGCAGTTCTAGATAGAAGCAGCCAGAAAGAAAGAATGTTGCTTTCCTGCCCTTAAAATTAGCCACTTACCTCTAGAGCATGGGTGCTGAACTTGCCACATCACGTTGCCATCACTGGACGTATCGTGACATTTTTTTCCCCTTCGTGGAGCTGGGATGGGCGTGGCCTGTGCGTGACACATTCGGCCCGCGGGCTGTCAGTTTGACACCCCTGCTCTATAGCAAGGCGGAGTGGTGGCCTAGCGATTAAAATGCTGGGCTTTTTGACTGGAAGGTTCGTCGTTCGAGACCCGAGCACCGCATGATAGGGTGAGCTCCTGTTCCTTGTTCCAATTCCTGCCAACCTAACAGTTCGAAAGCATGAAAATGCGAGTAGATAAATAGGTACCACTTCGGTGGGAAGGTAACAGTGTTCCATGCGGACTCGGCGTATAGTCACATGGACACACAGGACCACAAAAGCATCTTTGGACAACACTGGCTCCCTCGACTAGGAAATGGAGGTGAACGCCTCCCCCCTAGAATTGGACACGACTGGACAGAGAAAACATTTACCTTTTACTCTACAGCAAATTACCCCCCACTCCCCATTACTTTCCTCGTTCCCCTTCACTGGCTTCAAACACAGAGCAAAAGGCAGCTCAAAGAGTGCAGGTAGTCCTCAACTTACAACCATTCGTTTAATGGCCATTCGAAGTTACAATAGCACTGAAAAAAGCAACTTGCGACCAGCCTCGCATTTATGAATGTAGCAGCATTCCCACAGTTACGGGATCAAAACTTGAGTGCTTGGCAACCGGCATGCGCCGGCATTTATGACAGCCGCAGCATCCAGCATTTATGACAGCTGTTTGACAGGGTTTGACAAGTGAGAGAAGCCAGTTTCCTTTAACAGTCTCATGATTCACTTAACAACTGGGCAAAAGAGTCATAAAATTGGGCATGACTCCTTTAATAACTGTCTTGCTTAGCCACAGAAATTCTGGTCCCAACTGTGATTGTTAAGTCTAGGAATACCGGTAGCTCCTGTTTAGAATTACAGCCAGCCAGTTGGCTGTGTCCTTTCTCAGACATGCCATTACATTACTACTCTGGTCCATTTGAGGAGCAATTCCCAGGCATCGGGATGGCCCTTTCACTATGTTTTATTTATTTAATTTTTTGGAAGGGGTGAGTTTTACTGTCTCTTTCTTGAGTTTTTAGGGAGATCTGTGGCTCTACTTTTCTTCTGCATTATTATTATTTTTTCCATTTATCGTTTTTATTTTATTATATAAAATACATAGAAGAGAAGAAACAATAGGAAATTAAGGGAAGGAAAGGGAGCGGGGAAAAGGGGGTGTGAGATACAAGGGGAAAGAGAAAAAGGAAGAAAAGTGGGCATTGACTTCCAACTCTTCTTAACATAGTACAAGATAAACACACTCCAACCTCAACTTTTTGCTTTTACACATTAATGTATAACTAGCCATTCCCTATATTACTAAATCTTTCTAATCAACAAAACCAAGATCAAAGTTGCTTTTTTTTTTCTTCACAAGCACAAATTCCAGAAGTGATATCCATATAAGAACATATTTTCCTCTTTAAATAAAATTCCTGCATTATTGAGCAATTACAAATCTGGTTTAATGTAGCCATTTGAAGATTTATGGACTTCCAACTTCCAGAATTCTGGCTGGCCAGAGAATTCTGGGAGCTGAAGTCCACACATCTTCAAGTTGCCAAGATGGAGAAACACAAGTTTAAAGGATTATGCCATTTCCCCCTTAAAAATGACAGGAAACTACATGGCCTTAATTTTAAGCAATCACACACCAGGTTGGGGATGAGGGCAGGATTCGAAACGATGACCCACTGTTGAAAGATCAAAGTTTCTCTCCTTATTTTGGTAACTTTTTCAGCAGCAATATTGCTGTGGTTTGCCACTATCAACTTCTCAGTCCTATATTCAGTTTACAATCTAATTTATAACTCTGGCATCTCCGGGTGGTCTCCCATCCAAGTACAGGGTGACCCTGATCATCTTTTTAAAGATCAGCCACAACTGCCTAGATCCATGATTGTGAACCTGTGGCACGCGGAGCCATATCTGTGGGCACGTGAGTGTTGCCTTAGCTCAGCTCCAGCACGCATGTGCGCGCCAGCCAGCTTATTTTCGGGCCCACTGGAAGTCGGGAAATAGACTGTTTCTGACCTCCGGAGGACCTCAGGGGGGGGGGCATTTTCGCTCTCCCCAGGCTCCTAGAAGGACTCTGGAGCCTGGGGAGGGCAAAAAATGGGCCTTCCGGTCCCACCGGAAGTTGGGAAACGGGCCATTTTGACCTCTGGAGGGCCTCTGGGGGGGAGGGAGGCCGTTTTTGCCCTCCCCAGGCTCGAAGAAAGCCTCTGGAGCTTGAGAAGAGTGAAATACGGGCCTTCTGGGCACATTGTGCCATCGTATGCCAAAAGTGAGGGGAACGCGGGGGGGTCGTGCGCACATGTGCAGGGGTTTGGGGCACAGGAGGCATTGAATTATGGGTGTGGGCACGCACGAGCATGACCCCGCCTGCTCCGCCCACTTTTGGCATGCGACGACAAAAATATAAGCCATCACTAGCCTAGATGTTGTTCCTTTCCATTGTTAAGTCCCATTCTAAAAGGGCAGTCACATTACCACCAGAACAAAAAAGTTAGTTCTGTGGCACCTTAAGGACTAGCGGTTTTATTATGCAGAAAACACCCACTAATTTACAGATAGAAAATGTGGACGTGTTCATAACATCTCAAGGATCCTATATCCCACCCCTTAGAATGCAATTTATTAAAGAAAGTAGAGAGAAGAGTAGAATTTAACCCAAACATCCAAATGACTGATCCAGTTACCTCTGGCAAGATGGATGGACTTTCCTGTATTTAAGACAATTGTTGTCTTCTCTGGCAATTGCACACTTGGCTTTTCTTTGTGATAAACTGCCTGTTGCTCACACCATACTTGAGCAGAGAGATCTGTGACGCAGAGATAGCGCAGGTGGAAAGCTTCGAGAGGCGTTCTCCTCATTCTCTTTCTCTTTGCTGTCCTCTTCTTCCTTTCTTCCACATTAGCTGTCCGAGAATCAACATGCTGAGGCCTGGGACCACTTAGGAGTTGGGGTTCCCTGTCATGAGCATGCAAGAAGTTTGGATTATCATGTCCTAAAAGTGCTTTTGAGAGAGAGAGAGAGAGAGATATTTTTGACTGAGGCGCCTTACCTCCAGCAGTCTTAAGGAAGACCGTTCTTTCCATGCTTCCAAGTGTTGGGGGAAATATAGAATAGAATAGATAGAATAGAATTCTTTATTGGCCAAGTGTGATTGGACACACAAGGAAATTGTCTTGGTGCATATGCTCTCAGTGAACATAAAAGAAAAGATACGTTCATCAAGAATCATAAGGTACAACACTTAATGATAGTCATAGGGAACAAATGATACAAGCAACAAAGTTACAGTCATACAGTCATAAGTGGGAGGAGATGGGTGGTGGGAACGATGAGAAGATTAATAGTAGTGCAGACTTAGTAAATAGTTTGACAGTGTTGAGGGAATTACTTGTTTAGCAGAGTGATGGCATTTGGGGAAAAAACTGTCCTTGTGTCTAGTTGTTCTGGTGTGCAGTGCTCTATAGCGTCGTTTTGAGGGTAGGAGTTGAAACAGTTTATGTACAGAATGCGAGGGGTCTGTAAATATTTTCACAGCCCTCTTTTTGACTGGTGCAGTATACAGGTCCTCAATGGAAGGCAAGTTGGTAGCCATTGTTTCTGCCTGGTTCAGATCCAAATGGGGACAAAGACCCTGGAAACATGGGGACCAATTGGAAAGATGGTTTAATGGTGAAGCAGAACCACCAAGCTCCGTGTGATTCTGGGTAGCTGACCCCCCCCCCCCCCGGTTTGATGAGTATCATGGATTTTTATACAGTTTGTTCTACAGCATTTTGTAATTTAAGAGGCTCATTTTGTGTATTTTGTTATTTGATTTTAATTAGCTTGTCTCTTGAAGGCCAGGCAATGAGTTGGGGTTTTAAAATCTTGTTTAACAAATGTAACTAATCCTAGATGCTGGCTTCCTTGTTTTGTTTTGTTTTTTTAATCCTGTCTTGAATGGATTACCAAATCTGCATTTCTAAAAGTTGGCTCCTTAAATTTCTACTTGGGGCAGAGAGCTGAGGTTCTGAGTTTCTTTTTTTTTTTAGAAACAAGTTTCTCCTTGAGGGAAAAGATAATATTCTGCCTTTTTAATATTTCCTAAAATATTCCATTCTTCTAAGAGGGGTGGGTGCTGCTAACTTTCTACACAAGCAATGTGTTAGTTAACCAGATAAGACGGAGATCCACAAATGCTGCACACGGAGTAAGGATCACTCTAAATCACACACAAGTGATTTAGAGGAGGGGACTCCAACCTTGCCAACTTGTGGACTTCAGCTCCCAGCATTCCTGAAGTCCACAAGTCATAAAGTGTTACACCTCTCCTGTGCGAGCTGCACTTGTTGCCGGTGGTCCTTCGGATTCGCTTCAATGTGCTGGTACTTACCTATAAAGCCTTACATGGCATGGGCCCGGGGTACTTGCAGGACCACCTCCTACCAGCCTCCCACCGCCCAGTGTGTTCACATAGGGCTGCCCTCTTCCGGGTGCCATTGGGCAGACAATGTTTTTTTTTTTTTAATTTGATTTATATGCCGCCCTTCTCCGGAGACTCAGGGCGGCTTACAATGCGTTAAGCAATAGCCTTCATACTTTTGTATGTTTTATACAAAGTCAGCTTATTGCCCCCACAAACTGGGTCCTCATTTCACCTACCTTAGAAAGGATGGAAGGCTGAGTCAACCTTGAGCCTTGGAGAGATTCGAACCAGCAGAAATTGCAGGCAGCTGTGTTAATAACAGGGTGCACTAAACCCCTGTACTATCAAGGCTCTTGATGTTGGCTGGTGGCGCCCAGGATGAGGGCGTTCTCTGTGGCCGCACTGACCCTCTGGAATGAATTACCCACTGGGCTCCGGACGGCCCCTGACCTCCGCTCTTTCCACGGTGGCCTGAAGACATGGCTTTTTCAGCAAATCTCCTGATCTACTGGGAGTTTTTAGTTTAACTGTTGGGGATTTTAATTGGATTATTTTAGCATTAACTTATTGTTTGCTTGTTTTTATTGTTGTGAGCCGCCCTGAGTCCTTCGGGAGAAGGGCGGCATATAAATATGAATAAAATAAAATAAAATAAATAAAGTTGGCAAGGTTGGAGACCCCTGATTCAGAGGTATTCAGTAGGATCACATCCCACAAAAGAGTAACAAGAATCACAGAGATGATGGGAAAGACCAGTTAAGTCAGAGGTCTTCAAACTTGGCCGCTTTAAGACATGTGGACTTCAACTTCCAGAATTCTCCAGCCAGCCGTGGGAGTTGAAATCCACAAGTCTTAAAGCGGCCAAGTTTGAAGACCTCTGAGTTAAGTCACTGACTCCCGGCCTGTTTAGGATTGCATTTAGGATAGCACATTATTTTGCCTTTCACTAGGGTGTGTAGTAATATTGCAGAAACTGTCTTTCTACTTTTAATCCTGGGCCAGGCAGTTTGTTTCCTTTTATTTATTAAACGTTTATGCCTCCCTTTACAAGGTGACCCCCCCCACCCTATACTTTTCTTAAATCCCCCACGGGAGCGCAAATGCGGGCGGAGAAAAAAAAAAACACGCAAGGCACAAACCCGCGTTCGCTTTAGTCCCGTGGCACATCCGAGGCTGCAAGGGTGTTTCCATGAGTTGCGCGGCAACGCGGGTTCGAGAACCCCCAAAGGCGGCTTAACCGTTAAAAAAACGGCGCAACCGAGCGCGTTAAGTTCGTGGGTGGCTCTGGGGACCGCGCACACCAAGGACGGGGGCTTCAAACCGAGGTTTTGTGAAGCGGGGCCAGCCCTGTCCCGCGAACCGCAACCCTAGAGAAACAAAAGTCCCCCGCCGCTCACCCGATCTTCGGCTCTTCTATCTGCAACAACTCGGAGTCGCTCAGGTCGGAGAAACCCGAGGCGGCCTCGGGGTCTTGCAATCCGGAGTCACGCCCGGACATGTTTCGCGCTTCGTTTTCTTCTTCTCACAGCAGGATCGTCGTCAGCTGCCCGAAGGAGGAGCCTGAAAGTGAGTAACTGCCTATCTTTTCTTTCTTTCCGCCTCAGATGCGCTTTTTGTCCTCGTTCCGGTTCCCACCCAGCCACCCAAAGATACGTAGACGCCTCTCCGCCTCGCCAGTGAGGGACTGTGGATGTTGAGCCCTTAGAAAGTGCAGAGAAGAGCAACAAAGATGATTAGCGGACTGGAGGCTAAAACATATGAAGAACAGTTGCAGGAACTGGGTATGTCTAGTTTAATGAAAAGAAGGACTAGGGGAGACATGATAGCAGTGTTCCAATATCTCAGGGGCTGCCACAAAGAAGAGGGAGTCAAGCTATTCTCCAAAGCACCTGAGGGCAGGACAAGAAGCAATGGGTGGAAACTAATCAAGGAAAGAAGCAACTTAGAACTAAGGAGAAATTTCCTGACAGAACAATTAATCAGTGGAACAACTTGCCTCCAGAAATTGTGAATGCTCCAACACTGGAAGTTTTAAAGAAGAGATTGGATAACCATTTGTCTGAAGTGGTGTAGGGTTTCCTGCCTAAGCAGGAGGTTGGACTAGAAGACCTCCAAGCTAGGTCCCTTCCAATTATGTTATTCTAATTCAAGAAAGAAAGAGAGAGAGAGACAGACAGACAGACAAAGAAAAAAGGGAGGGAGGGAGGGAGGGAGGGAGGGAGGGAGGAAGGAAGGAAGGAAGGAAGGAAGGAAGGAAGGAAGGATGGATGAACCTATTTTCCAAAGCACCAGAGGGCAGGACAAGAAACAATGGATGGAAACTAATCAAGGAGAGAAGCAACCTGGAATTAAGGAGAAACTTCCTAACAGTGAGAACAATTAACCAGTGGAACAGCTTGCCTTCAGAAATCGTGGGCGCTCCATCACTGGAGGTTTTTAAGAAGAGGCTGGACAGTCACTTGTCTGAGATTGTATAGGTTCTCCTGCTTGAGTAGGGGGCTGGACTAGAAGACCTCCAAGGTTCCATTCCATTCCATTCCATTCCCACTCCCTTCATCAAGGAGAGAAGCAACCAGAACTAAGAAGGCCTTTTCTTTGTGGTTTATGCTGTTCTTACTTTTAATCAAGACAGGATATCTCTAGGCAGAACTTTATTGGCTAAGGCAGCATTTCTTAGCTGAGGAATTGCCAGGTATGTGGAGTTAGGGGACTGAAGGCTAAAATATATGAAAAACGGTTGCAGGAATTGGGCATGTCCAGTTTAATGAAAACAAGGACTAGGGGTGACATGATAGCAGTCTTCCAATATCTGAGGGGCTGCCATGAAGAATTGGTCGACCTGTTCTCCGAAGTACCTGAAGGCAGGACAAGAAGCAATGGATGGAAACTAGCCAAGGAGAGAAGCAACCTAGAACTAAGGAGAAATTTCCTGACAGAACAATTAACCAGTGGAACAACTTGCCTCCAGAAGTTGTCCAACACTTGTCCAGAAAGGTATATAACCCTGCTTGGCCAGAGGGTTGGACTAGAAGACGTCCAAGATCCCTTCTAACTCTGTTCTATTCTCTATTCTAATGGTTGCAGCTTCAGGGTTGTTTCTGAACAATGCAGTGCAGTTGTGCTTTGATTTTTCAGCGTTTCTCCAGCTTGGCAACTTTAAGACATGATTTAAAAGTTTCTAAAATGGAGAAATGCTGATCTTTATCCTGCCTTTGTTTTTAATCTATCTCATTGTTTTTCCAGTGAAAAATGTTTTTGCTTTAAAACAAAACATTTTTTATTGAAGGTTTAAATAACAATCCTGAAAGAGAATACAAGCTAAACTCTGAAAGAAAGAAAAGAAAAGAAAAAAAGGAAAGAAGGAATAATAATAATAATAATAATAATAATAATAACAACAACAACAACAAGTACATTCGACGAATTCGTAAGATATTAATGTCCAAATTGAGTGGAGGAAACATCATAAAAGCCATAAATACCTGGGCTATACCTGTGATTAGATACTCTGCAGGAATAATTGACTGGACCCAGATGGAGTTAAACAATTTGGACAGAAAAACAAGGAAGCTTATGACAATGAATCATGCCTTGCACCCTAAAAGTGATGTTGACCGATTATATTTACCAAGAGCAGAGGGTGGTCGAGGACTCCTACAAGTAAAGCAGACTGTGGAAGAAGAAAAATGCAGCTTGAATGGTTACATCCAGAAAAGTGAAGAACCAATGATTAAGGAAGTAAATAAAGGAGGCCTTTTAAAGACGACTAAAACAAAAGCAGAATATAAGAAAGAAGTAATTGAGCAGCGAGCTGAAAATTGGAAACACAAAGCTCTGCATGGCCAATACTTGAAAAGTATTGAAGGCAAAGCTGACCAGAAACTAACTTGGAACTGGTTAAGATCAGGAGTACTGAAAAAAGAAACAGAAAGCTTTATTTTGGCAGCTCAAGAACAAGCCCTAGCCACAAACTGTATGAAGGCAAAAATTCAACATGTTACCACCAACAGCAAATGCCGCCTCTGCAATGAAAAAGAAGAGACAGTTGACCACCTGATCAGTGGGTGCAGCAAAATTTCACAAACTGACTACCTACAACGACATGACCGTGTTGCTAAAATCATTCACTGGAAATTGTGCCAGAAGTTTGGATTTGAGTACAGCAAAAACCACTGGGAACATCAGGTTGAGAAAGTTTTAGAGAATGAGAAACTCAAGATCTTGTGGGACTTTAGGATTCAGACTGACAGGCACTTGGTCCACAACACACCTGACATAACAATAGTTGAAAAGAAAAAAGTATGGTTCATTGACATTGCAATACCTGGTGATGCACGAATTGAAGATAAGCAGCAAGAAAAAATCACAAAGTACCGGGACTTACAAATTGAAGTTGAGCGACTGTGGAAAAAGAAATCGTGTGTTGTCCCGATTGTAATTGGAGCCCTCGGAGCAATACCCAAAGGGCTACCCCGCTATTTAGAAATTCTAAATTTGCCGGACTTGAACATTTTGACTCTACAAAAAACCACCTTACTCGGAACAGCTTACATCCTCCGACGATACCTTAACAGTTCCTAGGTCCTTGGTTAGGACTCGAGCTGCTGAGCTATTAACCAGCCTCAAAGGCTGTGAATCTCACTAAAGATTAACCAATAATAATAATAATAATAATAATGGGTACAGAAGCAAAGAGAAAGAATAAGCGAAAGAAAAATGTTTGCTGCCTTTGAGTTATTTATAAAAATAAAGGCAAGATAAAAATAAATATATAAATTTACCTGATGCACTAAACTTGGTTAACCTGTGGATAGTTCAACATTTGCAATATTTTTGGGTATGTCATTGTCAAGCAAAATGAAGCCTCCATGTTCAAGAGCAGAATGATTACTTGTTCCTAGAGTTCCTCAGGGAGTGGATTCAAAATGGAGGCCCCAACCTTGAGATAAAAGCCCCATTTTTTTACATGTGGTGAAATGCCACCAGAAGATCCTGAGTTCTAATCCTGTCTTCGGCATGAAAGCTGGTTTGATGACTTTGAGCCAATCAGTAGGGGACTGTGAGTTCTAGTCCCGCCTTAGGCATGAAAGACAGCTGGATGACTTTGGGCCAGTCCCTTTCTTTTAGCCCAACCTACCTCACAGGGTTGTGTGTTATAGGGAAATTAGGAGGAGGAGGTGTGTTGGATATGTTCGCTGCCTTGAGTTATTTCTTGAAGTAATAAAAGCTGAATGCAAATAAAAAAATTAGGTATGTTTGCTGCCTTGAATTATTTATGAAAATAATACTGACAGGATATAAATCAATTTTGACTTTTTGGACTCTCCCTGTGGACACTTTTGGGTGTTGTCCTATTCAAATATATCTCTTTTTACTGTAAAACATATGATGGGAAAAGATCGATACTGTGCAATTTGTCCAATTCCTTGTGCTGTGCAATTTGTTGGAAGTTAAGGGAAAACGGGTTTTTTGGAGCATTTATGTCAAACGTAGCAACTTTAAGACATGTGAACTTCAACAGGTTGGCTGGGGAATTCTGGGAGTTGAAGTCCACATGTTGCCAAGTTTGAGAAAACTGATTTAGGGGTTCCTGCGACAGAGCAGTTGAAACCCCCCCCCCATTCCCAAATCTTAGCATCCAATTCAGAGTTATCCAAAATCACAGGTTATCTGTTCTGGCTTAAATATCCTTCAAGGGATATAAGTATGACATTCCAGTTTCCACTAGAGGGTGATCTAATCTTTAATATTAAGGAAATCAATACTTAAAAAACTTACAGCAAATGACTGATTTGTAAGATCTGTTGTGCTTTCACATGAAATCAGTGTTGATCATTAAACAAAAACCCCATCTCTTAATTTATTCTTTTTTTCAGGGTGCATGGAAAAGAATCTCATTCTGCAGCTATATTGCTTTAAAAAGTAGAATTGTGCAATGTTTTTTTCTCTGCGTCCAGAATCCACTTTCCTTCGTCAACCTTGATGATGGATCTTTCCATTTCAAGTTTTCTGATAGAATGAATTTCTTTGGAGTGGCTTTCCAGACTGCGCACATGTGGGAAAGCCTAGGGAACAAAGCCAATTATCCAGAATGCTGGACAGAATTTTTGAACCAACAGACTCTAAATGAAAACAAATCTTTCCAGGCATCTCATCCCACCCACCCCCTTCTCCAGGGTGAATGAGTATTAATCTTCCCAGCGGGGAAACAAAGATAGGGGGTGTAATTGTCCCCATAATAGAAATATTAGCAATTTATCTCTCTAAAAGCTCACCCTGGAATATAAATGGCCTTCCTGTCACTGCAGTTATTTATGAAACTACTTCACCGGAAGAACTGCAGGCGCGTCTTAAGAGTTGTCATCTCTGGCAACTTCACTCCTGCAAGCAGCTTCTCTAAAGGCTGATGAAAGGGATCTTGGAGTCTTCATGGACAACCAATTATATATGAGATAACAGTGTGCGGCGGCAGCCAAAAATGCCAATGCAATCCTAAATTGTATTAACAGAGGGATACAATCAAGATCAAGTGAGGTACTAATACCACTCTATAAAGACCTAGTAAGACCACACCTAGAATACTGCATCTAGTTTTGGTCACCACACTATGAAAAAAAATGTTGAGATGCTAGAGTGCAGAGAAGAGCAACCAGGATGATTAGGGGACTAGAGGCTAAAACATATAAAGAAAGGTTGCTGGAATTGGGTATGTCTAGTTTAATGAAAAGAAGGACTAGGGGTGACTTGATAGCAATGTTCCAATATTTGAAGGGCTACCACAGAGAGGAGGGAGTCAAGCTATTTTCCAAGGCACCTGAAGATCAGACAAGAAATAATGGATGGAAATTGGTCAAGGAGAGATTCAACCTGGAAATAAGGAGGAATTTTATGACAGTGAGAGCAATCAACCAATGGAACAGCTTGCCTTCAGAAGTTGTGGGAGTTTCATCATTGGAGGCTTTCAAGAAGAGACCTAGAAACATCTGTCCGAAATGGTGTAGGGTCTCCTGCTTGGGCAGGGAGTTGGACTAGATGACCTATAAGGTCGCTTCCAACTCTGTTAATCTGTTAAAAGAACTGAAGAAGGATAGGGACTGTTAACAGGTCTTTAGGCTGAACAAGGGGGTCGAATTCAATCCCGAGGAAGTGAATTCCCATGAAATTTGCAAGTTTGATTGTTGATCTCCAACATGTTGGGGCTTAATTGGTTAACTGGTAAGTGGATTCTCAGGCTTCAAATGCCTGAACTAAAATGCTTCCCTTTTGGAGCATCGTGAGCAGGCGGCTTGGTGGCCCGGCTGGAGAGAGGGAGAGGCGTGTGGCAATCCGGCGCACAGAAGAGAAGCCTTTGGGCACCGCTTGCAAAAGTACAGCTGCATGTGGAAACATTCACATGTGTGCACTGATCTGCCTTTTGTGCTGCCCAATTCCAAATAGGCCACAGCTTGGTAGTGGCCTGTGGCCCGGAGGTTGGGGACGGGGTGAAATGCTACTGGTTCGTACCAGTTCAGGCGAACCAGTAGTAAAAAAAGCTACCAGTTTGTCTGAACCTGTATTTCCGATGATCAGCTGTGCCGCACGATTTATATTTGCTAGAAAGCAGGAAATCCTGCTTTTTAACAAATCTAAATCGCGTGGCACAGCTGTTTCCCCCCCTTGCTGTTCTACTTACCTTGTTAAGCCTCCTTTTTCCACGCGAAGTGCGCATTTGATGTGCACTGTGCATGCGCGCATGCAGCATGTGTTTGGCGCACCGCATGTGCATGCAGCATGCATTTGGCATGCACCGCACATGCGTGGGCAGCGAACCTGTGGCAAACTGCAGAGGATTTCACCACTGGTTGGGGACCTCTGGGCTAAATGACTTCAAAGGTTCCTTTTGATCCTTAAACTCTTAAACTGTGATAGTTTTTTGTTTAGCTTCTTTCAAGATTAGCCAAGTAGCTCTGCTCTGCCATCTCCCAGAACAATGTTGGCTACTATGTTGTTTGTAACAATAAAATAAACTAAGCAAAGTATAAAAACAAACCGAAAACAATTCCATAGTTGGATGTTCTCGCCTCAAAGTATATTAGTTTCCCTTGATTTTTCTAATAATGCCATAATCAAATATCTATTGCTCCTTGCTCATGAAGCAAACCGGTTATCAGTGGGCCAATTTAGTTTCTCTACTGGTAAATTTCTGACTTCTTCTGAACAGAAATAGCACTTACGGTTGAGGAGGGCTGCGCTGCCAAAAGCAATAAGCAGGGCCAGATGAAAAATTTAAATGAAATCCCATATCCATTTCATTGAAATGAAATCTACTTAAGAAAAGCACCTTACTTCCTATTTTTAATCAGTTTCTCCTTTCTCTCACATTGGATTTTACAGCCTAGAAACAATTTTTGTCATAGTTTGGGGTTTGTGTGTGTGTGTGTGTGTGTGTGTGAGAGAGAGAGAGAGAGAGAGAGAGAGAGAGACATCTGCAGATGGGAGCCAACAAAGTCAGGTTGGGGGTTGCAATCATGTGATGAACCCCCTGCCTCTTCTCACCGGGGCAATGCATATAGAAAAGGGGCGGGGCTTCAGTTCTGCAATTACAACCGCCATCTTGATTTTTTTGACAGCACCCTCCCTCCTGCTGGTCCACCTCTTCCTTTCCAGGTTGTGGATGCTGACTGAGATCCTTGAAATTCAAACTGGGAGAATAGAATGGAATGGAATGGAATATATAGAATGGAATATATGAAATGGAATATGGGGAAATGGAATGGAATGGAATTGAGAATGGGAATTGGAATTAGTAGAAGTAGAAAATAGAAATGGAATAGAATATAGGTCCTCGACTTAAAACAGTTGATTTAGTGACCGTTCAAAGCTACAACAGCACTGAAAAAATGACTTTTTCACAGTTACAACCTTTGCAGCATCCCCATGATCATGTGATCAAAATTCAGATGCTTGGCAACTGCTTCATACTTATGACTGTTGCAGCATCACGTGATCCGCTTTTGTGACTTTCTGACCAGTACAGTCAACGGGGAAGCCAGATTCACTTAACAAACGTGTTACTAACTTATCAACTGCAGTGATTCACTTAACAACTGTGGCAAGAAATGTCATAAAATGGGGCAAAACTCACTTAACAGATTCTCACTTTACAACATAAATTTTGGGCTCGCTTGTGGTCGTAAGTCGAGGACTACTTGTGGAATGGAATGGAATGGAATGGAATAGAATAGAATTAATAGAATAAGAATAGAATAGAATAGAATAGAATAGAATAGAATAGAATAGAATAAGAATAGAATAATGAAGAATGGAATGGAATGGAATGGAATATAGAATGGAATGGAATGGAATAGAAATAGAATAGAATAGGATAGGATAGGATAGGATAGGATAGGATAGGATAGAATAGAATAGAATAGAATAGAATAGAATAGAATAGAATAGAATAGAATAGCCTTCCATCCTTCCGAGGTAGGTAAAATGAGGACCTGGTTTGTGGGGGCAATAAGCTGACTGTATAAAAATAGAACACCGCTTAGGGGTGCCCAAAAGCCCTACTAAGCAGGTATAAACAAAAGTATGAAGGCTATTGCTTAAAAGCATTGTAAGCCGCCCTGAGTCTCCAGAGAAGGGCAGCATATAAATCAAACGAATAGAATAGAATGAATAGAATAGAATAGAATAGAATAGAATAGAATAGAATAGAATAGATACTTCAGTGGCCAAGTGTGATTGGACACGCAAGGAATTTGTCTCAATGGAACTGTGGTAGTTAGGGAATTTGGGGAGTTGAAGTCCACCCATGTAAAAGTTGCCCGTTTTGAATTTCAAGGATCCCATCAGGTGGTGAGAAAGGGAAGTGAGAAGAGCAGAGTTTGTTTTAGGCAGCTTTATAAATCCAATAAATACATAAATCCAGCCTGTTCCCTGTCCCTTGTTTTTCTGCCACCCTTACTGAGCTTCTGTAATATGTTGCCAGGATCAGGTCTCCTGCTTGAGCATGGGGTTGGACTAGATGACCTATAAGGTCCCTTCCATCTATTCTATTCTATTCTATTCTATTCTATTCTATTCTATTCTATTCTATTCTATTCTATTCTATTCTATTCTATTCCATTCCATTCCATTCCATTCCATTCCATTCCATTCCATTCTTCTGTTCTGTTCTGTTCTGTTCTACTCTACTCTACTCTACTCTACTCTACTCTACTCTACTCTACTCTACTCTACTCTACTCTATTCTATTCTAGTGAGATTATGCCATGCAAAACATATACGTTTCCCTCTTTAATTATGGTCCTGTGATTTCACCAAAGAGCCAGCTGGCAAGTTTATTGAAACGTTTCTGTACCTCTTTTTCATGTTGTTATTTTTCATGTTTACTCTTTCCCTTCATTACACGATATGCCAGGAGTTGTAGGCATTTGTTGGGCAGCAATCATGTGTAAAAATGAGATTCTGGGGGTAGCTGCGTGGGTGCTAAACCAAGCAGGATTTAGAAATCCATCTCATTTCCTTGCCAAAGATTGAAGAGCATGGCAAAGATTTGGACATTTAAACTTGAGATATGTTCTGCCATCAGTGTGAGATTCCTTTGTTCAAAGCTTTCGGGAGTTTAATGAACTGAACACCAGATGGCACTGAAATACTAGAAATAAGAGATAAAAAGGAACTTGGGGTGGCTGAGGATGTGATTCTTGCTATGGTTTTTTTAAAGCATGCATCAGTTTGCATTTGCCAATACAGGCATCACAAGGCTGTTAGTTGTTATTTAGTTAATTCAATGGATATAGCTGCCCTTCTTCAACAGTGACCTTGAGTAGCTAACAGCAAGAAAAAGTCCAGCAAAAAGACCCAAAAGTACAAGAGTCGCAGACAAGCAGAAGTCGAGGTTAAAAACCAAAAATAGAAAGAAATGTTAATGCAGCCATTTCAATGCAAACATTTCACAGGCTCCAGTTGACCCTTTGACCCCACCTATGCCTGGGGATCGCCATATCTTCAAGACCTTTTGAAAGGGCAATAGGTTTGGGCCATTGTCTAGATCAGTGATGGCTAACATTTTTGCCATTGTGGGCCAAAAGCGGGGGGAGCATGGTGTGTGTGTGTGTGTGTATGCGTGTGCCCACACCCATAATTCTATGCCTCTCGTGCATGCGCCCGTGACTCCCCCCACTTTTGGCTCACGGTGGGCACGGTAGGCCCATTTTTTGCTCTCCCCAGGCTCCAGAGCCTCTCTAGGAGCCTGGAGAGGGCGAAAATGGCCTTCCCCACACACCCCCAGAGGCCCTCTGGAGGCCGGAAACAGCTCATTTGCTGACTTCTGGTGGGACTGGAAGGCTTGTTTTTTGCTCTCCCCAAGCTCCAGAGCCTCTCTAGGAGCCTGGGGAGGGCGAAAACGGCTTTCCCCACCACACCAGAGGCGCTCTGGAGGCCGGAAACAGCCCATTTGCTGACTTCTGGTGGGACTGGAAGGCTCGTTTTTGCTCTCCCCAAGCTCCACAGCCTCTCTAGGAACCTGGGGAGGGCGAAAACGGCCTTCCCCACCCCGCCAGACACCCTCTGGAGGCCGGAAACAGCCCATTTGCTGACTTCTGGTGGGACTGGAAGGCTCATTTTTTTGCTCTCCCCAAGCTCCAGAGCCTCTCTAGGAGCCTGGGGAGGGCGAAAATGGCCTTCCCCACCAGCCCCAAAAGGCCCTCTGGAGGCCGGAAACGGCCCGTTTGCCGACTTCCGGTCCCACCGGAGCTGAGCTCGCGTGCCCACCGATATGGTTCCACGTGCCACCTGTGGCACGCGTGCCATAGGTTCACCATCACAAGTCTAGATCAAGGGTATCCAATCTTGACCACTTCAAGACTTGTGGACTTCAACTCCCAGAATTCCCCAGCACACAGCCTATTCTCCAGGGCACCTGAGGGCAGGACAAGAAGTAATGGATGAAGAGAAGAGATTGACCCCCTCTTGCTTGTGGATCTCCTCAGATATTGGAACACTGCTATCATGTCACCCTTAGTCCTTCTTTTCATTAGACTAGACCCGTGATGGCGAACCTATGGCATGAGTACCACAGGTGGCACGCAGCGCCCTCTCTGTGGGCATGTGAGCCATTGCTCCAGTTTAGCTCTGCCGCACATGCACGTGTGCCTCCCGCCTGCCAGCTGGTCGTCAGGTCTCTGTGCGGCATGCATGTGGGGCGTGGCGTGTGTGGGGGGCACGTATGCATGTGCGGGGGGTGGGGCGCATGCACGGGAGCATCATTTTGGTGGTGCAGGCATTTTGCATGCGCTTTGGGCACTCAGTCCAGAAACGGTTAGCCATCACTGGACTAGACATACCCAATTCCAGCAACCGTTCTTTATATGTTTTAGCCTACGGTCCCCTAATCATCTTTGTTGCTCTTCTCTGCATTCTTTCTAGAGTCTCCACATCTTTTTTTTACATCATGGTGACCAAAACTGGATGCAGTATTCCAAGTGTGGCCTTACCAAGGCATTATAAAGTGGTATTAACACTTCACGTGATCTTGATTCTATCCCTCTGTTTATGCAGCCTAGAACTGTGTTGGCTTTTTTGGCAGCTGCTGCACACTGCTGGCTCATATTTAAGTGATTGTCCACTAGGACTCCAAGATCCCTCTCACAGTTACTCTCAGCCTCTCAGGAACCGTCTGTCCGAAGCCGGGTAATGCACAACACACACACAATGGATCGGCTAATATAACCCAGGTTTTAATCTCGGTTAACGTGACGGTTTACAGAAAACACTGGTGCCGTGACTTCAGCTCAAAGATGGAGTCGGCTGGTTGCTCCGTCGCTGCGTTTTTATTGGCGTTATCGGATGAACCTCAGCTGTAGCAAATTTGAATGTGCCACCCATTTCCTCCCATTCGAAGGGCGGGAGACGCTGGGTGATGATGTCATCAGCTGTCATTGCCGTCACTCGCTCTTTGGATTGCCCGTTTCCCTCCCGATTCCCTGTTTCCCCATACCGTCCGTCACCTATCACCACCACCGTGTGTCCTATTCGCACAATCCCCTCCACCGTGCTCCGACGCTTATTCCGGGTGTCCTCCTGAACAACCCTCCCCTTCATAGGCAGGGTCAGGTCCATCAGAACGGTGCTGTGTCGAGGAGATTTGCTGCTTGACAGTTACTACTATTGAGCCAGGCACCATCCATTCTATACGTGTGGGTTTGGTTTTTCATGCCTAAGTGTATAACTTTATTTTTCTCACTACTGAATTACATTTTGCTAGATAGGGCCCAGTGTTCAAGCCCTCTGGATCTTGAGCCCATCATCTGGACTATTGGCTATTCCCACCAGCTTAGTGTTATCTACAAACCTGATGAGTCCCCCTTCTATCCCCTCATCTAAATCAGATGGAAACTAACCAAGGAAAGAACCAACCTAGAACTAAGGAGAAATTTATTGTCGGTTAGAATAAATTAATGAGTGGGACGACTTGCCTCGAGAAGTTGTGGGTGCTCCAATACTGAAGGATTTTAAGGACAGCTGTTTGTCCAAAATGGTATAGATCTCCTGCTTGAGCAGGGGGTTGGTCTAGAAGACCTCTAAGTTCCCTTCCAACTCTCTTATTCTGTATAAGAATCACTAGTAATTAAATATAACAATATTAAGGCTAGAATGCTAACATTCAGTGGTGTCTGTCTATTCAATTCCTGGTTGCAAATTATTTGATTTGTTATGTCTATGGACTATTTCAGCAGAAAATACAAAAACCATCAATAACATGTGAATGAAGACCAAAACTAAGCAATCTTAACAAAATATATATCATTGGCATTCCCCCCCGTACTGCAGAGGGGGAAAAGAAGAAGATGCCTTTTCGTTTACAAACACTCCGCCGACATGAATTTATTATTTTTATTGGTTGGCTTGAAAAGCAACAGGAGAGAATCAACTCCAAATGAGGCATTTTTCAGAGTAGGAAACCTGCTGAGAAATGCTTATCTGACATCCTGGTGGGGGAAACATCCCCCCCAAAGAGGGCGGAGTTTCGATATTATGATTGCAACCACCTTCTTTCATTTTTTTAAACTTTCCTTCACTGGCTGATCTTTGAATCAATGGGTCCAATTCAGGGTGCTGGTTGTCACCTTTAAAGCCCTACATGGCTTGGGACCAGGTTATTTGCAGGACCATCTTTTCCCAGTCACATCTACCTGACTCACCAGAGTGGGAAGGCAAGGCATGTTTCAGCTCCTCTCTCTTATGGAGGTCTGTCTAGTACAGTGATGGCTAACCTTTTTGCTGTTGCGTGCCAAAAGCGGGGGGGAGTGGGGGGGGTCATGTGCACATGCATGCCCACACCCATAATTTAATGCACCCTGCCCCCCCATGCATGTGCGCATGACCCCCCGCGCTCCTCCTGCTTTTGGCACGCGATGGCATGGTGGGCCAGAGGCTTTCTAGGAGCCTGGGGAGGACGAAAACAGCCTTCCCCATTCCCACACCCAGAGGCCCTCTGGAGGCAGGAAACAGCCCGTTTCCTGACTTCTGGTTGGCCCGAAAATCAGCTGGCCAGTGCGCGCATGCATGCTGGAGCTTAGCTAGGGCAACACCCACAGATATCGCTCCGCGTGCCACAGGTGGCACGCGTGCCACAGGTTCGCCATCCTGGGTCTAGTAGGACCAAGAAGAATAGAATAGAAGAGGAGTCTCCAAAGTTGGGAACTTTAAGACTTGTGGACTTCAACTCCCTGAAGTCCCACAAGTCTTAAAGTTCCCAACTTTGGAGATCCCTGGAATAGAATAACAGAATTGGAAGGGATCTTTGGGGGTCTTCTAGTCCAACCCAGACAAATGGTTATCCAATCCCTTCTTAAAAACATCCAGTGTTGGAGAATTCACAACTTCTGGAGGCAAATTATTCTACTGGTTAATAGCATAGCATAGCATAGCATAGCATAGCATAGCATAGCATAGCATAGCATAGAATTTTTTATTGGCCAAGTGTGATTGGACACAGAAGGAATTTGTCTTGGTGCATATGCTCTCAGTTACATAAAAGAAAAGATACATTCATCAAGAATCATAAGGTACAACATTCAGTGACAGTCATACAGTACAATAGGAAACAATATCAATATAAATCATAAGGATACAAGCAACAAGGTTACAGTCATACAGTCATAAGTGGAAGGAGATAGGTGATGGGAACGATGAGAAGATTAATAGTAGTGCAGACTTAGTAAATAGTTTGACAGTGTTGAGGGAATTATTTGTTTAGCACAGTGGTGGCATTCAGGAAAAAACTGTTCTTGTGTCTAATTGTTCTGGTGTGCAGTGCTCTATAGCGTCATTAATTGTGCTAATTGTCAGGAAATTTCTCCTTAGTTCTAGGTTGCTTCTTTCCTTGATTAGTTTCCATCTATTGCTTCTTGTCCTGCCTTCAGGTGCTTTGGAGAATAGCTTGACTCCCTCTTTTTTGTGGCAGCCCCTGAGATATCGGAACATGTCATATCACTCCTATCCCTTCTTTTCATTAAACTAGACATGCCTGATTCCAGCAACCATTCTTTATATGTTTTAGCCTCCAGTCCCCTAATCATCTTTGTTGCTCTTCTCTGCACTATTTCTAGAGTCTCCACATCTTTTTTACATTGTGGTTTAAAAGGGCCTTCTCATTGGTGGCTCCCTCCCTGTGGAACATCATCCCTATGGAAATAAGATTGGTCCCCACTTGGACACTCTTTTGCTAGGCCATGAAGATCTGGCTTTGCCTATGAGCCTGGAGACCTCAAAGTGGGATGGAACCTATTAAGTGGCTCATTTGATTGTTCTCATTGGTGGATGGAGTGGGGAGGTTACTGTTTTTTATTTTATCTATTTTATTGTACTTGTATTGGGCATTTATCCTTGAAAGCTGCCTGGAGTCTCTGAGACTGAGTTGGGCAGCCCTATAAATTTTCTTAAATAAAATCAATAAAATAAATTAAGTGTGCACTCCAAATCAGCGTAAGGAAAACAGCATGCCTAGAGGCAACACAACACTGAAAGGTGGTTGCGAGGGGGAAGTGAATGCAAAATGTTGTCCTTTGTGGAGAGCATTATAAACTGGCTGGCACACTGATCAAACTATGGAAATCTTGCAAATCTCATTTGCATTGTTTGAAGTATCTAGACATTGGGGAGGAATGTGTGAGATCTAAGACAAAATGTCAGGGTTCCAAGTAACACCCCTAACGAAAGAAGACTCCGAGGCTTGAAGTTCCTCAAAGCTCCATTTTATTAGAGATGTCATATTGGCACATCTGGGAAAACCCGAATCTGAAAGCTTCCAGGTTTTCCCCACCCAACAGAAAGTCCAAGTCCCTGCCCAGCACCCACAAGTCCATCAGACGGCCCAATCAAAGCACCGTCCCAACTGGAGATGCCTCCCAGTCACAGCCCTCCAGGTGCAGGGCAAGATGTCCTTGACTCTCTGAGAAAAGAATGTTGTTATGACTATATCTCACCCTTGCTCCATACAATCCCCCCTCCCGGTTTCCCACAGCAGTAAATGTGGCAGGCCTGAAGGCCCAATGCAAAACATAGCTTCCAGGCCTAACATAAAAAATATAATTTTCCAGTTGTTTTTATTTTGTGTGTGTGTGTGTGTGTGTGTGTGTATCATTTTGCTTTAGTGGAGCAGAGCTGAGATGTTTTACCAGCTCTGATGAGTTTGGCTTGGAGCCTGATGTCCTGCAAAAAGAATTGCTCTTATGTTTATTACATCCTTGTTATTAGTTTAATGAGCTTGGCTTTATTCCTAGAAACAATGCTGCCATTTTTTTTAATGCTACTTCTGCACCCTTCAAGAATATCATTAAAACTGGAATCTGGAGAAAAAGGCATCATGAGTTAATGAACTTACTGAGGAAAATTGCAAGTTCTCAGAGCTATTCCTCTCTCTGTGTTGTCCTAGCTTTTTATCTCAACATCCCACCACCAGTCAAAGGGAGGAGGAAATGGTGGCAGTAGTGGTGATGCTAAAATAATGTAGAAAGGCCAAAAAGCCCCCTCCCCCGGTCCCCATGTCAGAAATTTTCTTTCAGTCAGAAATGGGTGCTCCATTGCTGGAAGTTTTCAAGAAGAGACTGGACAGTCATATGTCCGGAATGGTATAGGGCCGTGATGGCTAACCTTTTTGCCATCGCGTGCCAGGAAGGGGGGCGGGGCAGGGGAGATTCGCGTGT
This sequence comes from Pantherophis guttatus, assembly GCF_029531705.1. The sequence goes on along the minus strand of NW_026844043.1, from coordinate 17,961,923 downwards.
ACGTGTGCCCACACCCATAATTCTATGCACCCCCCCCGCGCATGCGACCCCCCTTCCCCTCGCTCCTAGCACACAATGGCCTGATAGGCCCCGTTTTTCTTTCTCACCTGGCTCTAGATCCTCTCTATGCATCTGGGGAGAGCGAAAACAGCCTTCCCCACCACCTTGGAAGCTCGAAACGGTCTGTTTCCCAACTTCTGGTTGGATAGGAAGTGACTTTTTTGCTGTCCCCAGCCTCCAGAGACTCCGACGCATGCGCACCGGAGCTGAGCTGGTGTGCCAGGCAACATGGCTCCACGTGCCGCCTGTGGCACACGTGCCATAGGTTCGCCATCACGGGTATAGGGTCTCCTGCTTGAGCAGGGGGTTGGACTAGAAGACCTCAAAGGTCCCTTCCAACTTTGTTATTCTATATTCTGTATTCATGCTAGACTCTAAACTACCCCACATCGTTTTAGGTCAGATTGGAATGCTGTGTGAACCCCGCTGAAATTTAAATCGAAGAAGGACTAAAGGCAGTGGTGAAATCCATTTTTTTTTTTACTACCGGTTGTGGGCATGGCTTGGTGGGCGTGGTGTGGCTTGGTGGGCGTGGCAGGGGAAGGATACTGCAAAATCTCCATTCCCTCCCCACTCCTGGGGGAAGGATATTGCAAAATCTCCATTTCCACCCCACTCTGGGGCCAGCCAGAGTGGTATTTGCCGGTTCTCCAAACTACTCAAAATTTACGCTACCGGTTCTCCAGAACCTGTCAGAACCTGCTGGATTTCACCCCTGACTAAAGGTGACATGATAACAGTCTTCCAATATTTGAGGGGCTGTCACAGAGAAGAGAGAGGGGGAGATAATTTTTCTCCAAAACCACCTGAGCAGGACAAGAAGTAAGGATTGGAAACTTATCAAAGAGAGAACCAACCTAGAATTAAGGAGAAATTTCCTAAGAGTGACAACAAGTAATCAGTGGGTTGTGGGTGCTCCATCATTGGAGGTTTTAAAGAAGGGATTGGACGACCATTTCCCCAGAATAATATAGAGTCTCCTGCTTGAGCAGGGGATTGGACCAGAAGACCTCCAAGGTCCCTTCTAACGCTGTTACAGGTACTCCTCAACTTATAACAGTTTGTTTAGTGACTGTTCAAAGTTACAATGGCACTGAAAAAAGTGACTTATGATCGTTTTTCAGAGTTACGACCTATGCTTCCCTATAATCACTTGATCAAAATTCAGATGCTTGGCAACTGGTTCATATTTATGCAGGGCCGGATTTAGATGAAAAGAGGCCCTAGGCTATTCCACTTATGAGGCCCTTTCACCTATAGTGAAAGTGTAATTTTAATTTTGCTAACAATTTGAATGTGGGCCCCTCTTGATCTTGAGGCCCTAGGCTGAAGCCTAGTTAGCCTATAGGAAAATCCGGCCCTGTATTTATGACAGTTTTGGGGTCCCAGGTGTTGTGGCTCACCAGTGGCCAGCAGCGCTGGCAGCAGATTCTGACCGTGAGGAGGTGGGGGAGGAACGTGGGCCAGTCCTGGAGTCTGGGGAAGGCTTGGATGAGGGCTCTGAGTTGGAAGCAGAGAGGGGGCCAAGGCCATCTGGTAGTTCTTTGCTGACATCAGCGAGGCAGAAGAACAGCGGGAGCCTGTTCCCAGTGTGCGCATGTGCAGAGCTGCCAGGAGACAGGAACAATTAAGGAAACAGGGTCAACTTGGGAGTAAGGCTTGGAGATAATTGGCCCCTCCTATAAGACATAAAGGAGAAGCGAACGGGACGTGAGCTTTTGCAGGAAGCAATTAGTTCATCTGGCCGATTCAAGATTTGAAAATTCTGTTTGTGACTCTGTGCCAAGTTTGGCCTTGCCCTGCACCTGGAAATTAGCTCTTTGGCAGCGCTCCACATGAGATAACCTTCCTCTGAAAGACTGTTTGTCAAGCCTTGCGGACTGTAAATGAAAGTAATTTATAGCCGTATGAATTAAAGAGGTTTGCCGGGACTAAGTTCTAAGGAAGCCTAGGTCAGAACACCTGGGTCATGTGATCATTTTTTGTGACCTTCTCACAAAGCAAAGCCAATGGGGAAGCCAGATTTATTTAACAACCGAGTTATCAATTGCAGTGATTCACTTGATAACTGGGGCAAGAAAAGTCATAAAATGTGGCAAAACTCACTTAACAAATGACTCACTTAACAACAGAAATGTTGGGCTCAATTGTGGTCGTAAGTTGAGGACTATCCGTATTCTATATTCTACTTCTTACCTGACCTTCCAGTGAACTCTGGGACAATAAAATAAAACACTGCTTAAGGCTTTTGACACCTAGGCTGAAATTGTCAAAGCAATCTTTATATATTGTAGGTGAAATTGGCAAATATATCAGCTACTTAACTAAATAGGAAAATCCCCTCTAGATATTAAAAGTTCCTTACTTCTCTTAATAGATTTCCTCACACAAACCCTGTCATCCTGAAGTCACATTTATTGATTTTATTTATTTATAAAAATTTATTGGCCACTCATTTTACCTCAGGGGAACATTTCCTCTCTACCTGGCCAGGTGTGCTTTCCAGTAATTTCTAGAAGGCAGGCTAAGTTTGTGCACTTTCTAGGAACACTAGAAAGTGTTCCTTACAGAAGTGACTATTTCAAAATCTTTTATATGGGGCCATCTTTGATTACTGATCATTTTTCTTGCTGTCAAATAAACTTCAGCTCTGCTTCAAGCAATTGTCATGTGTGCTTTGGAAAACTCGGTGTTGTGACCCAGGCCTAAGTAAGTAGTAGGAAAATCAGTCAGTGAAAAAACAAACAAACTTTATCCTTCCCCTGCCATGCCCACCAACCCACGCCCACCAATCCATGCCCACAGAACTGGTGGTTGTGACTCCGACCCCTGAGGCCGACTTATCAGAGGGAGAAGGCTCCGAACATGAAGGAGAGGAGTTGGCGAGGCCTCCCTCTTCAGGACCCTCCTCTCTGGTAATGCCTCAGGTGTCTCCCATAGGAGAAGAGATTGGCCAGGAGCCAGGTATCTCCTCGCAGTCGAACAGTGATAGAGATAAGTCTTGGCTGGATCCACGCCAGCGTCGGAGAGACAAGTGCACGCAGCAGAAAAGGAGGCATGCCAGAGATTAAGCTGAGTCACTGGACAACACCCCACAGGGGATAAAAGGGGGTGAGGTGGCCATTCAGACTCTGTGACGGACAAAACTAACTACTAGCGAGTCACATTGCATCTTTGAAACAACGTTATCTGCCTTGGATTTAATACGGACTGGACTTGACAATTCTTGAACTGTGTGTATCTTGTTTGTGAGTTTATCTGTCGGAGGAACAACCCCTCCCTTTATGAGTAAAGTTCTTGGCAAGCAGCTACTGGGTTGCTGCCAATCCTCTTATCGAAAGAATTTGTTGTCTCCCAGTTTTATTTAACCCCTGGATATCTGTTTGTGTGCGTGTGTGAGACGGGGACAGAACACTGGTAATAAAATTTTTTGAAACCCACCACGGATACAAAGGGAATACAAAAGTAAACTAGGGAAATTAGGGAAGGAAAAAGGGAAGTGGATAGTGGTGTTCTGACCAAGGCTTCCCCAAACGTCATCAAAAAAGCACAACAAAGAATGTTCTTTCTGCGCCAACTCACAAAGCTCAAACTGCCCGAGCAGCTGCTGATCCAGTTCTACAGAGGAATTATTGAGTCTGTCATCTGCACCTCCATAACGGTCTGGTTTGGTTCTGCAACCCAACAAGACAGACACAGACTTCAGAGGATAATTAGAACTGCAAAAACAAAAAAAACAAAAAAACAATTGCTACCAACCTGCTACCAACTGGTATAATTTTAAATCGTTTTTTAATTGGGTTACTGATTTTAATTTGGTATTGTATTGTGATTTGTATTGAAGTTGTCATTTTGTAAGCCGCCTTGAGTCCCTAGGGAGAAAGGCGGCATATAAATCGCAATAAATAAATAAATAAATAAATAAATCTGCCCTCCATTGAGAACCTGTATACTGCACGAGTCAAAAAGAGGGCTGTGAAAATATTTACAGACCCCTCGCATCCTGGACATAAACTGTTTCAACTTCTATCTTCAAAACGACGCTATAGAGCACTGCACACCAGAACAACTAGACACAAGAACAGTTTTTTCCCGAATGCCATCAAAATCTCCATTCCCTCCCCAATCCAGGGGAAGGTTACTGCAAAAATCCCCATTTCCTCCTGATCAGCTGCAACTTGGGAGGGAGAGAATAGATGGGGGCGGGGTCAGTCAGCATTTTTACTACCGGTTCTCCAAACTACTCATAATTTCCGCTACCGGTTCTCCAGAACTGGTCAGAACCTGCTGAAACCCATCTCTGCTTTGTATGTCAAATTATAAATTAATTAAAAACAACTATATAAGATTAAAAACAACTGCCATGATTTTTCAACTCAACCCATCTCACAAGGTTCTTGTGGGAAATCTATTGGAGATGGGAGCACAGCTTCGCCTCGAGCTCCTGAATAAAAGGAGGAATAGGAACAAAACAAAAAAATTTTTAAAAAGTCCTGAAAGTTGTTACCAAACTGTATTTTTCAGATGACAGAAGAAGAAAATGACTGCATAAATGGTTGGAGAAGAATCTTATTAATTCTTGTTCACGATTATGATTTTTGATCTTCTTCTGTTTTCCTGCATTGATTTAATCATTTTGTTACTTAGCAATTGTTTTTGTTGATTGTTGCCTGCGGTTCTTTGGCACTGGGGCTGCATAGAAATTCTAACAAAACAAATAAATCATTTATGTATAAATACAAGTCAAACAGCTTAGTTTATGTTTACGTTGCACCTACTGCATTTCAGAACGGGTTTCCTAAAATGTCACTGAGTGTGAAAATGTTTCGTATCTGTTAGGTTTGAGGATTTTCCTAACTTACTGCCAACACTTATGTAGAAAATGATGTGCTTATTGGAATTTTTATATGTGTGTCAATCAATTGTTGATTCCTGGTGACTGCCAGGACATGTCTGTGCCTCGACTTATGACCAATGGTGGGATTCAAATAATTTAACAACCGGTTCACTGCCCTAATGATCGGCTGGATGGGTGTGGCCAGGGGTGTGAGAGGCAGCACTCGGCCTCCTGCACCCTCCCTGGGAGCAAAAACGGGCCCATGGCCTGTTTTGGGCCTAGGAGACCTCCCTGAAGGCTCCTTGGAGCAAAATTGGCCGTGTCCTGCACCCCGTTTTCTCTCCCAGAAGGCTTCAGAGATGCCTCCTAGGCCCAAAACTGGACACGGGTATGTGTGTGCGGCGCGCCCGCCCTGCGGTCCATTTTCGTTCCCAGGAGACCTCCCTGAAGTCTCTTAGGCCCAAAATCAGGTGCGGGGGGCACTTACTAGGAGGCCTCCCTGCACTTACCCGGGAGCCAAAATGGGACTCCTGAAAGGGGTGGGGAGGGGCGGAGCCAGCCAGCAATTTAGCTATCGGTTCGCCTGAACCGGCTGAATCCCACCACTGCTTATGACCATAATTGAGCCCAACATTTCTGTTGCTAAGCAAAAGATTTGTTAAGTGAATTTGCCCCATTTTACAACTTTTCTGGCCCCCGTAGTTAAGTTAATAACACAGCTGTTAAGTGAATCTGGTTCCCCCGTTGACGTTACTTATAAGAAGATCACAAAAGGTGATCACATGACTGCGGGACACTGCAACCGTCATAAATATGAGGCAGTTGTCAAGCATCCGAATTTTGGATCGCATGACTGTGGGGATGCTGCAACGGATCCTAAGTGTGAAAAACACTCATAAGTCACTTTTTTCAGTGTCATCGTAATTTTGAACGGTCACTAAGGGAAATGTTGTAAATCGAGGACCACCTGTAGATTTCCTTTGCCTCCTTTCCAGGGCTGAGAGAGAATGACTGGCTCAAGATCACCCAGCAGACTTCATACCTAAGGCAGAACTAGAATTTTTGGTCTCCCAGGTTCTAGCTGGTATCTTAACCATGCACCAAATTAGTTCTCTTGCATTGGCATACCTCCTTAATACAGATAGTCCTCGACATACAACCATTCATTTTGTAACCCTTATAGTTACAACAACTGGCCCTCACCCTTATGACCTTTGCAGCAGGGGTGGGTTCTACTTCCCTTTACTACCGGTTCGCAGCAGAGCCTCCCGCCGGTTTTACTACCAGTTCTATAGAACCGGTGCGAACCGGGGGCAACCCACCACTGCTTTGCAGTATCCCCATGGTCATATGATCCAAAATTTGGACACTGGACAACCAGCATATATTTACAATGGTTGCAGTGCCCTGGGGTCATGTGATTGCTATATGAGACCTTCCAGCTGACGTCTGACAAGGAAAATCAATGGGACAAGCCAGATTCGCCTAACGACCTCATGATTCACTTAACAACTGCAATGATTCATTTAATAACCCTGGCAAAAAAAGGTAAAATCAGATGCGACTCACTTCTTTAGCAACAGAAATTCTTCCCAATTGTGGAGTCATTGAGGCCACATTTAGAGTGCCATTGAGGCCTGTGCCTGCCAGTGAAGGGACACAGGGCAGAAAACACACTGCAGCCAAGAAGGCTCCACACCCATGTGCACTATTCAGGTGACCCTGAGGACAGTGGTGGGATTCAAATAATTTAACAACCGGTTCTCTGCCCTAATGACCAGCTGGGTAGGCATGGCTCAGTGGTCATGCGACCGTATGGGTGTAGCCAACTCAGCGTCACTCACGTCGATGGGTGCTTCGCCTTAGCTGTTACAATGTAATAAGGGTTAACCAGAGAGGCAGTTTCTGTAAGCAAGGCAATAAAGATTAGGCTAGAAACAACACCAGAATGTTTCCTTCCTGCCTTCCTTACAGGATTAGCCCTGTAAAGTGGGGAAAAAAGCAAAATAAGATTTCTTCCAACAACCGGCTCTTCAAACTGCTTAGAAAGTTAACAACCGGTTCTCCCGAATAGGTGTGAACTGGCTGAATCCCACTACTGCCTGAGGACACAGATAAACTTCCAAGTGGCCTCAACGACTCTCCAAAAGAATGCAAATGACCAGCTATCTGCAAGGAATATAAATCTTTCCATTCTCCACCATTCTAGGCAGATCTGAAGAAGCTTCTTGAATGAGAAGCAAAATGTCTTCAAAAGAAAAACCAGAAAGTCCAGTTGCCTCTTGAAAAATCACCTTTGGGACAGCCATGACCTGGATGACTGAGAATCTCCATAAGACACCTAAACCAACTTGTTCCTTCCAGTTCCAATCAAAAGTTTTGTTTCCTAAGCAATTTTTTTTAAAAAAAAATTATTTAATGCTAAATAACAATAAGCAATATAACCAAAGGTACACGGTGGCTCAGTGGCTAAAACGCTGAGCTTTTTGATTGAAAGGTCGGCAGTTCAGCGGTTCGAATCCCTAGTGCCACATCACGGGGTGGAGCTCCCGTTACTTGTCCCAGCTTCTGCCAACCTAGCAGTTTGAAAGCACATAAAAAATGCAAGTAGAAAAATAGGGACCACCTTTGGTGGGAAGGTAACAGCGTTCCATGGGCCTTTGGCATTTAGTCATGCCGGCCACATGACCACGGAGACATCTTCAGACAGTGCTGGCTCTTTGGCTTTGAAACGGAGATAATAATAATAATAATAATTATTATTATTATTATTATTATTATTATTATTATTATTATTATTATTATTATTATTTTATTTCTATACCGCCCTTCTCCCGAAGGACTCAGGGCGGTGTACAGCCAATTTAAAAACACAAGACACAATAATAATTAAAAATTAAAATAATTAAATAGATTTGGCCGATTTAAAACCCCAAAAATTAAAATACCCCAATTTAAAATTATTATATTGACAGCCCTGCCTGGCGGAACAACAGGGTCTTCAGTGCGCAGCGGAACAACCGGAGGTCGGAGATCTTACGTATTTCCGGGGGCAGTTCATTCCACAGGGTTGGGGCTCCCACAGAGAAGGCCTTCCCCCTGGGTGTCGCCAGCCGACATAACTTGGCTGAACACTGAACACTGCCCCCTAGAGTCAGGAACGACTAGCACATATGTGCAAGGGGAACCTTTATCTTTACTTTAATATAACTAAATTGTTTACTTATTGAACTCGGGCAATAGAAAAAAATGCAAATATTCAACATTCTTATGCATTTTTAATAAAAAGGGCAAAAATGCAAATATAAAAAAAACACTAAAGCCAAGTGTGGCAGTGAAAGAGTTAAGGGCATGATAGCTAAGGACAAAAAAATGCTAAGCATGGGCTCATCTTCCTTAAGAGTCATTCCAGACCAGCTTTGACAAAATTGAGATTACTGTAAGTATTCTGTGTTATTCTCTTCTGCTCTTCCCTCAGGTTGAATGCCTCTGAATATCCCAGGGCCTCAGAACAACCCTGTCAATTGGAGTCAAGAGGCAGGCTGTTAACCATAATAGAACAAGGAAAAAGAAGCAGTGCAGTGCAAAAAAAATTAAAATTGCTGCAATCTATTCTGAGTATCTTCCAAGTGAACTCAAGTCTCTCCATCCCTTCCTTGCAGAGTGGTCCAAACGGAAAAAAAGACTAAATTTCAGAATAATTGTCTTATTTTTCCAAGGTGGAGTTTCTCTCTCTCTCTCTCTCTCTCTCTCTCTCTCCCTCCAGGGGTGGTATTCACTTACCTTCGCTACCGGTTTGCAAATGTGAGCGAGCATGTGCAGCAGAGGTGGGTTTCAGCAGGTTCTGACCGGTTCTGCAGAACCGATAGCAGAAATTTTGAGTAGTTCGGAGAACCGGTAGTAAAAATTCTGACTGGCCCCGCCCCCATCTATTCTCTGCCTCTCAAGTCCCATTGATTGGGAGGAAGTGGGGATTTTGCAGTAATCCTCCCCTGGATTGGGGAGGGAATGGAAATTTTACAGTATCCTTCCTCTGCCACACCCACCAAGCCACACCCACCAATCCATGCCACGCCCACTAAGCCACATCCACAGAACCGGTAATAAAAAAGTTTGAAACCCACCACTGATGTGCAGGGCCTTCCACACATGCGCAGAGCGTAAAAAACGGGACGTGATAATATCCGGGCGGGTGGGCGGAGCCTTCCGCAGCCATCGCTACCAGTTCGCCTGAACTGGATAGAACCGGCTGAATACCACCACTGCCTCCCTTCCTCCCTCCCTGTGTCTAAAGAAAAATTCTTTGATGTTAACAATATCCATGACAATCCCTTATTTCTCTTTAATCCTACATCAGAATTGGAATCCAGTGAGCAGAGAGAAAAGGAATTACATTTGTTTTCAGCTCTTGGGCTAGGTAGTTCAGGGGACTAATGAAGAAGAAAAAGGTTTTGCATTCAACATATTTCTTAAATGCTGCCCCACTCCCCACAAGAGATAAGGGGAATTATTAAGATTAAAGGGGGGATTTTTTTTTCTACTATTAGAAGTGCAATGTGATTCAGCAGTTAAAGATGCTGAGCTTGTCAGCTGGAAAGCTGATAGCCCAAGTTTGAGACCCAAGCACTGTGGGATGGGGTGAGCTCCCATTCCTTGCTCCAGCTCCTGCCAACCCAGCAGTTGGAAAGCATGCAAATGCGAATAGATAAATAGGTACCACTGTGGTGGGAATGTAACTGCGTTCCATGCACCTTTGGCATATAGCCATGCTGGCCACTTGACCACGGAAACTGGTCTTTAGACAATGCTGGCTCCCTTGGCTAAGAAACAGAGATGAGCATTGTCCCCTAGAGTCAGACACGACTGGACAGGTGAAACCTTTACCTTTTATTTCTAATAATAGCACCGTGTTTTCGAACACGGAGCAGGGAAAGAACAGAATTGAGGGGCGGGGGATGCTGCTTCATTGGGAAAAAAAAAACTTGGATTTCTGTTTTAGTCCCTAAACTCTCCCCTCCTGATAAGTTTTCTTAACCCAAGGCTGCTGCTAAGGTGTTGAATTTGGCCAGTTGACAAAGCTCACAGTGTGAGTTGTTTTTACCAGGCCTTTGTTCCTTAATGCCAGCTGATCCAATTCAGTGGATAATCAGGGCTGATAATAGGTTTTGCTTCTCCATTCTGAAAGTTGGTGGCAGCTCATTAAAAGTTCTGTTTGCTTTTTTTTTTTCCTTATCTGGGGAAAACTTGACTGTGGTAGGAAAGATTGCCCAAGAAACGCCCAGAATGACATTCTCAGCATGATGACAATCTGATTAAAAGTCTCTAGCACCGCGTGGCCTGCACATCAACCGTGCCTTGCAGTCCTGTGATCATGTTTTATGACAGTTTCGCTGAACACTGCATTTACCTCCATTTTGGGGCAAAAAAACGGTGCACAGTATATATCATTGGTTCACTTAACAACGGGCGTGTTGCTTAACAGCTACCTCGTTTGCTTAATGACCACCACAAAATAGGTAATAAGATTGGGTCGTTCATGTAGGTCAGCGTCCCCCAACATTTTGGACACCGGAGACCGGTGGAGAAAGATTTTTCCACGGCCCAGAATAGGCATGTTTTTGCGTGCTGCCTGCATCCTGCAGATGGGACTTAACTTGTTTCCGCAGCCCAGTTTTTGGCATGCTATGGACTGGTGCCGGGCCATGGATTGGGGTTTGGGGAGACCAATTTTATGACCTTCATAAGTTACAGGAGTTCTGGTGGTGCAGTGGTTTTTTTTTTTCCAATATTGCAAACTAACTCTGCCCACTGCCAGCAGTTCGATCCTGACCAGCTCCAGGTTGACTCGGTCTTCCATCCTTCTGAGGTCAGTAAAATGAGGACCCAGATTGTTGGGGGGCAATATGCTGATTTTGTAAACTGCTTAGAGAGGGCTGTGAAGCACAGTGAAGTGGTATACAAGTGTAAGTGCTATTTCTATTGCCATTGCTACATGATGGGCAGGCTCCATTATGGTCATAAGTCGAGGACTTCCTGCAATCTATTCTAGGCCTGTCACAGAATTAGATCGGCTGAGGGCATTATTACTAGAAAGTGTCATCATTCTGAGTAATTAACTGAGGGAAGTCAGAACTCTTCGTTCAGGTTCAAGAGATCCTTTATTGAGTAGATCATATCAGCACTTAGAAAGATGAAGCTAGCTCTAAATTATTCCCGCGCTTAGAGATAGTTAAAAGAATAAGACCTCCCCACCCCTCTTTGTCTCTTAGGTCACATGGGCCAATCAATCCAGGTGTAGGTTCCTGCTCAACTTCGACAAATGTCCGTTGAAATGACCTTGGTTCACATGCCGGCTGGTAGATGTTATGGCTAGCCGGTTGAGCAGAGATGGTATTCAGCCGGTTCAGACTGGTTCACCTGAACCGGTAACAGAAATCGGTTCTATACCATTATATTTAGGCAAGTTTTTGAGGCCAGGCACATGCACGGAAGATCGGGTGCATTTTGTAGAAGGCAGGTGCGTGCGCGAACCGGACGTGTACACACACGAAGCGAGTGTGTGCATGCACGGCTGTTGTGGCCTGCCAGCGGCCTGCACGGATTGTGGCTGATCCTGACGACAAGGAGGCTGGTGTGGTGGCACGCCAGCAGCCTGTGCAGCCGGCACTCGCGTCGGACAGCAAGGAGACTGAAGAGGATGTGGTGCCAGAGGCAGAGACTCAGCCAGGGCCTTCAGAACCTCCAGAGGCTCCTTCAAGTGAAGAGAGAAAAGTGGAGGAGCCTCTTCTCAATGCTCGAGCACGCAGGGCTGCCAAAAGACAGGAGTGGCTACTCAAGAGGAGGTCTCCTCGAGAGTAAGTCTTGGGGTTAAGTGGCCACTCCCTTAGCCTATTTACGTTCGCACACAGATAGCAAATGTTGCTGGAAACAACATTTGGTCCTACACAGAGCATTTTGAGAGTGAGTTTTTTGTTACAACTTGGTTTCTGGGCTGATTGCCAACCTTTGTCAGACTTTGTTTAATCTCTGTAATTCATAGCAGGCTGATAAGGACATTTGTGGTTAAAGCCTGAATTTTGAAAGGGGTCTGTTTGTATTAAACAGAGTTTTTGGAGCTGTGTGTGTGCTACACTTCTTGGGACCCATAGCTGGGGCAGAACAACAGCGAACCAGTAGTAACATATTGTGAAACCCACCGCTGCAGCTGAGGCACCATATTTATGAGTTCCCTGGCCTCCCCCATGCTCTCCCCCCTCCCCTTTGAATGGTAATCAAGAAACAAAGCAGAAGTAAGCATGGCTTCAGCTGAAGTCATTTTGCAGTTTGACAGAAAATTCATAAAGTCTTTGCAACCAAATGTTAAGTCTCTGGACACCGTTTCTCTTTGAACGAGTCATTGTTTGATTTACAGCATCCTGTTCACGGTTGTCTTTTTTGGCAAGGCTGTTTTAGCGGCAGCGGCCATCACGCATCTCCTGTCGCTGAGGAAATTAGCGCTTCAGCAAGATCCATCTTCTCCCTGCCACCAAACACTTCCATACATGCCACCTCCTTATTATTGATGTATTGTCAGTAATCATGTTCTAATATTCTTCCCGTGAAAGCGAACGACATTGACTGAAGACATGCAAACAACCGCATCATTCAAAAATGCCTCATAAAAAGCTTGTGTTGCTGACTGAGAAAAAAAAAAAAAACAAAAGGGAAAAACTTATTTACAGGTAGTCCTCCACTTACGACCGCAATTAAGCCCAACATTTCTGTTGCTAAGTGAAATATATGTTAAGTGAGTTTTGCCCCATTTTACGACTTCTTGCCACAGTTGTTAAGTGAATCACTGCAGTTGGTAAGTTAGTCACGAGGTTGTTAAGTTGTTCTGCTCCAGCTACGGACCCCAAAGAACGCAGCACACACAAGGTCACACAAGGTCTGTACAAACCTTAGTTTACTAAATTAAATCAGTCTTTTTCAAACAAAGGCTGTTAATTAACTTTCTTAACAGCCTACAAGAATCCAAAGAATAAATAATCGTAATCTTACTATGGTTGGCAGAAAGCCCAGAAGCAATTTGCAGGAAACTGATAAGAGAACGAAGATCAAAACGTGAAGGAGAGTGAACGAAGTTGTTCTCTGCAAATTGCCTCAGTCGTCGTCCTTCCTTAAATAGGCTAAGGGAGTGGCCAATTAGCCCCAAGCCTTACTCTCGAGGAGACCTCCTCCTGAGGAGCCACTCCTACTTTCTGGCAGCTCTGCGCGCCCATGCTTCTTCACCACATCTTCTCCAGCCTCCTCATTGTCTGACTCGAGTGCCAGCTGCACAGGCTGCTGACGCAGCACCACACCAGCCTCCTCACTGTTGGAATCAGCTACCAGCTGCACAGGCCGCTGACGGGCCACAACATAAGTGAATCTGGTTTCCCCATTGACTTGGCTGGTCAGAAGGTCGCCAAAGGGGATCATGTGACCACCGGGACACTGCAACCAGCATCATAAATAAGACTCAGTTGCCAAGCATCTGAATTTTGATCATGCGGCCACATTGCAATGGTCGTAAATGTGAAAAGCAGTCATAAATTGCTTTTTCAGTGATGGTGTAACTTTGAACGGTCACTAAATGAACTGTTGTACCTGTATAGGGAAGGACTCGATAGGCGGACAAAAATGCCAAACCCAGCCTAAACATCTGTCTGACTGTGTGACGAACCATCATTTTGCAATTTGCATCATCGCAAATTGCGATGGGTTTTTAGTACATCTCTGTTGTGCGTAAAGAATAACAGAGTTGGAAGGGACCTTGGAGGTCTTCTAGTCCAACCCCCTGCTTAGGCAGGAAACCCTACATCACTTCAGACAAATGGTTATCCAACATCTTAAAAACTTCCAGTGTTGGAGCATTCACAACTTCTGCAGGCAAGTTGTTCCACTGATTCATTGTTCTAACTGTCAGGAAAGTTCTCCTTAGTTCTAGGTTGTTTCTCTTCTTGATTAGTTTCCACCCATTGCTTCTTGTCCTGCCCTCAGGTGCTTTGGAGAATAGCTTCGCTCCCTCTTCTTTGTGGCAGCCCCTGAGATACTGGAACACTGCTATCATGTCTCCCCTAGTCCTTCTTTTCATTAAACTAGACATACTCAGTTCCTGCAACCATTCTTTATACGTTTTAGCTTCCAGTCCCCTAATCATCTTTGTTGCCCTTCTCTGCACTCTTTCTGGAGTTTCCACATCTTTTATACATCGTGGCGACCAAAACTGGACACAGTATTCCAAGATGGTAGGAGTGTAACACTCAGGTGAATCTCAGCTCTTGAGAACAAATTCAGACCTATCAGCAGAAACAGGATGTAACCACAATACCTGGATTATTAAAGGTGTACAATAAAATATATCCCCCGAGTTCACGCTTCATGGAGTAATTTTTTTTTCCTCCTTCCAGGGGGAAGGAAATAAAACGAGGATCAACTCTGGATCGATGTTCAAAATTGTAGCCAACACCTAAAGGAAACGATGCCAAGGGAGAAATGCCTTGTACCGTGCTTTGCTTCTTAATGAGCATAAAAGTGCTGATCGATCAATCAATGAATTCAGGCTGGCTGGCTCTCGGCTAGCTCCATCTGCGAATGTAAATTGAACGGACAATAAGGAGCGCTCCCTAATTAGCCTTCCCAGCTGCACGAGTAAAAGCCTCATCTAGAACAACCCCCGGTTAAATTTCAGGGTATGCATAATAGAGTGTTGTCGTTAAAATGATTGGCCATGCGTGCGCTTAATCAAACAAAATTAGCCCAAGTCACGGGGGCAAGAACGGCAGTGCTACGGCAGATGGCCTTGGGATGAACTAAGATCAGGTCTCTTGGATGCTTAAAGCATAATCTCTAGCAGCGGGAAGGCATGATGGCTAGATATGTTACCTATTAAAGGTTTTGGCTCCAGAGCAAACCTCGTATAAGGAAGTGAGAGGTGAGCCAATTCATAATCCAAGGTAGGTCCTCCACACTTCTGATTTTCCTTCTATTTATATGAAGCTGTTTGATCATCAGGCTCATGGCAGGAGCTGGCGGCAGAAAAAATTATTGGAAATTCACTTCCTTCTCTCCAGGACATGGCATATCAGTGCTGCTTGACCAGAATCTGCAGTACGGTAACAGGAATTAGACATGTCTAGTCCAGGGGTCTGCAACCTTAAACACTCAAAGAGCCATTTCGACCCGTTTCCCACAGAAAAGAAAACACCGGGAGCCACAAAACCCTCCCCGTGCCTGACAATTTCTTGTGTGGCCACAAAACTAGCATATGTAGTTGAATTAAACATTCTGTTTTCTTCTGAAACTTTTCTTTTCTTGGATTTATCCATGGTTGGCTTACCAAGGGTTGAAAAGCTCAATAAATCACGTGCCGGCGGGTGTCGCACATTGGTGGTTTTGTTTGTTTGTT
This sequence comes from Pantherophis guttatus, assembly GCF_029531705.1. Next base: position 17,946,597 of record NW_026844043.1, on the reverse strand, counting down.
TGTTTGTTTGTTTGTTTGTTTGTTTGTTTGATTTATATACCACCCTACCCCCGAAGGACTCAGGGCAGTGAACAGCCAAACAGTAAAAATACATAGATACAAAATTAAAAACAAAATCGAATTAAACAATTTGGCCCAGACAAATTAAAACACCCCATCATTTAAAAACCTATTGTGATGCATATTTTGAGTGACGGAGCTGCAGCAGAGGGGTGAAAGAGCCACATGTGGCTCCAGAGCTGCAGGTTGCTGACCCCTGCGCTAGTCTACAGGAGTGGCCAAAATTGTGGAAGCCTTTTGAGAAAAGTGTATTTTCTAAAACTAGTTAATAACACCACTTTTTTTTTAGAGTAGTCCCATAAAATTATATATCAATGGAAAGGTAATTTAATCAAGAATGTCATGCAATAACTTTTATGAAGGATTTGCTATTAGAATAGCAGTTACAGTATAAAGAAGAAAAGTGAAACATGTAGAAAAAATGAGATATACAAAATTATCACCATAGAAAAAATGAGATATACAAAAATGATCACCATGTCCATTAATACTTAATTGGGTAACCTTTAGCATGAATTACGGCCTTACAACGTCTTCCCATGGAGTGAACCAAGTCTTTTAGTTCTGCAGCTCTTATAATGTGAAACCAAGATTGAATGATTGCTTCTATTAACTGGGTTTTATTGCTGGGCCGCTTCCGACTAACAAGTTTCTTTAGTCGGCTCCATAGATTTTCAATTGGGTTAAGGTCTGGGCTATTCCCAGGCCATCCCAGCAGTGGAATAGGATTATCTTGAAACTCCCCCCCCCAAAAAAAAGTGGTGTTATTAGCCATCAAACCTCAAAAATACACTTTTCCCAAAAGGTTTCCACAATTTCGGCCACTGCTGTAATCAAAGGAAGGATAGAAGTGTTCCAATATTTGAAGAACTCGTACAAAGACGAGGGAGGGGGTGTCTTTTGTTTTTTTTTTAAAGCACCAAAAGACAAGACAAGAAACAATGGGTGGAAACTAATCAAGGAGAAAAGTGACCTAGAAATAAAGAAGGATTTCCTAACAGTGACAACAAGTAATCAATGGAATGGCTTGCCTTCAGAAGTTGTGCGTACTCCGTCACGGGAGGCTTTCAAAAAGAGTGGCATAGGGTCTCCTGTTTGAGCAAGGGGTTGGACTAGAACAGGGGTGGGTTCTAAATTTTTTTACTACTGGTTCTGTGGGTGTGGCTTATTTTGTGGGCGTGGCTTGATGGTCATGTGACAATTCTTTAGGATTTAGCAGAGGTACTGGTCTACCAGGCTTTTAACTGCTTGTAGAGCTGTACTGGTCTACCCATTTGTTCTTGGAGCATCCTGGTCTACCCATTTGTTCTTGGAGCATCCTGGTCTACCCATTTGTTTTTGGAGTGTCCTAATCTACCCATTTGTTTTCGAGTGTCCCGGTCTACCCATTTGTTTTTCGAGCGTCCCGGTCTACCCATTTGTTTTTCGAGCGCACTGATCTACCACCACATTGCCTTTTAACACTGATCAGCTGTAGGGCGGCCCTTTGAAGCCCCGCGGCAAGAGTTTAAACAGTTTTTTTTTCCTTCTAGCCAATCAGCTGGGACTCGGCAGGCAGCGAAAAATTGGGGGCGGGGCCAAATAAAAGGTAAGAATAACGGGGGGCGGGGCGGCGGGGCCCCCCAGCTCCCGAACAAAGAGAACTGGTTCGGTGACATCATATCATCACCGCTACCGACTTGGCCGAACCGGGAGAAACCCACCGCTGGACTAGAAGACCTCTGAGTACTCTTCCAATTGTATTATTCTATGTTCTATGGTCATGACCGGTTTTCTGTTATCTTCTGGGAGGAGGTCTCCTGATATCCAATGACTAAACTCTGTAATAGCTTTGTACCATATAGTATCAACAGTGTTAACTCCCAAGACACTTTTTTTCTGCTATAGATGTGTGTGTGTATAGACACACACACACACACACACACACACACATATTCTTTTGAGAGCGGGCATCAGAATTTCATTTCTAATGTGTGTCAGTGTGACAATAAAGGTTATTTTTTTCAATCAAAATTCAGCTTTTTGGGGCAAATAGTGTACGTGGCACACTATTCTGTAATGCACAGATGAGACCCAATGGCTCTTACCTCTGTGTAGATTATATAGGTTGATTATAGAGTTAGTCCAGTGATGAAATCCAAATTTTTTTATTACCGGTTCTATGGGCATGGCTTGCTGGGCATGGCAGGGGAAGGATACTGCAAAATCTCCATTCCCACCCCACTTCAGGGGAAGGATACTGCAAAATCCCTATTCCCTCCCCACTCCTGGGGGAAGGATATTGCAAAATCTCCATTCCACCCCCACTCTAGGGCCAGCCAGAGATGGTATTTGAACTACTCAAAATTTCCGCTACCGGTTCTCCAGAACCTGTCAGAACCTGCTGGATTTCACCCCTGGGTTAGTCCTTAGTTTCTGACCACAAATGGGACACAATTAAAGGCAAGATATCCACACATACCCTTTGGGTACTTATTAATTAATTAGGTGCAAAGATCTCACATTCTTCTCTCTTCGGGACATTTTAAAATCACATTCATTCTTTTTCAGTCCGATTGAGAATGGTAGAAATAAATGCAGAACTTTATTTATGACACTAGTTAATAAACTTTCTGAGTATCTCCACCAAGGAAATATATTTCTATGTGGGAGATCCTTCCTGGCTGAGGATCCTGGGAAATGTAGCTGCAGTAAATTGAAGTTGTTAGAAGAATATAGGTCCAGATCTGAGCCAGGGCCGCAATTGTGTAAGAGTGACACTGGAGTGGACATCTGCTTGGAGAGGAGATATATCTATTTAAGAGCATAAAGGACAGCACTCAGAAGGTAGCTACAGATTTGGGTGTTGAGGCTTAAAGTATTTATAGGAAAAGTGGTTCTTTGTGAGGTATGTGATGTGCCCTTTGAAATGTTTACTCTGGTGAATGTGCCATTCTGGTACGAAGAATTCCTTATCTGACCTTTACTCAACCTTGGTGGCGCAGTGGTTAGAGTGCAGTACTGCAGGCTACTTCTGCTGACTGCTGTCTGCAATTTGGCAGTTCTTCCCACCAGGCTCAAGGTTGACTCAGCCTTCCATCCTTCCAAGGTGGGTAAAATGAAGACCCAGATTGTTGGGGGCAATATGCTGACTCTGTAAACTGCTTAGAGAGGGCTGTAAGGCACTGTGATGTGGTATATAAGTCTAAGTGCTATAGCTATTGCTATTGCCAGCTAACTCTGCCAAGTGCCAGTAGTTCAATCTTGGCCAGCTCAAGGTTGACTCAGCCTTCCATCCTTCCAAGGTGGGTAAAATGAAGACCCAGATTGTTGGGGGCAATATGCTGACTCTGTAAACTGCTTAGAGAGGGCTGTAAGGCACTGTGATGTGGTATATAAGTCTAAGTGCTATTGCTATTGTTATTGCAGGCTAATTTTGCCGATTGCCAGGAGTTCGATCTTGGCCAGCTCAAGGTTGACTCAGCCTTCTATCCTTTTGAGGTTAGTAAAATGAGAACCTAGATTGTTGGGGGCGATATGCTGACTCTGTAAATGGCTTAGAGAAGGCTGTAAAGCACTGTGAAGTGGTACATAAATCTAAGTGCTTATTGTATTGCTATTTGTCAGCGATCAAAGTAGCAAATAGAGCTCTGAAACTTTTTGTCTCCTTTTTTGCAGCAACGAAAGCCTTTTCATGCTCTGCGGAAACTCTGTCCTTGTAATTTCAATGAACTTCTTTTTTCCTGCTTTATCTGCATGAACTCCCTAAATGGGTTTATAATTTGCCCGTGGTTCCATTTTTACGATATTGGCCTTCCATCTGTTATTTTTATCGTTTATGCAGCAACTCTCTTGGTTACACCAATGGCACCGCATTAAAATTGATGTTGCCTCCATCAGCATCTTAGCCCTCCGTGTATATTCCGGGCACTGTGAGATAAAGCACATCCTGAAAAAAATTGTGCTTTCTCCCCACACCCTTCATAACATTGAGATTTGTTGTTCCACCACTCAGTACTGAAAAATGAACAGATTTTCTCGTACGGAGAAAGAGGCACAAACAAAGGGGAAGATATTTACATAAAGGCTTCTCTCAGGCCATAAAATCTTGTTTGCAGCTTCACATCTTTGACCTCTGGTCCTGATGGGATACTTGTTATGACAATATAACGGAAAGAAGAAAATAGAGAAGTGTTATTTATTTTTCTTTATGCAAACGAACTTAAGGTTGCAAAGACCCCCCCCCTTTTAGTCAAATGCATTCATTTCAGTCGGGGTTGCAATTTCTGAGTTTTACAGAGAATTTGCAAATCTGTTCTAAATGGTTCTCCCTGTAGCTATATACAGAGAAGAGAAGGATTTGGTGGTATGAGCAGAAGAAGAGGTGGTATTCAGCCGGTTCGGACTGGTTTGGGTGAACTGGTAGTGGCGACCTGTGGGTAGGTCCGCCCAGATGCAATCCCGTCCTATATTGCTGCGTTTTTGATGCCACACGCATGTGTAGATGACGTGTGTGAGCAAATTGCCATGTTGTCTGATGGTGCGCACATGTGTGGATGGTGTGTTCCAAATGGTTCTCCCTGTAGCTATATACTGAGAAGAGAAGGATTTTGGTGGTATGAGCAGAAGCAGAGGCGGTATTCAGCCGGTTCGGACAGATTTGGGTGAACCGGTAGTGGCGATCTGCAGGTGGGTCCGCCCGGGCGCAATCCCGTCCTATATTGCTATGTTTTTGATGCCACCCGCATGCATGGATGACGCGTGCGAGCAAATTGCCGTGTTGTCTGACATCGCACGCATGTGTGGATGGTGCGCGTGAGCAAATTGCCATGTTTTGTAATGCCGCATGCATGTGTGGACATCACAAAAGTGTATGTGAAGTGTATGTGAATCCCACCTCTGAGCAGAAGGATGATTGTGGGGTCATCTCATAAAATAAAATCACGTGAAGTATTAGTACCACTTTATAAAGCCTTGGTAAAACCACACCTGGAATACTGCATCCAGTTTGGGTCACCACATTACAAAATGATGTTGGGACTTTGGAAAAAGTGCAAAGAAGAGTTCAAACTAAGATGATTAAAGGCCTGGAAACTAAAAGCATAGGAAGAACGGTTGCAGGATTTGGATTTGGCTAGTCTAGAGAAAAGAAGGACTGACAGCGGGGACATGATAGCAATCATCCAGTATTTGAGAGGCTGCCACAAAGAAGAGGAGAGGGTCAATTTATTCTCCAAAGCATCTGAGGGCAGGACAAGAAACAATGGATGGAAACTAATCAAGGAGAGAAGCAACTTAGAACTTAGGAGAAATTTCCTAACAGGGAAGACAATCAACCAATGGAACAGCTTACTTCCAGAAGTTGTGGGTGCTTCATCACTGGAGGTTTTTAAGAAGAGACTGGACAGCCACTTGTCTGGAATGGTATAGATCTCCTGCTTGAGCAGGGGGCTGGACTAGAAGACCTCCATGATCCCTTCCAGCTCTATTCTGATTCTGATTTGTAAGTCACTTTTTTCAATTCTGTTGTAACTTCAAATGTTCACTAAGTGGCTTTTTATAAGTGGAAGATCACTTATATTTTTATGTTTTAGATAAGAACAATAACAACAGATTAGCAAGAGTTGGAAGGGACCTTGTAGGTCATCTAGTCCAGCCCCCCCTCCCCCCAGAAAGAAGGTCCTTGACTACTTTCTGAATTGTTAGGATAAATGGATGAATAAATGGATGGATAGAATCATAGGGCTGGAAGGGATCATGGAGGTCTTCTCCAACCCCCTGCCCAAGGCAAGAAGTCTTTATACCAGAGGTCTTCAAACTTGGCAGCTTTAAGACTTGTGGACTTCAACTCGCAGAATTCTTCAGCATAGCTGGCTGGAGAATTCTGGGAGCTGAAGTCCACAAGTCTTAAAGCTGCCAAGTTTGAAGACCTCTGCTTTATACCATCCAGATCAGGGCCGAAATGCTCCCGGTTTGGACCAGCTTGGGCGAGTAGGTAGCGATGGCGGCGGGCAGTTCGGAGAACTGGTAGCAAAAATCCCTCCCCCCCAGCCTCCAGCTTGCTTACTTTAGCTGCTAGTCGCAACGCCTACCTTGCTTCGCTTGCTGTAATCCCTGCAATCCGTTGCATCAGCAAGCAACTGAATCTCCCTGCCTGCAATCAAGCTCATCGGTGAGCAGCTCTATCTGCCTTCCTGCCTGCCTGTAAGTTTTTTTCCCCTTTGGGAGCTTTAAAAAAAATAGTTAATTGGGTTTTTTTTAGTTGTTCTTTTTTTAGACCTAGCCATTTAAAGTTTAGGAAGTTTTAAATTTAGCTGCTTTTATATAAAAATAAAACTAAAACAAAATAAAATAATATTAGTGCAGCTTTCTGAGATTTTGTGTGTTTCTTTAGTGTTTCACTCTAACTACACAAACACACAAAATCTCACAAAGCTGTATGTGGAATTTTGTGTGTGTAAAGTGTGAAAGTTGTTTTTTTGGGCTTTTTGTGGCTGTGTGAGGTTCCTGCTTGTTGCAGGGGCCATTTTGGGTCTAGCACAGCTGCTTTTACCTTGTGGGTGAGCCAGTTGTGTTGTGTTGTGTTTTGTAGGTTAAAAAAGGGCAACAAAGTGACGTCAAGTTGGCCATGCCCACCTGACCACCAAGCCACGCCCACCCAGTCACCTGACCACCAAGCCCCACCCACTAATTAAACCATGCCCACAGAACCGGTAGCGAAAATTTTTAGATTTCACCCCTGATCCAGATGGATCAATGGATGAACTTTCCCGATACAAATTGAGCACCGTTGGGCTATTGAAGGTTACATATCTCTTGCCAAGGAAAAAGAACTTTCATTTCACTTTGAAAGACTAATTTTTCCTCTTTTGCTGAATCTCGGGGGTGGGTGGGAGGGGTTCCTCTTTTGCAGATGCAGACCAGAGTTTAGTGGGATTCTCTTTTCATTATTGTAGAGAACTGGTGATGTTTTATATATATAAAAAAATTAGATTTAAGTAGATAGTGAAGGAAGGGTAACCTTTCATTCCTGTTCCATATCTCTGTGATGAAAGAATATGGCTCAGAGCAACTCCTGCCCAACCCTGGGTGATCCTTCTGTTGCTGATCCATTCTCATTCTCTCATTATGCTGTTTTTATAACTGTCTTTTTTATACTTCTGTGACATCCAAATCATTATTAGACAGAGAGCCGACGATCAGCTTTAAGGAACAAGGCACCCTTGGCTACACAGTCAGGAAAGAGGGAAATAAGCAAGGTCATTAAAAACCATTACGGGAATAGAAATGAAGATTTGTCTTCTGGGGGGTGGGGGGAGAAGGATGTACAAGGTAGTCCTTGACTTACGATCACAACTGAGCACAAAATTTATGTTGCTAAGCGAGACGTTTGTTAAGCGAATTTTGTCCCGTTTTCTAACTTTTCTTGCCACCATTGTTAAGTGAATCACTGAAGTTGTTTTAGGAATAGGAATAGCACTTACCATATTTTTCAGAGTATAAGACACACCTACCTTTTTTGGTGAGGAAAAGAAGAAAAAGAAATCTCCCTCTGCCTCGGAGCAATTTTGCCTTGTTGCAGCAAACAGCAAACAGCCTGCTTTACTTTCATTTTCGTTTTCAGCATAGCTTGATTAGCACAAGGAAAAAAAAAAAATCTGCTCCAGCAATTTACCTCTTTGCAGCAAGCAGCAGAGCCCTGCACAAAACAGCTGAGAGCAAATCAGCTGAGAGTCGGGAGGCCGATCCAATCAACTTGTGCTAATTAGGCTGTGCTGAAGCTGAAAGGGGCTGTTTTTTCTTGCTGCTTGCTGCAAGGAGGTAAACTGCTGCGAGGCAGAGCCAAAGGGTGGGGGCCAGTGTGTGGGTGGGGCTACATTCGGTGTATAAGACACACCTAAATTTTCACCCCCTTTTAGGGCGGAAAAAGGTGTGTCTTATACTCTGAAAAATACGGTAGACTTATATACCATTTCATAGTCCTTTTCCAGCCCTCTCTAAGCGGTTTACAGAGTTAGCCTATTGCCCCCAACAATCTGGGTCCTCGTTTTATCCACCTCGGAAGGATGGAAGCAGTGGGGGAATTCAGCCGGTTCGCACCGTTTTGGGTGAACTGGTAGCGGCAATCACAAGTGGGCCCGCCCACCGGCCCTGGCTCCAAGTCGTGCTATTTAGGCATGTTTTCGAGGCCGGGTGCATGTGCGGAAGGTGCGTGAGCGAGCAGAGCGCATGCACAGAAAGTTGGGCGAATCTGTGGACAGCGCGCGCGAGCGGAGAACCAGTGGTAAAGGTAAGTGATACCCACCCCTGGATGGAAGGCTGAGTCAACCTTGAGCCTGGTGAGATTTGAACTGCCGAACTGCAGCTAGCAGTCAGCTGAAGTAGCCTGCAGTACTGCACTCCAACCACTGCGCCACCTCAGCTCCAATGGTATTTTAGTAACATGGTTGTTAAGTGAGTCTGGTTTACCCATTGGCTTTCCTTGTCAGGAGGTTGCAAAAGCTGGTCACGGCAACCGTCATCAATGCCAAGAGCCTTGGTAGTACAGGGGTTTAAGGCACCCTGTTATTAAGCTGGTTATTAAGACCAGCTGCCTGCAATTACTGCAGGGTTCGAATCTCGCCAAGGCTCAAGGTTGACTCAGCCTTCCATCCTTTCTAAGGTAGGTAAATTGAGGACCCAGTTTGTGGGGGCAATAAGGATGACTTTGTATAAATATACAAAAGGATGAAGGCTATTGCTTAACGCATTGTAAGCCGCCCTGAGTCTCCGGAGAAGGGCGGCATATAAATCAAATTTAAAAAAAAAAATAAATGCGAATCGGTTGCCAAGCATCTGACTTTTGATCACGTGACCATTAGGGATGCTCCAGAAGTTGTAAGGGTGAAAAACTGCCATAAGTCACTTTGTTCAGTAACGTTGCAACTTTGAACGGTCACTAAATGGAGCTGTTGTAAGTTGAGGACTACCTGTATAAATTAAAACATCCTGCTCTGGTGTAAAACAAAACTGTGGAGTATTTGCAATAAAAAAAAGGAAACATTTCTATGAAGACAATGCTTTAAAAGTTCGGATTCAGACCACTGGAGGTTTTAAGAGTTGATTGATGGGCTATGAGTGACTATATCTCTTGAGGGATGCTTTTTACTTCCAAGAATCACAATTGGGATCCTTTCAATATCAATGATAGGAGTTTCATTGTGGGAAGCACCTCCGGAGTTAGTTAGATTCTTCCTATTAAAACCCGACCCTTGCAATCCATTACGTGTTTGGTTTTCTGTCTGCCCTTCCCTCCATCTCTTACATACACACACATACACACATATATACACACATTTACACTTTGCACATAAAAAAAATGAGCATACTGTATCAGGGTAAAGTCCAGACAGAATCTTTCTTTTGATAGGCTAACTTTCTCCTTGTGTTTAGCTATTTGTACATCCAGCTTATTTATTTTATTTTATTTTATTTTATTTTATTTTATTTTATTTTATTTTATTTTATTTTATTTTATTATTTTATTTTATTATTTTATTTTATTTTTATTTTATTTTATTATTTTTATCTATCTATCATCTATCTATCTATCTATTATCTATCTATCTATCTATCTATCTATCTATCTATCTATGCATTTATTTATGCATTTATGCATTTATTTATTTATACATTTATTTATTTATGCATTTTATTTATTTAAAAGTTCCTGACCCGGCAATTCAGGGAGTTGAAGTCCATGCACTTTAAAATTGCCCTGATTGAGAAACACTGATTTAGGGTTAAAGATAAAGACTGGTTTATCTTAGTATAGGCAAGTCCTCGACTTTCAACCATCCAAAATCTCAAAGGCGCTGAAAAAAAGGGACCGGTGACTTGTTTTCACACTTAAACAGTTGCAGCATCCCCACAATCAATATCAAAATTCATATATACACGGTGGCTGCAGCATTCTGGTGTCAATCAATCAATCAACCAGAATAGAGCTGGAAGGGACCTTCAAGGTCTTCTAATCCAACTCCCTGCTCGAGCAGGAGACCAAGCAGAAGATCATATGCCATTTCAGACAAGTGACTGTCCAGTCTTTTCTTAAAAACCTCCAGTGATGAAGCAGCCACAACTTCTGACTGAAAGCTGTTCCACTAGTTAATTGTTCTCAGTGTTAGGAAGTTTCTCTTTAATACCAGGTTGCTTCTCTCCTTATTAATTTCCATCCATTGCTTCTTGTCTTGCCTTTTGGTGCTTTGGAAAATAAGTTGATCCCTTCCTCTTTATGGCAGTCTATCAAATACTGAAATACTGCTATCATGCCCCCCCCCCCGTCCTTCTTTTCTCTAGACTGGCCAAACCCAAATCCTGCAACCGTTTTTCATATATTTTTTGTCTCCAGGCCTTTAATCATCTTAGTTGTTCTTCGTTTGCACTTTTCCCCAAAGTCTCAACATCAGTTTTGTGGTGACCAAAACTGGATGCAGTATTCCAGGTGTGGCCTTACTAAGGGTTTATAAAGCAGTACTCAGTGGTGGGTTGCCCCCGGTTCGGACCGGTTCTATAGAACCGGTAGTAAAACTGGCGGGAGGCTCCGCCCACTGACCCTGACATCATCAGAAGCGATCTGCGCATGCGCAGTGTCACATATAAATGCCCCACCCACACGAGCAGGTACATACAGTTCAGCACTGCAAGGGTTAACGCACATAAATCACATATACACTTCCCACCTAGGCCACTCCTTACCCCAGTCTCCGCCTTCCAGGTATTTAAGGTTGTCCCACGCGGATCCAGATGTACTTGCAGATGATTCCTGTAACAAGAAGAACAATGTCAATAAACTCTTAACTGCTTAACTAGCAACGTGCGTATGTCTGTTATTGGGTCTGATCCTCAATATTGTAACACGCAGAAGCTTCTGTGCAGGCGCAGAAGCAAGGCGCACATGCGAGCGAGCGCGATCCCGTTGTGAACCGGTAGTAAAGGTAAGTAGAACCCATCCCTGGTGGTACTCCATACTTCATGATTATGCCTCCATTTATACCACCAAGGATTGTATTGTATCATGTGTTTGCCATTATCAACCTTCCCAGTGTTTTGCTATTGCAAATCCAGCTTATTTATTTATGTGTGTTTATTTATTTATTTAAAAGACTGATGTAGTTGCCCAACTTATGCACTATGCCCTTGGGCGGATCATAAAATCACAATGAAAAGATTTTTTAAAATCCATAAAAACTCCTGACACTCAAACCCAACATACCTCCACACAAAAATATTCATGTATGCCGTTTCTCTAAGCTTAGTTGTTTGCTTGCAGACGTTTCACTCCCCCATTAGGTAACATCATCAGTGCAAATGGGTGTGGGGTTTGCTCTCTCTTTATATACAGTAGCTTGTCCTGCCAATGTGGTGGTTTTCCCCTTGACAGTTCCCAGGTAGTCCTCGATTTACGACCACAATTGAGCCCCCCAATCTTTGTGGCTAACAAGACAGTGAAGTGAATTTTGCCCCATTTTATGACCTTTCTTGCCACAGTTGTTAAGTGAATCACTGCAGTTGTTAAGTTACTAATACAATTGTTAAGAGAACCTGGCTTCCCCATTGGCTTTGCTCGTCAGAAGGTCGCAAGTGGGGATCACATGACCCCAGGAGGCTGCAACCGTCATAAGTATGAGTTGCCAAGCATCTGAATTTCGATTACAGGTCCATGGCGGATGCTGCAATGGTCATAAGTGTGATAAATGGTCGTGAAGTCACTTTTTTCAGGGCCGTTGTGACTTTGAACAGTCACCGAATGAACTGCAGACTGCCCTGACTGTAGATGTGAAGAAGCTGGATTGAAGCTAATTGCTCTAATTGGGAAATCAATTAACATAAATCCAGGCTTTAATCTGTCAATTGATGAACAGACAACGGGCAAGGTCACCATATATGAATGAATGGCTGCTGCTGTGCAAACAGTCTCCCAAGATACTCACAAATTTGGAAAACATTCGGTTTTAAAGTTACGCAAGCTGGATGAAAAAGATCAAAACAGAAAAGAGTACATGTGGCTGAATTCAAGGTCTCAACTGGATCTCTTCAGCCCAACTTCCAAGAGCATCCTGTAACACAAAGACTGTACTGACACATTGATGTCCTGGGCCTGAAGCAGGGACGTCTGTGACGATGGGGTCAGAATCAAGAAAGGGAAAATGGCCGTAACAACCAAGCGGTTGAACTCCCAGATACAAAGAGCTAAGGATTTGGGTGATACCTGCACGAGCACCATCTTGACTTTTTTGCCCCATCCTGTGGGTGACTCTGAGTTGGACAGAATGTAAGAGAATAGGTTTCCTTTCCCTTTCCCTTTTCCTTCCCCCTTCCCTTTTCCCCTTCCCTTCCCTTCCCTTTCCTCTCCTCTCCTCCTGTCCCCTCCTGTCCCCTCCCTTCCGTTCCCTTCCCTTCCCTTCCTTTCCTTTCTTTTCTTTTCCTTTCCTCTCCTCTCCTCTCTTCCCGTCCCCTCCCCTCTCTCCCTTCCCTTCTCTTCCCTTCCTTTTCTTTCTTTCTCTTTCCTTTCCTCTCCTCTCCTCTCCTCTCTCCTCTTTTCTCCTGCCCTCCCTTCCCTTCCTTTCCTTTCCTTTCCTCTCCTCCCGTCTCCTCCCCTGCCCTCCCTTCCCTTCCCTTCTCCCCTCCCCTCCTTTCCTTTCCTTTCCTTTCCTTTCCCCTCCCCTCCCCTTCGCTTCCCTCCCCTTCCTTTCTCTCCCCTCCCCTCCCCTCCCCTCCCTTCCCTTCCCTTCCTTTCCTTTCCTTTCCTTTCCCTTTTGATCCTATGACACTGAGGCTCAGTGGTGGATCCAAATTTTTTACTACTGGTTCTGTGGGTGTGGCTTGGTGGGAATGGCATGGCTTGGTGGGTGTGGCTTGGTGGGCGTGACAGGGGAAGGATATTATAAAATCTCCATTCCCTCCCCACTCCAGGAGAAGGATGCTGCAAAATCCCCATTTCCTCCCGATCTGGGTCTTGGGAGGCAGAGAATAGATGGGGGTGGGGCCAGTCAGAGGTGGTGTTTACCGGTTCTCCGAACTACTCAAAATGTCCGCTACCGGTTCTCCAGAACTGGTCAGAACCTGCTGAAACCCACCTCTGCTGGGGCTCCTGTAATGGTTGTAAGTGTGAAAAAACTATCATAAGTCACTTTTTTCAGTGTAACTTTGAACAGTCACTAAACGGACTGTCGTAAGTCGAGGACTACATCTATTCAAATTCTTTAAAGTAGTTTTCACAATCGTGTTTCTAATATTGTGTTGCAAAATCCTTCCTATGTGAGCTGCATCTTCCTAAGTGGCCAGCTGCCTTGGTCTTGCTACCAATAAAACAACAGGATATAAATGGAATGAAAAAGGGATGAAATGTGTGCCAGTCATCCTGGATTAGCGACTGCCTCGTTTAACGACCATTGCAGTTTTGACACTGCTGAAAAAGTAACTTTGCACCCAGTCCTTGCAGTAATGACCTTTGCAGGACTGTAAAACAAAGGAAAGCTGAACTAAGATCATAAGCATAGTAACGGTTTCCCTTGGCAACCGCTTTGTTTAACAAGTGAGTTGCCAGTCACAATTGCGATGGCTAAAAAAAAAGGACTATCGTAGTTGGAATTTAGACTTTGGTGATGTCTAGTGAGGTTTCCTTATCAAGATCAATTCCAAATCTTGTTCCTTTCGTTGAACTTAGTAGCTGGTGAGAATCAATGAAGGGAAGTCACTAAGATTTTTGGAGATTTCTCATTGGAAGATTTGCATCCATCAATTGAATCGATGTAGACATCTACTAATTCCCCCTCCAATGAAAGTGAAAGTGGGCCTGCTGTTTATGTGACACATGAATGAAAACTGGGCCTAAATCTTAATGATCCTTGGGAGAACTTGGTGAACAAAAAGAGCAGAACAGGAACTAAAAAAAAAATATTGCTTGTCTTAATATACGCAGCAGCACAGGAATTCTGTAAATGAACAGCAATTAAATTCGAGATTAATGTCCAATTTGTTTAGCCTCTGAAGTTGTCTCTTGCAAGGAAAGGGGACCTGCGGTGGGGAACTACAGCAGGGTTGGGTAGAAAAGTCGGAAGAGCGAAGGCAAAAGTGAGCGAAAGAAAGTCAAAAGGGGGGGGGGAAAACCCCACTGCCTAAGTGGGCAAATTTTTAACAACATTAGAACGTTTCCCTCTAGAACTGTGAACTTTTAATCTTTCGAAGTTGCCCCAAGCAATTTCTTTCCACAATCAATCACTATTTCTCTCTTTACTATAGAAATAAAGTCACTTTTTCAGTGCCTTTGTAAAACTGAATGGTTATAAGGCTGAGGACTACCTGCATGGAAAAATAGTGAACGGAGTGCAAGGAATGGGAAGCTGGCCTGGATGTGGATGATAACATCGCGAAAAGAGTTGAGAAGATTAAAGAGCAAAAAAGCGATAGACGAAGCAATCCATGGATACAGTGAAATCAAAAGTATTGTTGGACCTGCCACTACTTAAGCCTCCAAATAGAAACAATCCTGGCTCCATTTATTGAGAAAGGTATACTGTATTTTTCGGACTATGAGATGCACTGGAGTATAAGACGCACCTTTGTTTTTGGGGAGGAAAATAGGGAAAAAAATTCTGCCTATCAGGTATTCATCTGGCTAGCATCCTTAGCCTGGTCAGCTTCAGCATGTTCATTCGCTGGTTTTGAGCACCCTCGTTGGACCTGAAAACAAGCTTCTAAAGCTCAGCTGATCGTTGGAGGGAGCAGCAATGAAAAAAGCAGGCAAAGCGCGGAAGATTGCTTCACTCGCAAGTGCCTCGCTGGGGCTGAAAAACAGCTTCAAAAGCACAGCTGATCGTCAGGGGGAGCTCCAGTGACTAAAGCAGGCAAAGCGTGGAAGGGGTAAGAGAAGGCAGCAGCTGTTCGGGGTAGCAATTTTGGGTACCGTGTGTCGCGTTTTTAGTCTCCAAATGCATCATGTTTTTGGTCGGTGATTGGCAGCGATGTGCTTTGGCGATCCCCGCAGCCTTGAAGGGCTCTCAAACTGAGCGTTTGGAGGCTGAAAACGTGATGCGTGGAGCCCAAAAACACAAGCCATTGTCTGTGGCAATCTCTGCAGCTAGGAAGAGGATGCACAGAGGCCGAACGAAGGGTTGGGGCCAGTATGTGGGCAGGGCTAAATTTGGAGTATAAGACGGACCCAAATTTTCAGCCTCTTTTAGGGGGGAAAAGTGCATCTTATACTCCAAAAAATACGGTAGTTTATTAGAGGTCAAGAGTACTGCAATATTGCAAAACTGAGAATTGTGCACTAAAATCCTTAAGTTCTACTTTTCCCTCCCTTAATTATCTCTCATTGCCCACCCCAGTATCATCAATCAAGTTCAGGCAATATGTTTTCATAATAGTCAGTCCAAGCATGGTTTTGTATGCAGCTTCCTCCTTCTCCCAGCTGGGTGAGCTTGAGGCAGCATCTCAAGGAGATACAGCACTTACTTTCATTTCCCCAAGCTTCCCCCTTCATTCCCCCGCCTCACAGTTCATGGCAGTCTGTCACTGCATAGCAGAGAAGCACAAGCAAGCATCACTTTGACAAAGTGACAAAATTAGTGGACCAGAGGAATGCTGTGGATATAATTTACTTGGGCTTCAGTAAGGCATTTGATAAAGTAGACCACAACCTACTACTTTGTAAGATATGGGTTAGATAGCATCACCGGAAGATGGATTCATAATTGGCTGACCAACCACACTCAGCATGTAGTCCTCAATGGAACTACATCTATATAGAGGGAAGTATGCAGTGATATATCCCAAGGCTCTATTTTAGGCCTAGTACTCTTCAACATCTCAGTCAATGATTTGGATGAGGAGATAGATGAGGAACTCATCAAATTTGCAGACAACAACACCAAGCTGGCAGGAATAGCCAACACTCCTGAAGATAGGCTTAAGATACAGAAGGATCTTGACAGATTTGAACATTGAGCGCTATCTAACAAAATGAAATTCAATGGTGAAAAAAGTAAGTTTCTACATTTAGGCAAGAAAAAGCAAATGCACAGGTAGGTGGTACTCAATCAATAGTAGTAACGGTGAGAAGGATCTTGGAGTCCTATGGACAATCACTTAAATATGAGGTAACAGTTTGTTGTAGCTGCCAAAAAGGCCAACACAGTTCTAGGCTGCATAAACAGAGGGATAGAATCAAGATCACATGAAGTGTTAATATCACTGCCTTGGTAAGGCCACACTTGGAATACTGCATCCAGTTTTGGTCGCCACGATGTAAAAAAGATGTGCAGACTCTAGAAAGAGTGCAGAGAAGAGCAACAAAGATGATTAGGGAACTGGAGGCTAAAACATATAAAGAATCGTTGCTGGAATTGGGTAAGTTTAGTTTAATGAAAAGAAAGACTAGCGGTGACACAACAGCATTGTTCCAATATTTAAAGGGTTGCCACAAAGAAGAGGGAGTCAATTTATTTTTCAAAGCACCTGAGGGCAGGACAAGAAGCAATGGATGGAAACTAATCAAGGAGAGAAGCAACTTAGAACTAAGGAGAAATTTCCGGACAGTTAGAACAGTTAATCAGTGGAACAACTTGCCTTCAGAAGTAGTGAATGCTCCAACACTGGAAGTTTTTAAGATGTTGGACAACCATTTGTCTGAAATGGTATAAGGTTTCCTGCCTGAGCAGTGGGTTGGACTAGAAGACCTTCAAGGTCCCTTCTAACTCTGTTATTTTATTCTACTCATCCTTACCCTACCCTACCCTACCCATCTTCTCTTCTCTTCTCTTCTCTTCTCTTCTCTTCTCTTCTCTTCTCATATTCCATTCCATATATTCTATTCTATTCTATTCTATTCTATTCTATTCTATTCTATTCTATTCTATTCTATTCTATTCTATTCTATTCTATTCTATTTATTCTATTCTGTGGCAGCTGACACGTATTTTCCAAGGACAGAAAGTTATAGAAAGGTATCGGGAATCGTAATAGCACGGACTACATTTAATAGGACCTCTATTTTTTTCCCTCTTATCTCATGCCTGTAATTTCTTTTTTTCTTCTTTGCTCCTTTTCTGCCTTTTGCATAACATTAACTAGCTCCAAAGGGAACACAGGTAGTCCTTGACTTACAACCATTTGTATAGTGACCGTTCAAAGTTGCAACAGCACTGAAAAAAAGTGACGTACGACTGTTTTTTCACACTTACAACCATTGCAGCATCCCATTGGTCACATGATCAAAATTTGGATGCTTGGCAACTGCCTCATATTTATGACGGTTGCAGTGTACTGAGGTCAGCAACGGGGAAGCCAGATTCACTAAGCAACCATTTTATTAACAACTGCAGTGCTTCTCTTAACAACTGTGGCAAGAAAGGTCGTAAAATGGGACAAAGCTCACTTAACAACTCCTTGCTTTACCACAGAAATTTGGGACTGAATTTTGGTCGTAAGTTGAGGACTACCTGTAGTGAGATGAACATGTATGCTTATAGGAAAGCAGCAAACCAGGCCCAATTTTTGTGCAAAAAATGGAATGGAAGCCATAATGAGAAATTCTTCACACCTTACCTCCAGATGGGGCAGACAAAACCTCAGCATCATCTCGTCGCATTATTTAACCAACTGGTTTTTATTACCACTACTATTATTATTATTAGCATATGAAGTTGATACATCAGCCAGGAGACTACAATGCAATTGCAGAGTAGTGGGTTGGCTGGCGGTTTACCAACTCCGTCAGGTACACGTTTGCGTGCTTCCCATGGTGCGCCACAAGAGGGCGAGCTGGCTCCCCACCAGAAAGGAAGACAAGCGGCTCTTCCAGTAGCATCACCCAAGGCCCCCTCCTTCCCTGGAGTTGCCTCACAAACAGATGCCTCACAACCAGGAAGGTTCAGTGGGCAGGAATCTGGTTGCCTGTATAGAGCACCAGCTCATCTCCCCATCGAAGTGGTGCCTATTTTATCTACTCACCTAGAACATGCATTTGAACCTCAAATTGGGCAGAAGCCGAGGCTAGTGACAGGAACTCACCCAGACACACAATGCTAGAATTCGAACCTCCAGAGCAGAGACCATCTCCAGCGTCATTAAGCCACTGGAGCCATCGTGCCTCTTTTATTACCGATGAATCCCAAACTTAATAATTGCATGCAAAGTTGTACAACTGCTGCCTGAAACTGTGTGTGTATGTGTGTGCGGTTAATGCAGTTTTTGGCATTTACAAATACTTTGTGAAAAGGTTACCCTGTTCTAGGAATCTTTTATTAACACTTATTAACACTAAAGAGCAGTCCAGAAAATGTCAGACTCCTCTACCATGATATTTACAGAAAAAGCCTGCTTGGGGCTGACAAGGTTCTTTCCGGGAGGATGGCATTAAGAAAAGCAGGGATTTCTAAGAGGAGATGATTGCTTTGCCAGCTTGGGACTTACTAAGAATCGACAAAAAGTAGCAGATTCTCATTTCTCATTTCCACTTAAGGGCACAAAAAGATCTCGGCTTAATCACAAACATACGGATGAGAGATTTGTTCGCCCTGTGAGGGGTTTTTAGATGCAGCTTTCTCCTTTAATATATATGTGTGTGTGTGTGTTATGATAAACCCAGTGATGTTCACTTCATTCAACTATTCTTGAACTTTTAGCTTTCTCTTCTGCTTATTTATTTATTTATTTATTTATTTATTTATTTATTTATTTATTTCATTAGAATTATATATCGTCCTACTCCCGAAGGACTCAGGGCGGTGAACAGCCAAAAAGATAAAACACACAGATTATAAAATTTCAAATAGTATAAAAACTTATTAAACAATTTGGCCCGAGATGAATTAAAACATCCCCATATTTAAAAACAGATTTAAAATTACTCATATACAGTTTAAAAGGGAAAGTTAGGCCCGGCCAGCCTGTTGGAATAAAAAGGTCTTGAGAGCGCAGTGGAAGGTGCATAAATCTGGGATCCTCCGTATCTCCGGGGGGAGCTCATTCCAGATAACAGGTGCCCCCACAGAGAAGGCTCTCCCCCTGGGGGCCGCCAGCCGACACTGTTTGGCCGACGGCACCCTGAGGAGCCCCTCTCTGTGAGAGCGTACTGGCCGGTGAGAGGCTATTGGTGGCAGCAGGCGATCCTGTAAGTATCCAGGTCTTCTTTCTTTTTCTTTCCTTTGTCTTACTTTCTGTTAGTTTGAATTTGTTTTTTAGCTTCCTTTAATAATACACACATACATTTATATATATACATATATACACACGCACACACATATGTATGTGTATATATGTATGTATGTACGTATGTATGTATGTATCGGGGTGGGTTCTACCTACCTTTACTATTGGTTCACAACAGGATCGCGTGAAGCCTTGCTTCCGCGCATGCGCAGATCGCCGATGACGACATCCGGGGCAGTGGGCGGGGCCTCCCGCCGGTTTTACTACCGGTTCTTGCAAACCGGTCCAAATCGGGGGCGACCACCACTGGTATGTATATATGTATGTATGTATGGGGACGCGGTGGCTCAATGGCTAAGACACTGAGCTTGTTGATCGAAAGGTCGTCAGGTCAGAGGTCCAAATCCCTAGCGCCGCATAACGAGGTGAGCTCCCATTACTTGTCCCAGCTTCAGCCAACCTAGCAGTTCGAAAGCACATAAAAAATGCAAGTAGAAAAATAGGGACCACCTTTGGTGGGAAGGGAACAGCGTTCCATGCTCCTTTGGCATTTACTCATGCCAGCCACATGATCACAGAGACGTCTTCAGACAGCGCTGACTTCTTCGGTTTTGAAACGGAGATGAGCACTGCCCCCTAGAGTCAGGAATGACTAGCACATATGTGCGAGGGGAACATTTACCTTTACACACACACACACACACATATATATATATATATATGTATGTATGTATGTATGTATATGTATATGTATATGTATTATATATGTGTGTGTATATATGTGCGTGTGTGTATGTGTGTATTATTAAAGGAAGCTAAACAACAAATACAAACTAATATAAAGTAAGACAAAGGAAAGAAAAAGAAAGAAGCAGAAGAGAAAGCTAAAAGTTCAAGAACAGTTAAATGAAGGGAACATCACTGGATTTACCAATTTGCGTTGCAGCCCATATAATTAAGACTAGAAACCAAGAAACTGAATTCTAATTCTGTTTCCCAGCTCAATTCACCTGACAGGTTGGCTGTTGTTGTGGGGAAAATAGGAGAAGGGAGGATTAGGAATGTTCACCAGCTTGAGTTATTCATAAAAATATAATAAAGTGGGATTAAAAAAACCGTACAAATAAATAAGTTCCTTTTGGTGTTTAGCCTGAATCTAGTTTCTTATCATTTTAACTCTCTGGTTCTTGTTCTGATACTGCCTTAAGGGACAGTAGAATATAACTCTGCTCCTTCAACTGTGTGATAGCCTTTCCGATATTTTAAGATGGCTATTGTATCTCCCCCTCCGCTGCCTTTTCTGTAGGCGAAACATGTCCAGATTGTCCGTGGTTGGCTTGACACTTAAAATCTTTTATGCCTGTATCTTCATTAATTCACTCTGGCATTCATCGAAACCCCTCAGATCAGTTGTGCTTATAGATTTATATCCATTCCTTTATCATGCGTGTGGATGAATAAACTTCTGTTTAAACCATCGGTTGGAAATCGAAAACTTTTTCCCCAAGAAAATATTAACCGTTCAGTTACAATTCTCATTGGTTTTTGGGTTTCGGAACAGCCTGTTCAGTTTTTCTTCCCAGTTAATCCTCGACTTACGACCATTCATTTAGTGACCGTTCGAAGTTACAATGGCACTGAAAAAAAGTGACTCATGTACCGTTGCAGGATCCCCACGGTCACGTGATCAAAATTTGGGTGCTTAGAAACCAGCATGTATTTATTTATTTAGGGAATTTATTTATTTAGGGAATGTATATTGCCTAAATATAAAGTCATCCAGGTCATGGTTCTCCCAAAAGGTGCTTTTTCAAAAGGCAACTGGACTTTCTTTGTTTTTCCTTGAAGGTGTTTCACTTCTCATCCAAAAAGCTTCTTCAGTTCCAACTGAAGAACTGAGGAAGCTTTTTGGATGAGAAGCGAAACGTTCTCAAGGAAAAACAAAGTCCAGTTGCCTTTTGAAAAAGCGCTATTGGGTTAACCACAGCAAAAATAAAAAAAAAAAGCTTGTAAAATCGAAGGTGACTCACTTAACAACCATCTTCATTAGCAATGCAAATTCTGTCCCCAACAGTGGTCATAAATCAAGGACTACCTGTATCCTCTTCTCTCATCCCCACTCATTCGTACATTTCACCTAACAGAATAATTTCCCCTCAGATTGCAGTGTCTAAGCCATATTTTAACCGTGACACCTACCCTTGTATATGTCAACTCTGAAGCGAACCTGGCTGAAGCCATCTTGTGCTGCCTCACAGTTGCCACGAAGCCTGAGAGGGGGAAGGGAGGGGGGAATTAGATAGCCCAACTAGCAGTCAAAACAAAACGTTTTCCTGTGGGAACCAAGGTCATTGTAACAGGTGGCTGTTGAAGGAGGAGACGAGCCTGCCATCCGTCCTAATTGGACAATGTGACCGGTGACACCTGGGAGGGGGCGATTTTACTCTTTTAATTAGGTGAAAAACGCTGGAATTGTTAGAGTTGGTTTTCACCGGCTATGCCGATATGATGTATCCAGTAAACATGTTCTTTGAGGAATCTACCTGCCTCGGAGTTCTGCTTTCAGTGAGTGTGTTACTCAGAACCCTGACATTATAATTATTTGAGAGAGCCAGGAGGAGTATATAAGCGTCCAAAACACCGATTCCTATTACCCTCTGCTTCATAACTTAAGCAGGTACTTCGTTTATTATCCAGACTTTTTCCATGTTCCTCTTCCTGCAAAGACACTTTGTCGTTTACGTCCCATGACAGATTGCTAGTGTTTCAGCCCACATTCTCTAGCAAGTGATGTATGGGTTGTAGACGCACCACTGTATAAAGAAGAGAGGGCTTTGCTTCCCGGGTGGATGCTTGTTAGCTGGGCTAAGTTTATTTTTCATGTGATTTTCAGCACCAATGTTCTCCCCGACGCATCCTATCAGTCTAAGTATAAGCAGTCTCCTTATTTCTGACAGCTCCATTGTTCGTCTTGAGTAGAATGGACTGATTCGCCACGGCCAACACGCCACGGCCTCTCGCTGCAGCCAGCTCACTGTGACGATCTACTGTGGCCACTTCAACATGGCCATCTCACCTCGGCCAATCTGTGAAGCCATCTCACCACGGCCACCTTGCGGCGGCCAATTCACTACACAACATCTCGCCGCAGGACAATTCCATGCAGGATAACTGAATACAATAAATGTTATCCGCTACTGCTCCTTTGTCATTATTTCCATTGACAAAAATGGAAATAATGCTGCAGAAACAGTGGCGAAGAAACGTTTATCACGTTGAGTTATGCCGCATGGAATTGTCCCATGGCAAGATGGCCGTGGCAGAGTTGGCTGCAGCAAGATGGCTGTGGCGAGCTGTCCTAGACCCCTTCTTAAGATCTTTTCCCTTCCTACCTTACTTTTCTCCCCAAATTCTGTCACGTAGACCAGCGTTTCTCAACCTTGTCAGCTTGAAGAGGTGCGAATTCCAGAATTCCCCAACCAGGGATGGATGGCTCATACAACATGCTAGCGCTGGAATTCTGGGAGTTGAAGTCCATTGTCAACTCTGAAGTTGACCTGATTGAAGCAGAGGTGGGTTTCACTTACCTTTACCACCAGTTCACCGGGTATACACACACTTGCTTCACATGCGTGCTTTCCGCACCTGCGCCTGGCCTTCCGTGTATGAACTTTGCTCGCTCGCTCGCCTTCTGCGCATGCGCCCGGCCTCAAAAATGTGCCTAAATAGCACAACTTGGAGCTGGGGTGGGTGGGCAGGTGGGTGGGCAGGTGAGTGGGCCTACCCGTGATCGCCGCTACAGGTTTGCCCAAACCAGTGCGAACTGGCAGAATACCACCTCTGGACTGAAGCCATCTTGGAGCTTCAGTGTTGCCACACTGAAACTGAGATAGTTGGGACTCTGTAGCCAAAACAAAATACTTTCTCTTGGGAATCAAGGACATTCCCACACCTGGTCGAAGGAGGGGAATATTATCAGGCAACCAAATGGAGTTGTGATTGGACCATATGACTCATTGTTTTCAGAAAGTGAAATACGTTTTATTTTTAATTAGGTGAAAACCACAGGAACTCTCAGAGTCGGTTTTCACCAGACATGTGCCAATATAATATTTCCAATAAAGCTACCCTTTGAGGAATCCACCTACCTCGGAGTCTTGCTTTCTATGGATTTATTACTTGGAGCCCTGACATCCGTATCTCAAATTTGAGAAGATTGTAAAACATTGATACACAACAGCAAATGTTTGGAAACTTCACGTCTTCTCCAAAGCACCGTGTCATTCTCTGTTGGAATCTCTAAACTTAATTATTAATTTTCTTAGGATTATGCAACTATTGTTCTGGCCCAGGAAAAGATACTCTCCTTGTTTAAGGAGGTACCAACAAGGGGCATGCCTGCTTCAAATCACCTTTTCAGCTTCAGAACCAACATCCAGCTCATCTCTACTTTGCAACAAGATAAGACTAGAATCAAGTTTTCCTGGCAATTTTATACACACACATTGAGAGTCCAACAAATCTCAGGCAGCAGTGTTCAGAGTCCAGTTACTGTGACAAAGAATGCATTAATAGTAGACTGTAGAATTCAACCTAAAGAGAGTAATTAAAATTAGAATCAGGCTGAACTCTTTAGTCCTCTTATTTCCGCAGCCATTTGTGTATGAAGGAGAGGGCTGTTTTCAACTATCATTTTTGACAATGAGGCTTGCATTGTGTCTGGTTGTCAAATGTCCAGGGAAATGCTATTATGTCTTGAAACATTGTTCCCCAGAGGCATTTGGGCAAAGCTGCCAGGAAATCCAGTATGAATTGGTACAGGAACAAAAACGGCCCTTTTGGTTTTAGCAACAAAAGGAGGAGAAGGAGAGGAGGAGGAGGAGGGGAAAAGGAAGAAAGGAAGAAACTCATCAAGGAGAGAAGCAACCTAGAACTAAGGAGATTTTAAGGCAGGGTTCCAATATTTGAGGGGCTGCCACAGAGAGGAGGGAGTCAAGCTATTCTCCAAAGTACCTGAAGGCCAGACAAGGAATAATGGATGGAAACTGTACAAGGAGAGATTCAACCTGGAAATAAGGAGAAATTATCTGACAGTGAGAGCAATCAACCCATGGAACAGATGTTGCCTTCAGACATTGTGGGAGCTTCATCACTGGAGGCTTTCAAGAAGGGACTGGGCTGCCATCTGTCAAAAATGGTGTAGGGTCTCCTGCGTGGGCAGGGGGTTGGACTAGATGACCTACAAGGTCCCTTCCAACTCTGTTAATCTGTAATCAGTTGGCACGCCTGACCCGATTTTGTTAGAGCATCTACCTACAGACACAAAGGGAGGAAGGAACAGGCCTTTGGAAATGTCCTCCTAGCTGAACTAAGAGGGGGGAAAAATGAGATTTGTTAACTTTGTTACTTCCTGATTTAGAGGTAGTCCTTGACTTAATGCCAGTTGCTTATTGACTGGTTCAGAGTTACAGCAGACTTCCTCAGAGCTACAAAGGCAAGTGGCTTTTGACCAGGCCTTGCACTTATGATCGTTGCAGCATCCCCAGGGTCACATGCAGTGGTGGGTTCCTCCCGGTTCCGCCCGGTTCCGCCGAGCCGGTAGCGGTGACGATATAATGTCACCAAACCGGTTCTGCCCCCCGCCCCCCCACCCACACCCCGCATTATTCTTACCATTTATTTGGTCTCATCCCCAATCTATTGCTGCCTCCTGAGTCCCAGCTGATGGGCTATAAGGAAAAAAACTGTTTAAACTCTTGCCGCGGGGCTTCAAAGGGCCGCCCTACAGCTGATCAGTGGTAAAAGGCAGTTTGGTGGTAGACCGGTGCCTCCAAAAACAAATGAGTAGACCAGTACCTGCAAAAATACATGAGTAGACCGGTACAGCTCTGCAAGCAGTTAAAAGCCTGGTAGACCAGTACCTCTGCTAAATCCTAAAGCATTGTCACATGACCATCAAGCCATGCCCATAAAATAAGCCACGCCCACAGAACTGGTAATAAAAAAATTTAGAACCCACCCCTGGTCACATGATCAAAATTTTGATGCTTGGCATCTGGCATGTACTTACTATAGTTGCAGTATCTCGGGCTCATGTGATCCCCATTTGCAACCTTACCAGATAGTTTCCAAAAAGCAAACTCAATGGGGAAATCCCGATTCACTTAACATCTACATCAATGTTTCTCAACCTTGGTAGCTTGAAGATGGGTGGACTTCAACTTCAACGCGCTGGCTGGGGGATTCTGGGTGGAGTTGAAGTCCACCCATCTTCAAGCTTCCAAGGTTGAGAAACACTGGTCCACATGGTTCATTTAGCAACTGCAGCGATTCACTTAAGAATTGAGGCAAAAAAGTTCACAAAATCAGGCACAATTCACTTACCAGCTTCCTGTTTGACAACAGAAATTCCGGTCCCAATTGTGGTCGTAAGTCGAGGATTACCTATAACCATGTTAGAACAATTAATCAGTGGAACAACTTGCCTCTAGAAGTTGTGAATGCTCCAACACTGGAAGTTATTAAGAAGAGATTGGACAACCATTTGTACGAAATGGTATAGAGTTTCCTGCCTGCGCAGGGGGTTGGACTAGAAGACCTCTAAGGCCCCTCCCAACTCTGTTATTTGGTTATTCATGTCACCAAGCTGGACCACTACCTCCGGTACATATTTATCTTTGATATTGATGAAACAACAAAAAGTTTCAATAGGCTCAAAATATTTATTCCCCCCCCCCATCAGTTGTCATCTCTTACCTTTGGATTTCCTGCAAAACCGTGTCTATTAAATGCAGAATTTCCTAATGCCGTAAGTCTACTTCAATCATTTGTCCCCAACTGTGGTTTTTTTCTTTTTCTTTTTGTCTTTTTTCCCTTCTGTTTATGTGCAGGCTTTTCAGTATCCAGAAGAAGAAGAAGAAGAAGAAGGTGGTGGTAGGGGGGGAGCTTCAGATTAGAATGCGCTGACTGTCAACTATCGGAGGCCATCTGTTCGGTGCCATAGATCTGAAAGACTGCAGGACAAAGGAAATTATTTCTACGGGGATTACTTAAACCGTAACGCTGTAGTTTTCTACGGGAAATTTTGGGGCGGGGAAGAGAAACCGGCCTTCAAAGGAATCGGCTTTGTATGCCTGACAAGCTTTAGAAGTCTGGTACAAAAATGGAATTCTGACTCAGTGCATCAAATATTCTACACTGGGTATTTTGCTTTGAAAGAACCGCACAATGGATAATGGGGCCAGAAATCCAGTCCTGTATCCAAGTGATACAAATCCCACTGGCGTTCTCCGGAAAGAGAATTCAGAACAGGCAGTCTCACACCGTGTCTCCCTCTGTCTTCAAACCATATCCGTGTAAATGAATTAGGCCAAGGAGACACAGATCTGGAATCTGAAAAACAAGCTAGGTTCAAAAGTGGTGTGTTAAGGACCACTCAATGAAGACTCTGTATTCCATGAATAAATTTAGCAATGAGGAAGGAGGGTGAGAAGATGAGAATATCAAATCTAATCGTAATCCTAATCTTAATCTTAATCTAATCCTAGTCCTAATCTTAATCCTATCTAATCTAATTAATTTAATCCAATTCAACCCTACCCTACCCTATCTTATCATCTATCTATCTATCTATCTATCTATCTATCTATCTATCTATCTATCTATCTTCTATCCTAACCCTGCCCTACCCTACCCTACCCAACCCTACCCTACCCTACCCTACCCTACCCTATCCTATCCTATCCTATCCTTGTTGTTGTTAGTTGCGAAGTCATGTCCGACCCATCGTGACCCCATGGACAAAGTTCCTCCAGGCCTTCCTGTCCTCTACCATCCTCTGGAGTCCATTTAAACTCATGCCTACTGATTCAGTGACTCCATCCAGCCACCTCATTCTCTGTCGTCCCCTTCTTCTTTTGCCCTCAATCTTTCCCAGCATTAGGCTCTTCTCCAGTGAGTCCTTCCTTCTCATTAGATGACCAAAGTATTTGAGTTTCATCTTTAGAATCTGGCCTTCTAAAAAACAGTCAGGGTTGATCTCCTCTAGGACTGACCGGTTTGATCGCCTTGCAGTCCAAGGGACTCGCAGGAGTCTCCTCCTCCACCATATCCTATCCTAAATTCTCTGTACTGCAACGTAACATATGAACTATTATTCTTGTCAACTAAAGTTCAGTAGTAAATTGGCACCAGATAAGGGTCAACAGAATTCAGGAGGGGTTGAACTTGGATCTCTTGTGGCAACATTAGGACTCTAAGCTGACAACACATTTAACTTCACTTCTCAGTTCTGTCTTCTCCCCTCCTGCAACAATACAATTGCTATTTTAGAGTGAATGCAGCCCCATCCAGAGTGAGCGGCTCCCTTAATTTCCTGGACTGAGGAACTGTCAGTTCTCACGCCTCCAATTTGCTAAGATTCAATTTCAATTGACTGCCCCTTCAACCTACTAATTTCTGCCTCCAATTGATACTTTTTTAAGTGTTTGGAAAAAAAAAACCCATAATAATGCAGCCACACTACAGAATGAATTTGTATAAAACCCAGGAAGAGAAAAAAAGAGACTGAACAGTTTGCGTTCGCGTTTGTGTGTGGGTGTGGGTGTGGAGGGAGAGTTTGGGTTGCAATTTCCATGGTTTATTGATTTTTAGTGTGTTTATTCCTTTATGCTTTTATGTGGATTGATTGATCCCTCAACTCCAGAGCAAACAGAAACATAAAATTAAAATGTATTAAAACTAAGCACGCATGCATGTGCATGTACACGCACACCCACACAAAACACCCACCCACAAATAATTATTGGAATAAAGTCAACTATCTCAGGCTTTATTTTCCCAAGTTTAGAATAAGTCAAATCCGTTTCTGTAAAACATTCAGAAACAATCCAGTTTCTTCCAGTCCAATTTCTGAATTGGTCTGGCATCTGAACAGCTCATCTCAGGGGTGAAATGCTCCCGGATCGGACCAGATCGCCTGATCCGGTAGCGATTTTTCCCTGTGGTTCGGTGATCCGGTAGTGTGTCATTACTTCCTTGGTTTTAACCAGGAAGTAATATTTTTTTTACTTTCTGCACATGCGCAGAAGGTATGCACGCACATATAACGGCGCATGAGCTTCCGAACTGTTAAGGAAGGTAAGTAGATTTCACCCCTGGCTCATCTTATAAGTCTTTCCAAATTTATTTTCAGGCACTCCACATTTAACAACAGCATTTGGGACCAGCAACTCCATCCCTAAGTGATGTGGTCATTAAATGAAACATCATGTGACCATATCTGCTTTATAACATCAGTTCCGCTGCAATTGTTAAGTAAATCCTGTGCACAAAATGCCTCTTAACTCTCAGAATTGACTTATATTCACAACTCAAGCGAAAGGCAAAGTGTGAATCTGAGGTTTTGAGGTTCCGATTTCCAACACCGAATCTCATACCATTCCACTCCAGATCCCATAGGATCATAAAAGCATTTCAGTTATCTTACCCCAAGTTCTTAGCAACTGTCATGCAAAGAAGCTGACATTTGATAAGATCTTAGAGGATCATTTGTCTCGATCAGATTCAGACTGCGCAGTGGAACTATCTTCTTACAGAAATGGTGGATTTTCTATTTCTGGAGGTTTTAATAACAGAATGGACAATTAAACCATCTTAAGGATGGTTTAATTAATTGTCCTGAACATTGCAGACAATTTGACTAGGTAATAGTTGTGGTGTCCTCCAACTTCACAGTTCTGTGGTTCTACAATCTGTGGTTCTATGATTATCCCATAGATTGGAGAGGGGCTACTCTGGGACCCCCATCCCACTTGAAGCAGACGAGATGGGAGCCCAGTTCTATGCCTTTTTTTGTGTGTGTGATGACCACTATATATTATGGAATACATGTCTAGGGAGATTCTCAGGCATCCAGGTCATGATTGTCTCGAAGGTGATTTTTCAAGAGGCAACTGGACTTTCTGTTTTTTCTTTGAAGACATTTTGTTTCTCATCCAAGAAGATTCTTCAGCTTCACCTTGCTTGCATTCAGCAAAACTGTGAGGACTATCTTATTCCAATGGGCTTTGCTTCCAATGATGGATAGACCTAGAGGTGGTATTCAGCTGGTTCGTACTGGTTCAGGCGAACCGGTAGCGGAGATCATGGGTGGTGGGCCCACCCACTCTATGATGTCCTATTTAGGCACGTTTTTGAGGCTGGGTGCATGTGTGGAATGTGCGTGAGTGAGCTGGGTGCATGCTTGGAAGTTGTGGAAGGCGCGCATGTGCGCAGCGAACCGGTAGTAAGGATATTGGAAACCCACTGCTGGATAGACCTTAACGGATTAGCTTAAAATTTGTATTATGCTAAATGATATTGTGATGTTTTTATTTTTCTTAGACAAAATGCCTTGAGTTGCTGCAACCAGAGCAGAATGAGTGTTAGATTATAAATAAATAAAATAATTTTATTTTAAGAAGAGGCCAGTATTATTTGCCAATAATGCATCCTTTGATGGTCTGAAGTGACGAGTCGTTGACTCCTAATCTAAATATTCTAAGCTTTAAAAATAAAAGCCGAGATTCTCTTAGGGACTAATACTTGACATCTTCTATTAACCAGCAGCCCGAGGTCAGAAATTTCTTGCCCTTCTCCTTTGAAAGTCTGTTTTTCCCTTCACCACTGAAATTCACCACATTCAGGGAAATTTCAGACACATCTTATTAACCAGCAGTTCAGCAAAATCTCTTGAATCTTCCTGCCTCCCCATGTATAATTGGTCTTATATAAATGGAAATATGCTATTTCATCTCACTGGGAAAAAAAGAGAGAAAACAAATCAATGTTTCATCTCAAGAAATATAGGCCTTTTCCCCACTGTACGGATAAAACGTTGATTTCCAGTGTTTCCCATCTATTTTCAGAACCTTGAAGGAACAGCTATTACTGCTCAATTACTTTGCTTCATTAACCGAGTAAGAACTTGTATAAATATTAAGAGTCTCTGGTTAAAAGAAGAAAAAGAGAAGGGGAAACAAAAGAGAGAGAGAAACTGAGAGGAATAACCGGTGGATAATTAGAGAAGAGAAGAGCAAATTCCCTCATTTAATTCCTTGATGCCTTGGCCTGCATTCTACAGCTATGGAATTCCAGTTTTTAAATTGGTAATGCTTGAGGAATTTGGTACTTGAAAAAAATCTCATAGTACTTGTATCAAGGTCCATAATAGCATTACGCTAAATTTCTTTATTGCAACTACAGTGCACTTCACACAGGGCGGCCTTTAAAAACTATGTGGAAATTAAATTTGAATGAAGGCGAATATACATATCCCAGGATAAGGTTGAAGGCTCCTATCTGGGTTGGCCACCAAAGCTCTTCTGAGCTTTTGGATTTGTGTTGGATCCCATCTTCTGGGTACTTAGAGAGAAGTTCATTAAACTAGACATACCCAGTTCCTGCAACATTTGAAGAACGGTTGCAGGAACTGGCTATGTCTAGTTTAATGAAGAGAAGGACCAGGGGAGACACGATAGCAGTCTTCCAATATCTCAGGGGCTGCCAGAAAGAAGAGGGAGTCAAGCTATTCTCCAAAGCACCTGAGGGCAGGACAAGAAGCAATGGGTGGAAACTAATCAAGGAGAGAAGCAACCTAGAACTAAGGAGAAATTTCCTGACAGTTAGAACAATTAATCAGTGGAACAACTTGCCTCCAAAGTTGTGAATCCTCCAACACTGGAAGTTTTTAAGAAGAAGTTGGATAACCATTTGTCTGAAGTGGGGTAGGGTTTCCTGCCTAAGCAGGGGGTTGGACTAGAAAGCCTCTAAGGTCCCTTTTAACTCTATTATTCTATTTTATTCCCTGAAGATGGGTTTCACCACGACGCCAAGAGCTCGAAAGTCAAAACCGCTGGTCCCGGTGACCGAGCCAGATTGGATCCCAAAAAATTACAATTGGTCCAGGAAACAGTGCCCTGAGAGTTAATGGACTTGTGGGAACAAGTAACACCAATACCATGAAGTTTGTATTATCAGGGACAAGTTAAGTGCTGATTTAACTGACCTGTTAAACACTGTATAATTTGGCACCTAGATACTTACAGGACTGCCACCTCCAGGCTCTGTTAGCCTGACCTAATGGAGCGGTGTTTCTCAACCTTGGCAAGTTCATGATTTATGGACTTCAACCCCCAGAAGTCCTCACCATGCTGACTGGGGAATTCTGGGAGTTGAAGTCCACACAGCTTAAAATTGTGGCAATTGAGAGACACTGTTTTAGGCTGTCTCCCAGCATGGACCAGAGGTGGTATTCAGCTGGTTTGGACAGGTTCGGGTGAATCGGTAGTGGCGATCTGCGGGCCACCCGCCTGGGTGCAATCCTGTCCTATATCGCTGTGTTTTTGATGCTGCATGTGCGAGTGAATTGCCATGTTGTTTGACGTCGCATGCCTGTGCGGATGGCACACACGAGTGAATTGCTGTGTTTTGTGATGCCGCATGCATGCACTGATGGCGCATGTGCGAGTGAAGCAAGAGTGCGCATGTGCCGCTCACATTTCTGGTGCTGGGCAAACCAGTTGTACAGTATGTGAATCCCATCTCTAGCATGGACCTTAATCCTGGTCCCACTCCCCAAGGGAATGCTCCACTCGCCTCTTGCCATTCATCATGGCAAACCAACTTTATCTGTTGTATAGGAGCTCAGAATTGAGGCACCTTTCTGCTATCCACCCTCAATCTGATCTTTCTTTCTTTCTTTTTAAAAAAAATTCTAATATTAATTTATTTATTTATTTTATTTATTTATTTATTTATTAGATTTTTATACCGCCCCCTCTCCCGAAGGACTCGGGGCGGTGAACAGCCAAAGTTAAAAACATACAATATAAACAATTAAAATACGTTTAAAACAGAATTAAATCTAAAATGGCTCCCCAATTTAAAATGCCTTACCCATACCCCTATAAAAAGACGAATTTAAAATTTAAAAATTTAAAATTTCCACATTTAAAAAGGGGGAAGATTTAGGCCAGGCCAGCTTGATAAAATAGAAAAGTCTTAAGCGCGCGGCGGAAGGTGCGCAGATCCGGGATCCTACGTATCTCCGGGGGGAGCTCGTTCCAAATCGTAGGTGCCCCCACAGAGAAGGCTCTCCCCCTAGGGGCCGACAGCCGACATTGTTTGGCCGACGGCACCCGGAGGAGCCCCTCTCTATGGGAGCGTACTGGCCGGTGGGAGGCTATTGGTGGTAGCAGGCGGTCCCGTAAATAACCAGGTCCTAAGCCATGGAGCGCTTTGAAGGTGATAACCAGAACCTTGAAGCGCACTCGGAAGACCAATTATATGTATATATTTACATATATACATATAATTAACAATGTACACAATTTCATTTCTACAATTTCTGTTTCCTCTTTCTTTCTAATAGCCCACAAGCCCAGCAATTAGAAAATAAGAAGGATGGGCTGAATTTATTGTCACTAGCAGTAGCTGCTCTGTTCACGCATACAGAGTTTCCAGCAGTAGTTTGTTGAATACTGTCTACTATACTTATTCTTTTATTATTAAGAACATTTATATTGCTGTCCAACTCACTCATGGTGACTCCAGGTGGTTTACAGAAATACAGGTAGTCCTCGCCTTACAACAGTTCATTTAGTGACCATTCAAAGTTACAACGGCATTGAAAAAAGTGACTTACGACCCTTTTTCACACTTACGACCATTGCAACATCCCCATGGTCATAGGATCAAAATTAAGATGTTTGGCAACTGGTTCATACTGTTGTGGCCCGTATGCGGCCTGTGCAGCTAGTAGCTGATTCAGACAGCGAGGAGGCTGGTGTGGTGCTGCGTCAGCAGCCTGTGCAGCTGGCACTCGAGTCGGACAATGAGGAGGCTGGAGAAGATGTGGTGCCAGAGGCGGGGATTCAGCCAGGGCCTTCAGAACCTCCAGAAGCTCCTTTAAGTGAAGAGGAAGAAGAGGAGGAGCCTCTTCTCGATGCACGGGCACGCAGAACTGCCAAAAGGCAGGAGTGGCTCCTCAGGAGGAAGTCTCCTCGAGAGTAAGGCTTGGGGCTAATTGGCCACTCCCTTAGCCTATTTAAGGAGGAACGCCGACTGAGGCAATTTGCAGGGAACAACTTAGTTCACATACCTTCGTGTCTTGCTTATCTTATCAGCTTTCTGCAAATTGCTTCTGGGCATTCTGCCAACCATAGTAAGTTCAGTTATTATTCTTTAAATTCTTGGCGGCTGTTAATGCAATTAATTAACAGCCGTTGTTGTAAAAGAGTAAATTTATTCAGTAAATTAAGGTTTGAACGGACTTTGTGTGTGCTGCGTTCTTTGGGGTCCGTAGCTGGGTCAGAACACATACTTATGACCGTTGCTATTTCCCAAGATCCCCTTTTGACAAGCAAAGTCAATGAAGGAGCCAGATTCACTTAACAACCAGGTGACTAACTTGTCAACTGCAGCAATTCAATTAACAACCGTAGGAAGAAAGGTCATAAAATGGGGCAAACTCATTTAACAACTGTCTGACTTAACAACAGAAACATTGGGCTCAATTGGGGTCGTAAGTCAAGGACTACCTGCAAATACTCTTATGATAACAATCACAATATAAGGGGAGGAAAGCTGAATTTTATAATAACCGTGTAAACACAGGAAGCGTTGACAACATTGTTCCAGCCACAGAAACAAATGGATTGTCTGAATTGTCAACGATCCTAACCAGAACAATTTGTCTCAGAGAGACCTATACAGATTGCAACCTGGAATATAGCTGGCTGGTAAAAGCCTGTGACTTGGTGAGATTCCTTTCTGGATCTGAGATAATAGCTTTACAAGAAACCTGGTTAGCAGGAGATTCGTATTCGATATACCAATCTTTCTGAACTTGGTTGCTTGCTGAAATGGATCAGCTGCCGTAAATCCACCTTCCAAATTGTATTTAAACAGAGAAATGCTCCAATGTCTTAGGGAGGTATTTACTTAAGCAAAATTTGAGCAGCTGAGCATAATGAATGGTTAAATAAGGAAGGTTTACTCAAGTCCCTTATAATGAATGTACTTGTATTTGCGGAGCCCCAAAGACAGAAGACATAAAACATATATTATTTGAATGTCAGTTGTAAAAGAGAGAGAAGGACCACTTATTACACAAATGGCCTATTGGGGTTCCTTACAGTGATGGGATTTGAGCCGGTTCGGGCGAACCGATAGTTAAATTGCTGGTTGGCCCATCCCTTCCCCACCCCTTCCAGGAGTCCCCACATGCCCCGTTTTAGCTCCCAGGTAAGTGCAATGAGGCCTACTAGGCCCAAAACGGGGTGCAGGGTGTGTGTATGTGGTAGCCCCCCCCAGCCTGTTTTTGCTCCCAGGAGGCTACAGGGAGGCCTATAAGGCCCAAAACAGGGCATGGGGGGTGTGGCGCCTCCTCCTGTTGCCCGTTTTTGCTCCCAGGAGGCAAAGTGTTGCCTGTCATACCCCTGGCCATGCCCACCATGGCCACGCCCACCCACCCAGTTATTAGAGCAGAGAACCAGTTGTTAAATTATTTGAATCCCACCACTGGTTCTTACATATATTTTATGTGCGGTCAGAATCCAAAACATACATATAGGCAGCCCTTGACTTATAACCATTGATTCAGGGGTGAAATGCTCCTGGTTCAGACCGGATTGCCTGATCTGGTAGCAATGGCGGCGGGTGGTTCGGAGAACCGGTAGCAAAAATCCCTGTCCCCCCTCCCCATGCCCAGCTGAGCCGCACAATCATCAGAGGCCTCTGATGATCGCCAGCTCAGCTGGGATCATCAGAGGCTTTTCAAAGCATTTTGGCCGAAGAGGTTGTAGAAAAAAAAAATCCTTTAAAAGCCTCTGGCGATCCCAGCTGAGTTGCCTGATCGTCACAGGCTTTTAAAAGCGTTTTTTTTCTGCAACCTCTTAAGGTTGTAGAAAAAATGCTTTTAAAAGTAAAAAAAAAAGTTGGCCATGCCCACCCGGTCTCATTATCCCCTCCCCCCCCCCAAGCAATGCCCACAGAACCAGTAGTAACAAATTTTACATTGCACCACTGCATTGATTCAATGACTTTTGGAAATTAGGACAGTGCTGAACGAAAGGATCAATGACTTCCGCCCAAAGTTCTGACCATTTCAGTGATCAGAGGATCAAAAATTAGGTGCTTGGCCGTGCACCCATCCTTATGACCACAGGAGCATGGCAAGCACCCTCACCTCTGGGAACAGGGACTTTGCTGGCGGACTTCTTATTCCTGGCCAGCCTTGAGAAACATTGCCTTCACTAGCTTTTTAGCTAGATTCAACTGGAAGTGTCGCAGTGATACAGTTGGGGAATAGCGGGCTCTGATGAGCCTTGCGAAAACCCGGGCTGACAACCCACTGTCGGGGAGTCTTCAGACCAGATCTGTCCTGTAGGGACGGAGAAGAAGGAGAGGCACCTCGGAAGACCAAGAGGAACAGTCAAGTTCCTCGGAGGTCGGAAGAAACCACCACTGATTGTTTGGCAAGTAAAAGGGAAGTGGACCCAGGCAGAGGTGGGGCTGAGAGAAGGCTAGGTCTCTCGGGAGTGGTGTTGGGGGAGGAATAAGGCTCACGGGTCACTGGACCTAGCCCACCAAGGACTTCCAGCCTGGGCAGGTTTCCACAGCCCTCCCTCAACAGAGGGAGAGGGATATGACATCACCTAGCCCCTATCTGCATCTCAGTCCTTTCACCGGTCCCAAGAAGCTTCCACATCTGTTTGCGCTTTGATTCAGATGATTCCGAGGATACAGATAAACCCTCGATGACTTTAAGAGAGCTAACAACCGACCTTCAAAGTGCTAACAACCAGACGATTGGAAAGAATGTAAATCCTTCCATTCCTCACCAGTTATTAGAAGTGAAGAAGCTTCTTGGATGAGAATAACGGAATAACCCTATGACTATCATTAAGTGTTGTACCTTATGATTCTTGATGAACGTATCTTTTCTTTTATGTACACTGGGAGCATATGCACCAAAACAAATTCCTTGTGTGTCCAATCACACTTGGCCAATAAAGAATTCTATTCTATTCTATAACTGTGTTGGAGGGGTCCTTGGAGATCTCCTAGTCCAACCCCCTTCTCAAGTAGGAGACCCTATGCCTTTTCAGACAAATGGTTGTCCAATCTCTTCTTTAAAACTTCCAGTGTTGGAGCATCCACAACTTCTGGAGGCAAGTTGTTCCACTGATCAATTGTTCTAACTGTCAGGAAATTTCTTCTTAGTTCCAGGTTGCTTCTCTCCTTGGTTAGATTCCATCCATTGCTTCTTGTTCTGCTTTCAGGTGCTTTGGAGAACAGGTTGATCCCCTCTTCTTTGTGGCAGCCCCTCAGATATTGGAACGGAGAAGTGAAAGTTTCTCAAAAGAAAAAAACCCAAGAAAGTCGAGTTTCTTTTTGAGGGGGAAAAAAAACACTTTTGGGACAACAATAAATGTGGGATGCCAAACAACAAAATTTGATCATGTGACCATGGGAATGCTGAATCAGTTGTAAGGGTGAGGACTGGTTATAAGACACATTTTTCAGTGCCGTTGTAACTTTGAATGGTCACTAAATGAATGTTGGAAGAAAAATCCGGTCCAGGTCCAAACCAGGAGAAAGGCGCTGGAAATAAAATGGAAGCCACATGGAAAGAAGGTCTCTGTTTATTGATGAACATAACCAACAACAGCATGCAGTTCTGGGACAGCTGACAAAATGGCTGAATGAGTGGATCGATCTTTATCAGCTTCTGTGACTTTGAAGTCTGAACTGTTCTTGGGATTGATCAATGAAAGGGCTTTTGTGTCTTTTGCTATTTCAATGGTGGTGGATTGCTTTTTTGCTTTGCTTTTTAATTTATATGCCGCCCTTCTCCGGAGACTCAGGGTGGCTTACAATGCATTAAGCAATAGCCTTCATGCTTTTGTATATTTATACGAAGTCATCTTATTGCCCCCACAATCTGGGTCCTCAATTTACCTACCTTTGAAAGGATGGAAGGCTGAGTCAACCTTGAGCCTGGTGGGATTTGAACTTGCAGTAATTGCAAGCAGCAGATGTCAATAACAGTGCATTAGTCCACTGTGCTACCAAGGATTAACCAAGGGTTAATCCTATTATGTCCTAAAGGTCACGTCCTGTTCTTAGAATTTGGATGGGGGATGTAAATTTTAATCCCATCAGGTGGAGCTGAAGATGTTTTGTTTATGAAGAGATTGGCCCAGTCTTTCTTAATGGGCACAAAATATCCATCTCTAAAGACTTCAGGCATCTGCTGGGGGCTGTTTTACTATGCAGGAAACAGGGGTTGCTTTCTGCCTTTAAGAGCATGTTTCTCCATTTCTCCTTTGGGGAAATATAATATTCTGCCTCTCTTAATATGAAGAATAAAGAATATTTTAATTTGGGGCGGGCGGGCTTCCTACAATTGTAAGTTGAGGACAACCTGTCCCATGAATTAAGCCAATCCATCTTAGAAATCGCTTTGCTTAAGGCTCTTTCGAAAATGGATCGGCCTTGTCGCAGATGAATAGTGGAGTTCTTTTATAATCTTGGCAAACCAACAGGCCAGTTCTTTCCCCCTCTGAGCCCTTTCTATCCTAAATGGCTGTCATTTGTCCTAACTCTCTTGGATTCCTTGCAGCAAGCTTGCCAGCTTAGGGGAAGCAATTCAGAAGAAATGACAGGCATTTTCCTGTAGAGTCGCAGAAGCATTTTCTGGGAGGCTGACAAGTTACAGCTTTTGGCAATCATTATCTGAATGCTACACATTAGCGCTGATTTGACTCAACTTCCCTGCCATGTCCATTTTGCCCTGTGAAGTACATGCACAGTTTGCTAAACGCAAACCAGAGAGGCTGTTTCAAAGATATTTGGTAGACGGTCTGCAAGCTGTGCAGAATACAGATGTTGAGACCTTAGAAAGAGCCGAGAAGAGCAGCAAAGAATGATAAGCGACCGTAGGATGAACAATTTGAGGTAATTAGGTATGTCAAGTTACTATTACTATATTATATGGTATGATGCTCATGAGCAAAAATTCAGGTCCACGTGTGAAGGTCCAGTTAAAGTAATTTATTGCTACTCATGCCAATGCACAGGAGTCTTCTCAACTAACCCTAAATTAGCACCCGCTTGGAGGTAGATAAGGGTCAATAAAATTCAAGGCAGATGTGAGTTACCAGCATTCCATTTGTGGCAGTGGTGGGTTTCAAATTTTTTTTACTACCGGTTCTGTGGGTGTGGCATGGTGGGCATGGCATGGCTTGGTGGGCGCGGCAGGGGAAGGATACTGCAAAATCTCCATTCCCTCCCGATCAGCTGGAACCTGGGAGGCAGAGAATAGATGGAGGCGTGGCCAGTCAGAATTTTTACTACCAGTTCTCCAAACTATTCAAAATTTCCACTACCGGTTCTCCAGAATTGGTCAGAACCTGCTGAAACTCACCTTCTGATTTGTGGCTATGTATGGATTCTAGGCTGATACCTCCTTTAACTCCACCCCCAGGTTCTGCCAATCCTCCTACATGAGTAGAGCAACAATAAGAAAAAAAACCTAACCTAATCTAAACTAAATTATTTACAAAGAGGAGTAGCAAAGTACTTCCATAGATATCCAGGGAATCATTGGATTCGACATGACTCAGAGGCATGTATGTATCTATCTATTTGTCACTGAATATTCCTTCCTTCCTTCCTTCCTTCCTTCCTTCCTTCCTTCCTTCCTTCCTTCCTTCCTTCCTTCCTTCCTTCCTTCCTGCAAGGCCATGCTTTTCTTGAATACTCTTATTCCACCCCCCCTTTTTCCCATAACTGAATAGTAGCATCTTCCACTTTGCTCAAATCGTTAAAGAACATTCCAAGTGATAAACAATTGGTATTACATTGAGGGGAAAAAAGGCAGTGTTCTGCCAAAGGAATTATTTTTCACATCAGTTCCAGTCTCATCTTTGATTAATTTTCATATTGTCCTTCATTATGGCTCATCCTTCTCGTTCAGAGGTGTCCTTCAGTTGGATTGTGAGAAAGAACCACAAATAAAAGAATCTCATCCAGCTTTTCTAAAAAAAAAAAAAAGGCTTCAGGAGGAGGAAGAGGAAAAGGAAGAGGAGGAGGAGGAAGAAGAAGAGGAGGAGGAGAAGGTGGAGGAGGAGGAGGAGGAGGTGAAGGAGGAGGAGGAGGAGGAGGAGAAGAAGGAGGAGGAAGAAGAGGAGGAGGAGGAAGAAGAAGAAGAAGAGGAGGAGGAGAAGGTGAAGGAGGAGGAGAAGACTTCATACTAACCTGGATAAGTCTTTAGCTGAGATTGGCTAAACTAGGCTGAGTGTGGAGGTATTTATTTGAAGTGTGTGACTAGAGCCAGATAATTAACATTATTATGGATTATTGCAGTTTGCTTGTTACGGTGGGCTGCTCCTTCCCCTCCCCTTTTTATTATGTATTATAAATCTTGATAACATTCTGTTGTTTAGATACAAGGATATTTACACATTAATGAAAATTATTGGCATTCTAATGTTGAGATCACTTAAAGTATTGCAAACAAAGAGAATATATATTTATCAATATTAATTACAGATGAGGATATCAATATTACAAATAACAAAATTGTTGGATCTTTTCATCCAACACGGGGCTGCTTTGAAGACCACATAGAAGTCAGTTGGTGGTAGTAAGCAGTATTTCAGTATTTGAGGGGCTGCCACAAAGAAGAGGGGGTCAACTTATTTTCTAAAACACCAGAAGGCAAGACAAGAAACAATGGATGAAAACTAATCAAGGAGAGAAGCAACTTGGAATTAAGGAGAAACTTCCTAACAGTGAGGACAATTAACCAGTGGAGCAGCTTTGCTTCAGAAGTTGTGGGTGCTTCATCACTGGAGGTTTTTAAGAAGAGTCTGGATAGCGACTTATCTGAAATGGTGTAAGGTCTGCTTAAGCAGGGGGTTGGACTAGAAGACCTCCAAGGTCCCATCCAGCTCTATTCTGATTGATTGATTGGTTGATTGATTGAAGTAGCCTTTATGATCTGTGGACAGTTCCAGTACTATTGTGTAACAGCTCTGTAGCAGACAAAAAAGCTCTACAGAGAATCATTAAAACTGCCCAGAATATCATCGGACTCCAGTTCCCAGTCCTGGACGACATCTTCAAATCTCGCTGTTTGAGGAAGTTGCATAACATTCTCAGAGACTCTTCCCATCCTGCTTACAATCTTTTTGGACTGTTGCCTTCTGGCAAAAGATCCAGAACAATTAAAACTTGGACCACATGTTTTCTGAATAGTTTTTATCCCAGAACTATAATTGCACTCAACAATGAACTAAAGGGCCACCATCAATGAACTGTTGAACAGTATTACTTGGTCTGTTGTGTGAATGTTTGGGTAGTTTAGGAGTGGAGAATTGTGGTGGGTGGGAGTGTGTTTTGGGACTGTTATGTGTGTTGGACCTGATCTTTGGGTGTTAAGTGAATTTTGTTGTATGCGTATACTGTGTATACACGTACAATGACAATAAAGTTATTTATTTATTTTAATTGCGGGCGTTTCTTTCTTTCATTTATAACCCACCTTTATTATATTTACGAGTAACTTAAGGTGGCAAATGTATTCAACAAATCTTCCTCCTCCTATTTTTCCCCACAATAACAATCCTGTGAGATGGGTTGGGCTGAGAAGGAGGGACTGGCTCAAAGTCACCCAGCTGTTTTTAATGCCTAAGGTAGGCCTAGAATTCACAGTCTTCTGGTTTCTAGCCTGGTGCCTTAAAATCATTAGATCAAAGTGGCTCTTTGAGTTGCACTGGTGACCAGGGGTGAAATCCAGCAGGTTCTAATAAGTTCTGGAGAACCAGTAGCGGAAATTTTGAGTAGTTCAGAGAGCCAGCAAATGTCATCTCTGGCTGGCCCCAGAGTGGGGTGGGAATGAGGATTTTGTAGTATCCTTCCCCCGCCACGCCCACCAAGCCACGCCCACAGAACCAGTAGTAAAAAATTTGGATTTCACCACTGCTGGTGACCAATATGTTTTGCAAGTGCTGTTCACCAACAAAGCCCTAAATCAGTGGCCATCAACCTTTTGGGCACCAGGGACTGGTTCCATGGAGAGAGGTTTTTCCGTGGACCGCAGGGGTTGTGGTTTTGTGCGCTGCCTGCATTCCACTGATAGGGCTTCGCTTGTTTGTGTGGCTTGGTTTCTGGCATGCTGCGGACTGATGCCAGTTCATGGACCGGGAATTGGGGCCCCCTGCCCTATATGATCCAAGATCTATATAAAGACTGCACCTGTCTTTCCCATATCAATTCTCCAAACTGAGAAGATTGGGAGTGCCAACTGAGAATCCCCATCTTGTCAACTCACAAAGCATCCCTGGTCTGCTCTCGAGTTGCCATAGGCCGGGGGGGATAGGAAACCGGCGAAACGGCAGATGCACATTCCATGCTTATCTCTCTCAAGGCTGTATCCCAGGGTTACCTACAGCAGCTGGAGCAGAGTGACCTCTACAACCCACGAAATTGCTCCATTGGCAAATGTGATTGATGACACACCTTGGGGGGAAGAGGAAATAGGGTCATAATTGGGGCGTAAATCACGTAGGGTCAGAACTGGCTTCACTTGGAACATGCCAACATGAAGCTCCTAATAAATAACTGGATTTCTTTTGAAGCTTGGCTCAAGGCTCATGATTTAATTAGGGCATCCCTAGGAACCCTGACACACCTACTGAGAGATATACTAGGAGCCTCCACCGCCATGAGCTTTCTCTATGGGGGATACTCTGAGAAGAGGACA
The DNA here is from genome assembly GCF_029531705.1 of Pantherophis guttatus. Next base: position 17,904,551 of record NW_026844043.1, on the reverse strand, counting down.
GATAAGAAGCTTCCATAAGCTTATAAATTCTCAAGCTTGGCAGCTTCCATGTGGGTGGACTCCAACTCCCAGAATTCCCCAGCCAGCTTGTAAAGTGAGTCATCAGGTTGTTAAGCGAATCTGGCTTTCTCCATTGATGTTTGCTTCTCAGAAGCCAGTTGAGAAGGTAGCACACAGTGATACATGCTGGTTGACAAGCACCCAAATTTAAATCATGTAACCATGTGGATGCTGGGATGGTCATACGTATGAGGACTGCTCATAAGTCACTTTTTTCAGGGCCGTTGTAACGCTGAACGGATGCTAAACGAATGGTTGTAAGTCAAGGACTACTTGTATACTCTTCAAGGCAGATGTTTCGCATTTGTTGATTAGATCACCTAGATCAGTGTTTTTCAAACTTGGCAACCTGACAATATGTGGAGCTTAACTTTCACAATTCCCCAGCCAGAAATCCATACGTCTTAAAGCGTGCTGGCTTTAAGCAATATATCAGAAAATCAAAGAGAGGCGATGTGGGTAAGGAATAGGGAAGGAGTGAATTGGGTTGGAAAAAAAGGATCAAAGGGCTATTACTGCAGCATGCTTAACCTTTGTTAAAATTTGAATTTCAAAAAAAACCTGATAGGCCCAATTCAAGGCTATTTCTGTCTTTTTGCAAATGTTGCCTGCCATAATTCAACACAAGAGCCTCTATATTGTTGTGCACATTGCCCCATTCATTGATATGACTCCCCCTTTCTGTAAACGAAAGCACCACTAGAAATAAATAATTAGAACCGCATCCTCAGGGATCTTAGGCAGCCAAACGGACCTTTCAAAGAATAACAGAGTTGGAAGGGACCTTGGAGGTCTTCTAGTCCAATCCCATGCTCAGGCAGGAAACCCTGTACCATTTCACACAAATGGTTGTCCAATCTCTTCTTAAAAACCTCCAATGTTGGAGCATTCACAACTTCTGGAGGCAAGTTGTTTCACTGATTAATTGTTCTAACTGTCAGGAAATTTCTCCTTAGTTCTAGGTTGCTTCTCTCCTTGATGAATTTCCACCCGTTGCTTCTTGTCTGGCCTTCAGGTGCTTTGGAGAATAGGTTGACTCCCTCTTCTTTGTGGCAGCTCCTGAGATATTGGAACTTTGCTATAATAATAATAATGTTATAATAATACCTTTATTGTCATTGTATGTGTATACACAGAATACCCATACAACGAAATTCACTTAACACCCAAAGACCAGGTCCAACACACTTAACAATCCCCAAACACACTCCCACCCACCACAATTCCCCTAGTCTCCACTAGTCCTTCTTTTCATTAAACTAGACATGATGTCAGCACTTCAACCTGCATTTACTCTAGTGCTGACATAAGAAGGAGAAGAGGGGGCAGCTGGCAAGAGGACGCTTGACATTTCACCTACTTATTTTCCTTGAAGATAATATCCCCTAGGAAAGGAGATGGGAGGGGGGACATTCCTGGGAGATTAAGTAGTAGATATGGGGAGAGTGATTTGGAAGAAGGCCAATGAGACGCAGAGAATTGGGGAATGGAAAGAGAAGGTTTGGGGTCAGGAAGTCAGAGTTGGCTACGCCATGATCGGGGACAGATTGTCGTGCTTAATAAAATGAAAGATTTCTTCAAAGACTATCTGTTTGGAAATGCAATTTATTTTATTTGAGACGATATCGAAACCTGACACATACCCAGTTCCAGCAACAGTTCTTTATATGTTTTAGCCTCCAGTCCTCTAATCATGTTTGTTGCTCTTCTCTGAGACTTTTTCTAGAGTCTCAACCTCTTTTTTTTGTATCCTGGTGACCAAAACTGGATGCAGTTTTCCAAGTGTGGTCTTACCAAAGCAGTATAAACCAGTATTAACATTTCAGGTGATCAAATTTCTACAGCTAAGAAGCTGATATTACTTCCAAATAGCTGGGTGGGTAACAGGGAGGAAGCCCAGAAGTTGTCTTTGTTTCTTGTTGTGATCTTGTAAATGTCTAAAGCCGATGAGAAAAATGGTGTCAATTGTGAATAAATCAGAAGACCTCTGTAAATTAAAATGTTTCTCTGAAAGAAATGTGTCTTGCTCTCCCCTTTGGTCATACAGATAGTCGTTGACTTACAACTACTTACTTTGTGACCGTTTTAAGTTACAATGGCACAGAAAAAAAAGTGTCTTATGACTGGTCCTCACACTTACAACTATTGTGACATCTCCGTGATAACGTGATCAAAATTTGGGTGTCAACCCTGAAGCTGACCTGACCGAAGCCATCTTGGAAGCTTCAGTGTTGCCACACTGGAGCTGGGGGATACGGAGGGGGGGATTTGGGAAAGCTGGGATTTTGTAACCAAAACAAAATACTTTCCCTTGGGAACCAAGGACATTCTCACACCTCATCAGAGGAAGGAGGAGCGATGTCACCAGGCAACCAGAAGGTGGTGTGATTGGACCATGTGGCTGATTGTTTTGAGAAAGTGAAAAACTTTTACTTTTAATTAGGTGAAAACTGCAGGAACCTTCAGAGTCAGTTTTCACCAGATGTCTGCCAATTTGATATACCCAATAAAGCTATTCTTTGAGAAAAATACCTGCCTTGGAGTTTTGCTTGCTATGGGTCTATTACTTGGAACCCTGACATTGGGTACTTAACAACCAGCATGTACTGTACAACTGTTGCAGCATCGCTGGGGTCACGTGATTGCCATTTTTGCAACCTTCCCAGCTGGCTTCCTGTTGTGATCTAGGCTTCCTGATTAAAACACAGGAGTAGTCCCAAAAACCTCTTTTATTGCAACAGCTGTGAATTAAGTTCATTCACAGCTGAGTCCCAATTAGTTGCAAAAAGTCCTTCGGGAGAAATCCTTCGGAATAATCACCAACTTTTATCTCCCTTGACACACTGTCAAAGACCGACTTGGCAAAGCCACATGGAGTCCAGAATCAAACAGAGATGCCGACTGGGAACAAAATTAATAACGTTGCTTTCCTGCAAAGGGCCCACTCCTTTGCTCCTCTTTTAAGCCTTATGGGAGGGGCCAATCATCTCCAGGCCTTACTCCCGAGTCGTCCCTTTTGTTTTAACTGTTCTTGCCTTCTGGCAGCCCTGCGCATGCACGCACTAGGAATAGGCTCCTCCTGTTCCTCTGCCTCTCTGATGTCCAACTCTGGAGGCTCCGGAGTTCGCACATGTCTCCCAGATGGCCCTGGCCCCATCTCTGCCTCTGATGCAGAGCCTTCGTCCGGGCCTTCCCCTGACTCCAGGACTGGCCCATGTTCCTCCCCAGCCTCCTCACTGTCTGACTCCTCTGTCAGCTCCACAGGCTACTGGCAGACGACAACACTGCCAACAAGCAAAGTCAATGGGAGAAACTAGATTCGCTTAACGACTGCATGATTCGCTTAACAACTGAAATCCCCACTTGATAAATAGTCACGACATGATGTCATTTTTTGTGGTTTCGCATGACCGGCAGAGTGGCAGCCATGCATGCCCGCTGCTTAGGCCAAGAGGGTGTGCACGCATGTGCATGGCTGCTTGCCATGCAAATGAGGATGAGCGCCCTCATTCAGCAGTCACTTCTACGGCCCAGTTCCGAATGGCTCATAGCCCGGTAGTGGGCTGTGGCCCAGGAGTTGGGGACCTGTGCGCTAAAGAAGAGCTGAATCCTCTTAAAAGTGTGGCAGCGGGAAGTAACAGCCCCAAACGGTGGTTTTAAGGAGGATCAGGGAAAAAGCTGAACACTTGTAAGCAATTTGGTTTTGAGATCTGCATGTTGATAAGGGATTAGTAGAAAAGCTTTCTCTGTTGCTCCTTCTTATCTCTTCAAAAACGTTTCCTGCTTAATTCTTCGGTATGCATACTAACAAGGAATTTAGAAGGCAGTTATCCAACCTCCGCAATTTAAGCATCTTCTCTCCCACCCCCACCCCCCAGATAAAGTTCTGCCAAAAAAGAGAGATGCACAATATGCAAATTTAGTCTTCAGGAAACCGAAAGTATTAAACCCCTCTTCCAGGGGTGAAATACTCCCGGTTCGGACGGGATTGCCCGATCCGGTAGCGATGGCGGTGGGTGGTTCGGGGAACCGGTAGCAAAAATCCGTGCGCACCCCATGCCCAGCTGAGCCGCACAATTATCAGAGGCTTTTAAAAAAACTTTTAAAAGCATTTTTTTCTACAACTTCTTCGGCTGAAAAAATGCTTTTAAAAGTAAAAAAAAAAGCCTCTGATGATCGGGCGGCTCAGCTGGGATCGTCAGAGGCTTTTAAAAGCATTTTTCTACAACCCCTTTGGCCGAAGAGGTTGTAGAAAAAATGCTTTTAAAAGCCTCTGACGATCCCAGCTGAGTTGCCTGATCGGCAGAGCCTTTCAAAAGCATTGTAGAAAAATTGGTTTTAAAAGTTAAAAAAAAAAAAGTTGGCCATGCCCACCAATCACATTACCCCCCCCCCCCTGCCACAAGCCATGCCCACAGAGCTGGTAGTAACAAATTTTACATTTCACCACTGCCCTCTTCCCATTCTCTTATGGATGTCTGGCTGGGCTTCAAGAAGAAAGGAAGAAGTGTCAGAGTATGAATATTCATAGACTGGAATAGGCAACAGGTCAGCCAGCGGGGACTGTTTGGATAGACATGGTAACTGGTCAGCCAATGGGGACTGTTTGGAAACTGAAACATAGTATTTGTTTGTATGGGGCCGTAAGAGACAGTTTGGAGTCTGGGCATGGCTTAGACTTGCTGAACTGTACATAAGAATTGGTTTGTCCTCTGAAATGGGAGCCTCTCTACAATATATTAGCCTCTGTATCAGAGGTGGTATTCAGCAGGTTCTGACCAGTTCTAGAGAACCGGTAGTGGAAATTTTGAGTAGTTGGGAGAACCAGTAAATACCACCTCTGACTGGCTCCGCCCCCATCTATTCTCTGCCTCCCGAGTCCCAGTTAATCGGGAGGAAATGTCGACTTTGCAGTAATCTTCCCCTGGAGTAGGGTGGGAATGGAGATTTTACAGTATCCTTCCTCTGCCACGCCCACAAAGCCATGCCCACAAAGTCACGCCACGCCCACCAAGCTATACCCACAGAACCGGTAGTAAAAAGTTTTGAATCCCATCACTGCTCTGTATCTCTCTACTCTGTAATGACTTGCTTCTATGAATATTGCTTCTGTGTTCCTGATACTGTATGCTGAATTCTGCTGTATGGTATTGTATGTAAAGAAGTTTCTTATATAATTTGAATCCTGCTGAAGTTCATTTACTTGTGTGCTGGTTGGATGTGCTGCAACCAACTCTGACAAGAAGGTTGGTAAATGTAATTGATCCAGTCTTTTTAAGGTCAAGCTCTGTTGACCTGGAACTAACATTGGTTCAATTGCAATGTAATTAGTCGTGGCATGCTCTATCTGTGAGTTAATTTATGGGCTTTACCGAAAAGCCATAAAATTGTCAACATTTGGTAGGGAAGAAAAATAGCCCCATAGCTTCAGATTAATTTGAACTGCTGTGCCAATTTGCCCAGCTTAAGCATGGTTCAAATAGAGCGGTATTTACCCTGCTGTTTCTTCCAAAGTTTGTGGCATGAAATTGTTGGAAGAAACATCCTTCTGGGTTCTGCTCCAAGTGGGGAAAAAGACACTGGAAACATGGAGACTGCTTGGAAAGATGGTTTAATGGTGGACAGGATCACATGGCTTGAATTCCTGAACAGAAAAAGGGAGTCCACGGGTTTTTATGCTCTTTCTGGCTTTGCATTTCTTGGGGCCCAGAAAGAGTATCCTGATTGGTTGTCGGACTCCCAGGGGGTGGGGGCCTTAGCTAGCCTTGCTGGCTGATGGTCACATGTGCTTCCCAGGTCACATGGGGTGAGTTTCTGCTGCTATTGCGTAGAGGGCTAATCCTATCTTTGTTGGATCTTTGGCAATTCCTACTATGGCTCTGCCTGAAGGAGGTAGATCTTTGTTATGTAGAATAGACTGGCCCAAGCCTTAATAGCCCATTAACAAAGGATGGGGGCAGGAAGATGGGAGCTACTTCAAAACATGCTTATCCATTTCTCATCCAGGGAAATATAATATTCTGCCTTTTTCATATTTCCTAAAATATTTCACTCTTCCAGGAAAGGGGTGGGTGCTAACTTCCTACAAAATGAAAAGCTGTGCATGTGGAATCCAAATTCAGACACTTGAGGACGAAAGCCAGTATAAGTCAGAGTTCCAAGTAATACACCCATAATGAACAAAACTCTGAGGCAGGTAGATTCCTCAAATAATAGTTTTATTGGATATATCATATTGGCACAAGCTGGTGAAAACCGACTCTGAATGTTCCCACAGTTTTCACCTAATTAAAAGTTTTCTCCCTTCCCCAAACAATCAGTCACATGGTCCAATCAAGGTGCCGTCCGGTTGCCTGGTAACTTCACTCCTCCTCTCTCTGACCACCCATGGGAATGTCCTTGGTTCCCAGGAGAAAGTATTTTGTTTTGGCTACAAAACCCCAGCTCTCTCTAATCCTCCCTCCCTATCCCTCAGCTCCAGTGTGGCAGCACTGAAGCCTCAAAATGGCCTCGGTCAGGTCAGCTTCAGGGTTCACAGTATATTTGCATGAAAAAGGATCTTTAAGGATAGCTCCTTATTATCCTTTAATTAGAGTGAAGGGCGGTGGGACATCCAAGATGGCGTCTCACAGGTGCTTTTTCAAAAGGCAACTGGACTGTTTTTGTTTTTTTTCCTTGAGGAAGAATAATGCTTCTAATCCAGATGCTTCATCAGCTGTGACAGCGGGGAGTGGGGGGGTTGGAAGGATTGTTGTCAGGACTGAACTGCTTTGCTCCTTTCGAATTTTATCGCTATTCAATTTGCCAGTGAACTGAGGGGAGGGAAGGGTGGAATGGAATGCTGAGATTTCGCGCATGAATCTTGAGAGCCTGGAAACCATCAAGGTCACTATTGCAGGTGCCTGAGAAAGAGATAGACTATTCCCATAACAAAAGAATGTCTCATAATTGGACAATGTGAACACCCAGGGATTGGGAGAAAGGGAAGCTATTGTTTAACTAAGGAAACATTTGTGCAGGAAAACCAGAGCTGGTTTTGATTATTCAGTACCGAAATGGTGTATCCGACAAAGTTTTACTTTTGGGAATTCCAAGCTCCCGAGAGTGTTTACTTCTTTTGGGTCCGCTAGTTGGACTGTTGACATTGTATTTCTTTGCAGTCACCTGGTCATTAGCACTCTCCCTGAGAGTTCTTGAGGCCACTTGAGGGTTTATCTTTGCCCTCAGGGTCACCTGAAAAGAGTGCAGTTGGCTGTGGCATCTTCTTGTAACTGCTGCAAGGGCTGCGTTGTAGACTGGAGATAGGTGGTGTCATCCAAGATGGAAGAGACAGGCAGTGTCATCCAAGATGGTGATGCGATAACATACATGGCATTATTAGCATGCTTTTGTGCCAGTGTAATGCCCAGTTCTGAAGCATGGGCTGCAGTGAACCAGAAAGGAGATGATCAGTAAAAATTGAAGCAAGCATTGAGAGCAGCTTCCCCCAAATTTGAAAGATAAAAACATATGGTGTCGTGCAGTGGTGAAATCCAATTTTACTACCAGTTCTATAGGCATGGCTTGGTGAGCATGGTGTGGCTTGGTGGGCATGGCAGGGGAAGGATACTGCAAAATCCCCATTTCCTTCCCACTCTGGGGCCAGCAAGAAGTGGTATTTGCCGGTTCTCTGAACTACTCAAAATTTCAGCTACCGGTTTATTTTATTTATTTTATTTTATTTATTAGATTTCTATACCGCCCTACTCCCGAAGGACTCAGGGCGGTGCACAGCCAAACAATAAAAACACATACAATACAAAATTTAAAAAATAGAATAAAATCAAATTAAATAATTTTGGCCCCGACAAATTTAAAACCCCAAACTTTTAAAACCAATTTAAAATTGAATATATAAATACTAAAAAATATTTAAAATTTTAAAAATCTTTTATAAAAGAGGGGGAAAATTAGGCCAGGCCGGCCTGGTGAAATAGTAAGTCTCGGCTTGTCGTTCGTTCAGAACTGCGATAGGAAATAATCACCAGTAACGCACAGAGAATCAGGGTTTACTTTGGCAATGATAAGCTTGCAGTCAAAAGTAAAGTACAAGTCGGTGTTTTGGTTCAAAGTCAGCGCTGGGTGTAATCACACCACAGTGCTATTTAACAAAAACTCAGCCCCTTAAACATACATCCGGTGATTATCAATCAAGCACCCCCCACTCCCTTAACAGTAACAGCTGCGAGCACCAGAGCAGCGAGGACAGCAGAATCGGAGAGGCCCAGCAACGTCATCAATCATCGCCCTGAATGCTGCTATCCAGGAACTATTTGTGTGTTCGCTGCGGCTGCTTATCTCCACTCCTTTTCCTCCCACACCCTCCATTGATGGCGAGCTCCGGTAGGACTCGACAGTAAGGTCTTTAAGGCGCGGCGGAAGGTGCGCAGATCCGGGATCCTCCGTATCTCTGGGGGGAGCTCGTTCCAGATAGTAGGTGCCCCCACAGAGAAGGCTCTCCCCCTGGGGGCCGCCAGTCGGCATTGTTTGGCTGACGGCACCCGGAGGAGCCCCTCTCTATGGGAGCGTACCGGCCGGTGGGAGGCTATTGGTGGTAGTAGGCGGTCCCGCAAGTACCCGGGTCCTAAGCCATGGAGCGCTTTAAAGGTGGTAACCAAAACCTTGAAGCGCACCCGGAAGACCACCGGGAGCCAGTGCAGCTCGCGCAGGAGAGGTGTTACATGGGAACGCCATGTTGCTCCCATTACCACCCGCGCGGCCGCACTCTGCGCCAGTTGGAGCCTCCGGGTGCTCCTCAAGGGGAGCCCCATGTAGAGAGCGTTGCAATAGTCCAGGCGGGAGGTGACAAGGGCATGAGTGACCGTGCGTAAAGAGTCCCGATCCAGAAAGGGACGCAACTGGCGAATCAGGCGAACCTGATGAAAAATCCTCCCGGTCACGGCCGTCAAGTGCTCTTCTAAAGACAGCCGTGAGTCCAGGAGGACGCCCAAGTTGCGAGCCCTCTCCGTGGGGGCCAATGATTCGCCCCCAATAGTCAGTGATGGCGTCAACTGACTATATCGGGACGTCGGAAACCACAGCCACTCAGTCTTGGATGGGTTGAGCCTGAGCCTGTTCCTCCCCATCCAGATCCGTACGGCCTCCAGGCACCGGGACATCACTTCAAGGGCATCGTTGGGGTGATCCGGGGTGGAGATGTACAGCTGGGTGTCGTCAGCGTACTGATGGTACTCCACCCCGAAACCACGGATGATCTCGCCCAGCGGCTTCACATAAATGTTGAACAGGAGAGGCGAGAGGACCGACCCTTGCGGCACCCCACATATGAGGGGCCTCGGGGTCGACCTCTGTCCCCCTGTCAACACAGACTGCGACCGGTCAGAGAGAAAGGAGGAGAACCACCGCAACACAGTGCCTCCCACCCCCAACTCTTCCAACCGGTGCAGCATGATACCATGGTCGATGGTATCAAAAGCCGCTGAGAGATCTAACAGGACCAGGACAGAGGAGCACCCCCTGTCCCGAGCCCTCCAGAGATCATCAACCAACGCGACCAATGCCGTTTCCGTGCTGTACCCGGGCCTGAAGCCCGACTGGAACGGATCCAGATACGTCGTTTCATCCAGGTGCTGGGGGAGCTGTTGCGCGACCACACTCTCAACAACCTTCGCAACAAAGCGAAGATTGGAGACCGGACGATAATTTACCAACATTGCCGGGTCCAGGGAAGGCTTCTTGAGGAGAGGCCTCACCACCGCCTCTTTCAAGGCGGCGGGAAAGTCACCCTCACTCAGCGAAGCGTTTATAATCCCCTGGAGCCAGCCTCGTGTCACTTCCCGGGAAGCCAGTACTAACCAGGAAGGACACGGGTCCAATAAACAAGTGGTCGCGTTCAGTCTACCCAGAATCCTGTCCACGTCCTCAGGGGTCACAGGATCAAACTCATCCCAGATAACATTCTCAAGACCTGCCCCTGTCTCTCCCCCTGAGACTACCCAGTCGGAGTCCAAATCTTCCCGAATCTGAGTGATTTTGTCATACAGATACTGAACAAAATCCTCGGCTCTACCCTCCAAGGGGTCCTCCCGCGCTTCCTGGTGGAGCAGGGAACGGGTCACCCTAAAGAGGGCGGCCGGGCGATTATCTGATGACGCAATAAGAGCAGCAAAATAACTACATTTCGCTGCTTTTATCGCCACTAAGTAATTCCTAATGTGGGATCTTACTAGTGTCCGGTCAGATTCAAGAAGACTGGCCCTCCAACTACTCTCTAGGCGTCTTTTCCGGCGCTTCAACTCCCTCAGCTCCTCGGTAAACCAAGGAGCCAATTGAGATCGGCGCCGGGTCAGAGGCCGCGAAGGCACGACCCGATCCAGAGCACCAGCAGCCGCCCTATCCCAGGCGGCCACCAGGTCTCCAGTCGAGGCGTGTGCCAGAACCTCAGGAAATGGCCCAAGCTCCGTCTGGAATCTGTCAGGTTCCATCAGGCGCCTGGGGCGGAACCATCTGACCGGCTCCGCCTCCCTGCGGCGGGGTGCAGCGGTTCGAAAGTCGAGACGAAGGAGAGAGTGATCTGACCATGACAAGGGTTCAGTAACTATATCCCCTATATCAAGATCCCTCAACCACTGTCCAGAGACAAAAACCAGATCCAGCGTGTTTCCCCCTGGTTCTCTGAACTACTCAAAATTTCCACTACCGGTTCTCCAGAACCTGTCAGAACCTGCTGGATTTCATCCCTGGTGTCCTGTCAATCCAGATGGAGGCTGGCACAAAAGCAAGGTGGGTTTGTTCACAACCCCGGATGCTGCTTTAGATCATGGAGGATGGTTTAAATGATTGATTGATTACGTGCCAAGCTATTTTCAATTCCTATATTAGTTGGCCAGTGTATCAGTACTACCAAAACCATATTGCCAGTACTGCAAAGTCCATATTGTGTGGCCCTCACAATACAGCAGCTATCATCATTGTAACTGAGTCTACCCACCTTGCTGATGGTCTTCCTGTTCTTCTCTTTCTTTCCATCTTTCCCAATATTAGAGCCTTTTTCAGAGAGTCAAGTTTTCACATGTGTTTGAAGTAGAATAATCTGAGCCTGGTCATTTGCGCATTGAGCGAGAACTCTGGGCTGATTGGTTGGATCCTCCATTGGGTTTGTTTCCTTGGCTGTCCACGGTATTCTCAAGAGTGTTCTTCAACACTAAAGTTCAAAGGCGTCAATACTCTTCCTATCCTGCTTCTTTGAAGTCCAACTTTTACTTCCCTAGAATGTCACAGGGAATATCATGATTTGCATGATCCCGATATTTGTAGGAATAGACCATACACCATGGGCATTTAAGTATCAATGGGTGATTTTGTTAGAGTTTGCAGCAATCCAACCAGCCCACAAGCAAATAATTCAGCAGGATTCATTTACAAAATAAACTTCTTTATATAGAGGAATATAAATCATGATGCATGTATACAATACCCATGCAGCAGAACTCAGAATCCAGAAGCACAGAATCAATATACCATATTTTTCAAAGTGTATGACGCACCTTTTTCCCCCTTAAAAGGAAAATTTAGGTGTATCTTACACACCGAATGTATCCCCGCCCAAACACTGGCCCCCACCCAACAGCACCCAGCAAGCAGCAAGAAGAAACAGCTCCTTTCTGCTTCTGCACAGCCTAATTAGCACAAGTTGATTGGATCAGCCTCCCAACTCGCAGTTGTTTTGCTCTCAGCTGTTTTGCGTGGGCCTCTGCTGCTTGCTTCAAGGAGGTAAATTGCTGGGAGCAGATTTTTTTTTCTTGTGCTAATCAAGCTATGCTGAAAACGAAAATGAAAGTAAAGCAGGCTGTTTGCTGCAACGAGGCAAAATTGCTGGGAGGCAGAGGCAGATTTCTTTTTCTTGTTTTCCTCACCAAAAAAGGTAGGTGTGTCTTATAGTCCAGAGCGTCTTATACTCCAAAAAATACGGTAATCACAAAAGGAATATAATACAGAGGCTATAGAATCACAGAAGCGCGCGCGCACACACACACACACACATATACATCCCCACTAGCAGTTAAAAGGAAGAAACAGCTGCGATCACACATTGCTCCTAGAAGCACGAAGCCGAAAACACCAGCCTGAAGATGACATCACACTTGGCCAATAAAAAAAAAATCTATTCTATTCTATTCTATTCTATTCTATTCTATTCTATTCTATTCCTATTTATTCTATTCTATTCTATTCTATTCTATTCTATTCTATTCTATTCTACAGATCAGTGAACCTAAGCCATGCCCAGGCTCCGAGCTGTCTGGGTCACCAAACAGTCCCCATTGGCTGACCTGTTACCATGTCTATTGCAATTCATGAACCCTTATATACTGACAGATTTATACTGCTCATAAAACAGTAATGATTCCCTTGACTAAAGTATTTTCTGGTGATGTCATGAACATTTTTAAAGAAATATAATAGAAGATTCTTGTGCATAGGCCTGAATAACTCTGTGCTGCAACTTTACAAATGGTCTTGATTCTTTGCACAATCTCGTCAAGAATCAGGACCATAGAATAACAGAATTGGAAAGGACTTTGGAGGTCCAACCCACTGCTAAAGCAGTTGACTCTATACCATTTTAGACAAATGGTTGTTCAGTCTCTCTTTAAAAGCCTTCAGTGTTGGAGCACCCACAACTTCCGAAGGCTAGTTTTTTCCACTGGTTGATTCACTTCCACTTCCTGTCAAGAAATTTCTCCTTAGTTCTTAGTTGCTTCTTTCTTTGTTCAGTTTCCATCCATTGCTTCTTGCCCTGCCTTCTGGTGCTTTGGAAAATAAATTGGCCTCCTCTTCTCTGTGGCAGCCCTTCAAATATTGGAACGCTGCAGAGGTGGCATTTACTTAATTTCGCCCCAGCTCTATGCCTAAATAGGATGGGCAGGTCTACCCGCAATTTCCGCTACCGGTTCAGGTGAACTGGTCCAAACTAGCTGAATACCACCTCTGGAACACTGTTTTCATGTCACCCCTAGTTCTTCTTTTCACTAGATTAGACATACCCAAAGTTTTAGTTTAGAAAGATTTATTGTTTATATAGAAGGATCTAGTCAACTAACAGTCAGCACTAAACTGGCACTAGAATAAGGGTCAATGGAATTCAAAGGGGGCTGAACTTGGATCTCTTGTGGCAACGCAAGACTCTAAACTGGTGACGTGTTTATTTATTTATTTATTTTTATTTTATTTCTGATTTATATACCGCCCTTCTCCCTGAGGACTCAGGGCGGTGTACAGCCAGAATTAAGAACATGAAATACAAATATTAAAAACAATTAAAATATAGATAAATTTGGCCCCAAAATTAAAAATCACAAACCAATTAAAACATTTAAAATTTCTTCTTAAGCCAGCCCGGCTTGCTGGAAAAAATGGGTTTTAAGGGCACGGCGGAAGGCACTGAGGTCTTGGATTCTCCTTATCTCTGGGGCAACTGATTCCAGAGGGTAGGTGCCCCCACAGAGAAGGCCCTCCCCCTGGGGGCCACCAGCCTACATTGTTTGGCTGATGGCACCCTGAGGAGGCCCTCTCTGTGGGAGCGCACAGGTCGATGGGAGGTTGTCGGTAGCAGCAGGCGGTCTCGAAGATAGCTAGGCCCTATGCCATGGAGCGCTTTAAAGGTGATAACCAACACCTTGAAGCGCACCCGGAAGACCACCGGAAGCCAGTGCAGCTCGCACAGGAGCGGTGTTACATGGGAGCGCCATGCTGCTCCCGTCACTACCCGCGCTGCTGCGTTTAATTCTGCCTCTCAACTCTGCCTACTCTTCTTTTACAAAATTGCCCTTCCAAGATCTAACCTGGTCTGAGCTTGCTTAGTCTTTGAGATCAGCCAACGTCAACTAGGTACAATTGCTGTTAAAAATGAAAACTCTTATAGGGACAGTTGTGCGCCTAGCAATCAAATTATTATATCCTGCTATTTTAAATGGGCTTGGAATGGTTTGCCTTCTTTTTAATTTTAATCCATTTCGCACTCAGAGATGGGCCTGTGCAAGAAACCAGAGCTTCAGGTCACCATTCATTTCCTTCTCCATATACCTACGTTCTGCCTGTTTTATAATCCTCCAACAAAATGATTTTCATTATCTTGGAGGAAAGTATGCAGGGGCCCGTGGGTGGGGTGGAGAGAGAAAAAATGGGGGGTGGGTGGGTGGAGAATCTTGTTGAAACGTTAGCATTTCAAGTCATTCTTGTAGAAGAAATGAAGATTGGGAAAGTGAAGCCAACCACAGCAGGGGAGAAAAAAAAAAAGGATTTCATTTTCCATGTATCAGTTTCCATTAGTTCCAAGGAGAGGTCTATATTACCAGAGGTGTTTGCCATGGTCAAAGCACATTGAATAAATGGAATTTCAACACCATCTACTGATGGAGCTGGCAATACCATTAGAATTACCCATCAATCTTAGTCAGAAGAGAGTGCACAGGGATGCATTAAAGAGACGGCTGCTCGTGCCTTTAAGTCACACTCGGCGAGCGAACAAAAGAGCACGAAGCACAACCTCTTGCAATGATTTCTTAATGAACTGCCGATTGCAGGGTAAGCTTCAGTTGCCCCTAAATTGACCCCAAGCCCTACTGCCGGTTCCATCATGTTGCCGATGACATGATCATTTAGCCTATAAAGGTAGCATCAGTTGACACCTCACAACTTGCACTTCTCAACCATTCAGTATCGGCTGCCATTAACTTGGTGTGTGTGTGTTTGTGTATGTGTGTGATAGGTGGGAGAGAGGGAACGCTTTGAGGGAAATGAAAGTTCACCGTATCGGACATGGGAGCCTAGTGATGGGAGGCAACTAAGGGAGAGAAAAACTAGACTCAGGGATTCTGACGCGCGATTTTCAGTTCTGGCTATACTCTACTGTAATTCACTTGACTTCTAATAAACCATACCTTTCTCAACAAATGGAGTTGAGGATCGTTCTTAATTAGAAGTTCAAGCTGAGGCAGGTCTGGCAGATCGTCTTCAATGTACAATGTACAACTGGCTACTTAGCAACCATTTGAAATTATAACAGTTCCCTCCCAAAGATTCTTATAGCAATAGCAATAGCACTTAGACTTAACAGTGCTTCACAGCCCTCTCTAAGTGGTTTACACAGTCAGCATATTGCCCCGAACGTAAGCCATGTCACCATGGGAATGCTGAAATGGTTGTAAGTATGAAAAATGGTCATAAGTCATTTTTTTCAGTGCCGTTGTAACTTTGAATGGTCACTAAGTGAACTGTTGTAAGTTGAGGACTACCTGCATTTGGTTTCTTTGACTGTATAAAGTGATGTGAAAAATAATGTGGAAAGCTTTGTCTGTTTGCTTATTTATTGGTTTGTCTCCCAGAGCAAGGCAGCGTTCCGGTTATCAACAAATTGCTAGCTTTTGGAACCGCGTATTAATTTACCACAAATAACTCTCTCCATATTTTCTCAAATGCTAAACGCTTTTTCCATAGTTATAGAAACAATCAAGGAGTAAAAAAAAAGCTTTCAAAATTAATTAGCTTCTCGTTTAGAATATCTGCTGCATGATATCAATAAAGAAGGGATGTAGTGACTCAGTGGCTAAGAGGCTGAGTTTGTCGATCAAAAGGTCGGCAGTTCAGCAGTTCGAATCCCTAGTGCCACGTATTGGGGTGAGCTCCCGTTACTTGTCCCAGCTTCTGCCAACCTAGCAGTTTGAAAGCACATAAAAAATGCAAGTAGAAAAATAGGGACCACTTTGGTGGGAAGGTAACAGCGTTCCGTGCGCCTTTGGCGTTGAGTCATGCCAGCCACATGACCACGGAGACGTCTTCAGACAGCGCTGGCTCTTCGGCTTTGAAAGGGAGATGAGCACCGCCCCCTAGAGTCCGGAACAACTAGCACATATATGGGAGGGGAACCTTTTACTTTTACCTTTTTAATATCAGGAATCCAAATCGTTTGAACAGAACAGAGGGATTAAAGTGAGTTTTTGCAAATGGCAGGCACACAGGGACACAAACACACACAGGCATTTGAAATGTGGGATGAAAGAGAAGGAGCTTGTGAAAAAATTGAAGGTGTTATTCTCTCCCCCCACAGTGATTTATAATGAGAGATGTATACAAATAATACAGATAATTGTAATACAAATATACCCCAAATCAAAGCACAGTTGGTCTTTATTGTGTGTATTCATTTATTTGTGAGGGTTGATCTTTCCTCAGGAAAACACAGTGGCTTGCACGGTAGATTACATTCAATTGATGTATTTCTTTATTATGTCAGCACTTCAACCTGCATTTACTCTAGTGCTGACATAAGAAGGAGAAGAGGGGGCAGCTGGCAAGAGGACACTTGACATTTCACCTACTTATTTTCCATGAAGATAATATCCCCTAGGAGATGAGAGGGAGGGGGACATTCCTGGGAGCTTAGGTAGTAGATATGGGGAGAGTGATTGGAAGAAGGCCAATGAGATGCAGAGATTTGGGGAACGGAAAGGGAGGGTTTGGGGTCAGGAAGTCAGAGTTGGCTACGCCACGATCGGGGGCAGATTGTCGTGCTTAATAAAATGGAAGATTTCTTCAAAGACTATCTGTTTGGAAATGCAATTTATTTTATTTGAGACGATATCGAAACCTGACATTAATTCATTCAGTCAGTTTCTATCCCGCCAACAAGCCTATGAATTAGGTTGGAATACCAGAAAGAGATTGGTTAAAAGTCAGCTTTAAACTAATTTAGCTTTTGTGAATGAGATATATAGGTAGTCCTCAACTTACAACAATTCATTTACTGACTGTTCAAACTTACAACAGCACTGAAAAAAGAGACTTATGGCCATTTTTCACACATACAGTAGTGGCCAAAATTGTGGAAACTTTTTGGGAAAAGTGCATTTTTGAGGTTTGATGGCTAATAACACCATTTTTTTTTAAAAAAAAGATAATTATATTCCACTGCGGGAATGGCCTGGGAATAGCCCTGACCTTCATCCAATTGAAAATCTATGGAGCCAACTAAACAAACTTGTTAGTCAGAATTGACCCTAGCAATAAAACCCAGTTAATAGAAGCAATCATTCAATCTTGGTTTCACATTGGAACAGCTGTAGAACTAAAAGACTTGGTTCGCTCCATAGGAAGACGTTGTAAGGCCGTAATTCATGCTAAAGGTTACCCAACTAAGTATTAACTGATGTGATAATTTTTGAATATCTCATTTTTTCTACGTGTTTCACTTTTCTTCTTTATACTGTAACTGCTATTCTAATAGCAAACCCTTCATAAAACTTATTGCATTGCATTCCTGATTAAATTATCTTTCCATTGATAAATAATTTTATGGTACTACTCTAAAAAAAAAGTGGTGCTATTAACTAGTTTTAGGAAATACACTTTTCCCAAAAGGTTTCCACAATTTTGGCCACTACTGTACAACATCTCCATAGTTGTGTGATCAAAATTCAGGCCCTTGGCAGCTGAGTCAAATTTATGATGGTTGCAGTGTCTATCTTGCTTTTTTTCAGGGCTGTTGTAACTTTGAATGGTCATTAAAGGAACTGTTGTAAATTGAGGATCACCTAGGCCAGTGATGGCTAACCTTTTTGCTGTTGCTTGCTAAAAGCAGAGGGAATGTGCGGGGGTTGCGTGCGCACGTGCCTACACCCTGAATTCAATGGGCCCTGCCCCCGTGCACGTGACCCTCCCCCCCTGTGCTCCCCTTTTGGCACGTGGTGGCTGGTGGGCCCGATGGGCCTATTTTTCGCCCTCTGGAGGGCCTCCGGGGGCTGGGGAAGGCCGTTTTCGCCTTCCCCAAGCTCCTAGAAAGCATCTGGAGCCTGGGGAGAGTGAAAAACGGGCCTTCCGATCCCACCAGAAGTTGGCAAATGGGCTGTTTCCAGCCTAAAGAGGGCCACTGGGGGAGGAGGTGGGGAAGGCCATTTTCACCCTCCCCAGGCTCCTAGAAAGGCTCTGGAGCCTGGGGAGAGCGAAAAACGGGCCTTCCCCACTAGAGGACCTCTAGAGGCTGGAAACAGCCTGTTTCCCGACTTCCGGTGGGCCCGGAAAGCCTGAAAATCAGTTGGCTGGCGCATGATTGTGTGCTGGAACTGAGCTAGGGCAACGCTCATGTGCCCACCGATATAGCTCTGTGTGCCACCTGTGGCATCACAGACCTAGGCTTTCTGAAAGAGGCATCCCAGAAAAAAAACACCATCAGAAAAGTTAAGTTTTTAACATGCAATCTGGTGCTGGGGAAACTTCCTTGACAAAGAATCTCAGGGAAATTTGTAGGAAGAAAACTCTCTTGGCTATGAACAATTCAGCACAACTGAGCATGTTGTGCAAAAGAATACCAGATGGGCCTGTTTCAAGGGGGGGAAAAAAAGATGGATTAAAAAAAAATGGAATTAAATATGGATTTATAAAAATAATATTGCCATAGTAACATGGACAGTAAAACTGACTGCCTCATAACACTACAGGTAGTCCTCGACTTACAACAGTTCATTTGGTGACCGTTCAGAGTTACAACGGCAATGAAAAAAGTGACTTATGACCATTTTTCATACTTACGACCTTAACAACTGTCTCACTTAACAACAGAAATTATGGGCTCATAATTTAGAGGCGTGGAATTGGATGAAATATGGTCTAAATGAGAAAGAAAAACAGATGAACTATTATTTTGATGGTTATATAATCAACACCTTGATGGAAGATAGTATATGTTGTAAAGATGATCGATAGTATTGTATATTTGTTTATATATTACCGTAAATTTCTTCATATATATATATGCATATGCACATAAAAGCTTACGAAAAAGAAAAAGACACATTGTACCTTTACAGGGAGGATACTTGAGAAGAGGGTGTGGCTCACTGATGACGCCTTATAAGGCAGAAATAGCTATTTGAGTCTCCCAAATTGCAGCACAGAGTTGTTGCTTTTCAGCAGGATACAAAAAGCCCAGAAACTTGTGAATGAGATTTCACAGAACTAGGGCTGTGGAACAACTTAGCTTACGTAGGTGGAACCTGGCTAGAAAGAATATGCACATAAAAGCCTACGAAAAAGAAATATATATATATATATATATATATATATATATATATATAATATATATATATATATATATAATTATAGTGACGATGATGTTTGTTATGTTAACACCATGGACACCTAGAGAATGCACTGCTCAACACAGAAATGGATTGTATGATATAAAACAATAAAAGAAATATATATTTTTTTTAAAAAGAAAGAAATTATGGGCTCAATTGTGGTTGTAAGTCAAGGACTACCTGTATAGTCCACTCTTTTTTCCCTGGAAATCATTGACCTTTATGCTGATGATTTTCTTTCGGCAGCTGTTTGGCTGGGTGGTAAAAGTGGTGAAAGGCAATAAGAAACAGACAAATACTTATCAAAAAAGTAGAGAGTAAATAAGGATGACAAATATTAGATCCGTGCAAAGGAGCTATAGTAGTTGGCGTCTAGCAACCACATTGCTTTCTGTCTAGTTTGATAAGAATAATTGCAATAGGAATGGAAGTCAAAACACCTGGTGGATGCCAATGGATGGACACCTGAACACATCAAATCCAGGATAAGGAGAATGAAAACTTTTCTGACCTAGGCCTCCCAAGAGCATGAAGCAGACTCCTTCTCCAGACAAAAAACCCTTTTTATTAAATTACTGTGAATTCTTCTCATTCACATCCAGCAAAGTCTTTCAAGGGAGGATTTACAGTCACAGACCTTACCTGGCTTGGAGAGCTGCCAGGCCCATATCTTCAAAACTTGGCAAGAAGTCTCCGAGAGTCACAAACCAATTAAAGCATATAAATTAAAGCAAAATAATAATAATAATAAGAAGAAAAAAAAATTAAGCAAACTAATTGTCTCCTGCAAACTCCCCTCCCCTTTCGCTCCTCTTTATTCCCTATGGAGGGGCCATTCATCATCCACCTGTGGCTTTACTCCCAAGTCAACCCTTGTTCCTTAGCTCTTCCCTTCTCCTGGCAGCTCAGCACATGCACACACTGGGAACAGGCTCCAACTGTTCTTCTGCCCCACTGATGTCTGACTCCAAAGGCAGCTGACAATTGTCAGACGGCCCTGGCCCCATCTCTGCCTCCAATGCAGAGCACTCATCAGAGCCTTCCCCAGACTCCAGGGCTGGCCCATGTTCCTCCCCAACCTCCTCACTGTCTGAGTCTGCCACCAGCTCTGCTGGCTGCTGGTGGGCCACAACACTAAACTGTATTAGATGAGCTCAGGGGTGGGTTCTAAAATTTCTTACTACCGGTTCTGTGGGCATGGCTTATTTTGTGGGCGTGGCTTGATGGTCATGTGACAATTCTTTAGGATTTAGCAGAGGTACTGGTCTACCAGGCTTTTAACTGCTTGCAGAGCTGTACCAGTCTACCCATTTATTTTTGCAGGCACTGATCTACTCATGTATTTTTGCAGGCACCGGTCTACTCATTTGTTTTCTTTTAACACTGATCAGCTGTAGGGCGGCCCTTTGAAGCCCGCGGCAAGAGTTTAAACAGTTTTTTTCCCTCTAGCCATCAGCTGGGACAGCAATAGATTGGGGTTGGGGCCAAATAAAAGGTAAGAATAACGCGTGGGTGGGGGCGCGGGGGGCGCGGGGGGGAGAACCGGGGTTTGGTGACATCATATCGTCACCGCTACTGGCTTGGGAGAAATGGGCCAAACCGGGAGGAACCCACCACTGGATGAGCTGGTTATAATGCATCCCTTCCAGGGGACAAGAAAGCCATTTCCTTTGCGATGTTGAACTGGGAAGACGAGGGAAAGGTTCCCCGTCGGGAGATGCGATCTGCACCACTCCAGGATACTGAATTTTCATTTTAACTTCTTGTCAGAATGCAGGGATCCCCCTACTTCTCATTTACCGGCCTTTTTTTCCTCAGCCTGTTTGGCCAGCTGCAGTTCATTTTCACCAGCCCTACTGAGTGGAAAATTTTAGCAAAGGGCATGCAGGCGTCCATTTGCTCAGGAGGCCATTTACCCCGGAATAATTTCTGTTCCTCTCTCATCCACCGTCCACCGTGCCACGCTTGCGGGAAGTTATTGATCGGAAGCGAAGCAAAGAAAACATTCATGGGCAAGAGTGGGGGAAAAAAGGCTCTCACAGATGCAGAAGAAACCGCTTTGAGTCAAATCGTAGATAAATCAGCTCGATCGGTTGTGGCAAAAAGAACGAGGGAAACGCATTATGCATCCCGGGTTTTGTTGGAAAATAAGCACGGTTTAGATATTTAACATATAGATTGCCTGCACTTGAGAGACAGGCAAAAAACAAAACAAAAACATGAGTGCTAATAAAACAGATCGCCCCCCCCTCCCTCCGGGTCCCACATCCCTGCTTAAGAAAATAAATCAATAGCATCAACCTTGTCTATAGTATTCTCACAAGTTTGGTCAGGCTGAAAGTATTTATTCATTCAAAGGCTGATTAACTCAGCTCTTCTGTACAATCAATGAACTAGGACTCATCTTCCCCACTATGCAAGGAGGAGGAGGAGGAGGAGGAGGAGGAGGAGGAGGAGGAGGAGGAGGAGGAGGAGGAGGCGAAAGGAAGGAAGCAAGCCCTTCTCTGAAACACTTTGGTGTAGTATTGTTGGAAGAAATGTCCTTCTGGGTTCAGTTCCAAGTGGGGAGAAAGACACTGGAAACATGGTGGCTGCTTGGAAAGATGGTTTTAATGGTGGACAGGACCACATGCCTTGAAGATCTTGGGTGAAGAGAAAAAAAGGGAAGAGATGCTAAGAGTGCCGGACGACAGAACTTACAAAAGAAGGACTGTCCTCCCTAAAGGAGGAAGATTGGTCACCTTAGCTTTAGGTGTGAAAGCTGACTGGGTGACTTTGAGCCAATCACTAGGAGGCTGGGAATTCAAGTCCCGTCTTTGGCACAAAAGCTGGCTAGCTAACTTTGGGCCAGTCACTCTTTCTCGGCTCAGCCCACATCACAGGGTTGTATGTTGTGGGGAAAATAGGAGGAGGTGTTGTGTTGGATACGTTATTGTGGGAAAAATAAAAGGAAGAAGGATTAGTAGTGGAGGTGGTATTCAGCTGGTTTGGACCGGTTCGGGCGAACCAGTAGCAGAAATCGTGGGTGGGCCGTGGCTCTATGCTGTCCTATTTAGGCATGTTTTTGAGGCCGGGCTCATGCGTGGAAGGCACGTGCATGAGCAAGGTGCATGCACGGAAGGCTATTCGCATGTGCAGAAGTGATGCGTGCGCTCCATTTGCGAATCGGTAGGTAAAGTGAATACCACCCCTAAGTAGTAGATATGTTCATCAACTTGAGTTACTGATAAAGTAATAAAAGCAGGATAAAAGTCAATCAAACAAACAAGCAAAAAAATCAAATGGTCCAATTTGGCACTCTCCTTTTTGAACTGTAATGTCCAGAATGCGACACAATCAGTGGTGGGTTGCCCCCGGTTCAGGCCGGTTCTATAGAACCGGTAGTAAAACCGACGGGAGGCTCCACCCACTGATCCCGACGTCATCAGGAAGCTTCTGCGCATGAGCATGTGGCCCCGTTGCAAACCGGTAGTAACGGTAAGTAGAACCCACCCCTGGACACAATATGCCACATTGTCGTCCGATCGGGGCAGAAAATAGAGCAGAACAATGACTTACTGTGAACCCAATGCTACACTCCTGTTAATGCACCACAAGATAATATTTGCCTTTTTAGCAGCTTCATCGCACCGCTGGCTCCCATTGCATGTCTGGTTGACCAGGAAACCCTTCAGATGCATTCCTGGCAAGCCAAGTTTCCTTCTTCCCTTTCTTGTGCCTGACGTTTTTTTCACACCCATTTCTCTTTGTTAAATTCCACCCATGTCGTCCTGTTTCTTTAATTATGCCCCTTTTTATGCCGATTTTATTATCCCTGCTTTATCAATTACCGTTTATTTATGACCATGCCTATTTTCTTAATTATTTAATTATGCCTCTTCCACGAGGGTTATGTTTCAATCCATTAGTCATGGATTTCCTGCTTGAAAAATGGCAGAAGCGCGCACTGGTGGTTTTGCAATCATGTTCATCACTCCCCATGGATGGTACACTTGATAAAATATTGCTCCCAAATGTCAATAGGGTTGCTCCTGCCATTTTTTCCTTCTTTTACTATGGAAACATAATGATGTTCTGCTTTTGAAGAAATCAATGAACTGAAATTCTATACCCTGTGGATACCAACTTTTTAATTCAACCAGAATAAAGCTGGAAAGGACCTTGGAGGTCTTCTAGTCCAACCCCCTGCTCAACCAGGAGACCCTATACCAGGGGCCTGCAACCTTAAAAACTCAAAGAGCCATTTGGGCCCATTTCCAAAAAAAAAAAAAAAAAAACCCCACCGGGAGCCGCAAAACCTGGCTGGGTGTGGTCAACTCCACGTCACTCACTCCCATCCAGTCACATGACCCCCCCTAGCCATGCCTACACAGCTGATCCTTAGGGCAGAGAACCGGTTGTTAAAATAAAAATAGGAACCACAAAACCCTTTCTCTCTTTCTCTTTCCCTCTCTCTCCCCCTCTCTCTGTATCTCTCTCTCTCTCTGTAACTATGTCTCTCTCTCCCCCTCTCCCCCCCCTCTCTGTATCTCTCAGATTTCCAAGGCCAGGCAAGGAGTGACTGGGAGGAGAGGGCGAGAGGTGGGGCCAGCCAGGGATGAGACAGGGAGCTGCAGCAGAGGTCGCAAAGAGCCGCATGCGGCTCCAGAGCCACAGGTTGCTGACACCCGCCCTATACCATTTCAGATAAGTGACTGTCCAGTCTCTTCTTAGAAACCTCCAGTGATGAAGCACCCACAACTTCTGAAGGCAAAGCTGCTCCGCTGGTTAATTGTCCTCACTGTTAGGAAGTTTCTCCTCAATTCCAGGCTGCTTCTCTCCTTGATTAGTTTCCAACCATTGTTTCCTGTCTTGCCTTCTGGTGTTTGTGGCAGCCCCTCAAATACTGGAATACTACTTACTATCACCAACAGATTTCTTTTTTTTTTTATTGCAAAAGTTTTACAATTACATTTTCACCCCTTTTCCCCCCCCCACCTCCCCCCCCAAACTTCCCAACCTCCCTAACCCTCCCTAACCCTCCCCTCCCCCCAGACTTCCCTATAATATACTCATAACTGGTAAAAAAAAACCACACACACACACACAAAAAAACCCTTAGTATGACACTTATGTGTAAACTTGAACCCCTCCCTCCCCTGTATAATTTTTCTTTTTACCTCATTTCATTAAAATATTTCTAATACATTATTTTCAAATAAAAGCTATTTGATACTTTCTAGTTTGATATTTGTTTTGAACATATTCTATCCACCTTTTCCATTCCCATTCCCATTCATAAGTCTCTTGTGAACAATCTTTTAAGTATGCTGAAATCTTCGCCATCTCTGCAAAACTGGCCATCTTCAAAGTCCATTCCTCAATAGTGGGCAAAGCTTCATTTTTCCAATATTTACCTATCAACAATCTTGCTGCTGTTATCATACACAATATCAATTTTGTTTCACCCGATGTAAAACCCTTAACTATACCCAATAAAAACAATTGTGGAGAGAATTGAATTTTTTTCTTCAAAACATTCTGCATGACCCACCAAATTTTTATCCAAAAAGCCTTAACTTTCCTACAGGTCCACCAAACATGATAATACGTAGCATCCAAACATTCGCATCTCTAACATTTTGGCTGAACATTAGGGTACATACATGACAACTTTTTGGGATCTAAATGCCATCTATAAAACATTTTATAAAAATTTTCCCTCAGATTCTGCGACTGTGTAAATTTAACATTCTGAACCCAATTTTTTTCCCATGTTTCCAACATCACTGGTTCTTCAAAATTTTGTGCCCACTTAATCATACAATCTTTAACTAATTCAGTTTCTGAGTCCCTTTCTAGCAAAACATTATAAAGCCTTTTGATATGCATTGGACCTTTCTCTTTTATATGTCTAACCAATTCTTCCTCATGCAACATAATACCAGTTTTTTGGTCCTGTGAATCACCAACAGATTTCTATGTGGTCTTCAAAGCAGCCCCAGGTTGGATGAAAAGATCCAATAATTTTATGTTTGTAATATCGATATCCTCGTCTGTAATTAATATTAATAAATATATATTCTCTTTGTTTGCAATACTTTAAGTGATCTCAACATTAGAATGTCGATAATTTTAATTAATGTGTAAATAGCCTTGTATCCAAACAACATAATGTATCAAGATTTATAATACATAATAAAAAGGGGAGGGGAAGGAGCAGCCCCTCTGTAACAAGCAAACTGTAATAATCCATAATAATGCTAATTATCTGGCTCTGGTCACACACTTCAAATAAATACCTCATCACTCAACCTTGTTTAGCCAATTTCAGCTTTATAAATTTATAAATAAATTGACCTTTAATTCAGGGTTGAAATCTACTTACTTTTGCTACCGGTTTGCAAATCGGAGCATGCTCACACGCGACACCTTTGCACATGCGCAGAATGCGCAGAATGTCAAAAATGGGACGTAGTGACGTCCGGGCAGGTGGGCGGAGCCTCCCGCCACTGGCGCTACCAGTTTGCCTGAGCCGGATAGAACCGGCTGCATTTCACCAGTGCTTTAATTGTACAGGTAGTCCTCAATTTAGGATTGGTCGCTTAGTAACCATTCATAGTTATGAGAAAGCTACTATCTGTCATAGCTAGGTATCTGAAAAGCTATAAGACTGGATTTCTCGTTGATTAGTTTCCATCCATTGTTTCTTGTCCTGCCCTCTGGTGCTTTGGAAAATAAATTGACCCTTTTGTGGCAGCTTCTCAAATACTGTAATACTGCTATCAAACCCCCCCCACCCCCAGTCCTTCTTTTCTCTAGACTGGCCAAACCCAAATTCTGCAACCGTTTTTCATATGTTTTAGTCTTGAGGCCTTTAATCATCTTAGTTACTCTTCTTTGCTTGGTTTTTTTTTTTTTTCAACATTGAACAAATGTTGCTGGCTGCTTCAATTTCGGAAATCATTTTCAAAAGGCGATTTTTACCATCACATTTGCAGTTGCTTCACAAGTAACTGAAGCGAATGAGATCAAGTATTTGTGGCTAAAATTGCATTAGGAAAAAAAGAGATGGGGTGCTATTCAGCAGGTTCTGACAGGTTCTGGAGAACCGGTAGCGGAAATTTTGAGTAGTTTGGAGAACTGGCAAATACCACCTCTGGCTGGCCCCAGAGTAGGGTGGGAATGGAGATTTTGCAGTATCTTTCCCCTGGAGTGGGGTGGGAATGGAGAGTTTGCAGTATCTTTCCTCTGGAGTGGGGTGGGAATGGAGATTTGGCAGTATCCTTCCCCTGGAGGTAAGGTGGGAATGGAGATTTTGCAGTATCCTTCCCCTGGAATGGGGTGGGAATGAAGATTTTGCAGTATCCTTCCCCTGCCTCGCCCACCAAGCCACGCCCACAGAACCGGTAGTAAAAAAAAATTGAATTCCACTAGTGAAAAGAGGTGACGTTGAAATGGATGGGGCCTTGGTAAGCAAGGAAGGGGCGGGGGGAGACAATCCAGATTCCATTAAACAGTGGCCTCCATGTACTGTAGAGCCTGTAATGCTCTTTTACTCTTGTTTGAATGCAGCCAACACATGTTTACATATGTGTGTGAAGATGCCATAGTTCAGTCCTTGCCATCTCATAGAAAGTCCTATGTTCAAATGTCCAGCAATTCCAAATAGGCTTGGAAAAACTCACCCCCCAATTTGCAAAAACTTTCTGTCAGTGAGTGTTAATGATACGACAGAGAGAGACCTTATTCGGTGTTAGCAACACAGTGCTAGTTGGGTCTCATCCCATGCTGGTGACAGAGTGTTAGATGTGATGCAAAATTAGTGTGAGTAAGTTCTATCAGAATTTGTTGCAAAACTCAAATCCAGAAAGCACACACAGATAACTGATTCTGCAGGATTCATTAACTTCTCTTTACATACATAATAACACATGAATAAATGTACAATACCAACAGCAGATTCTTCCAACGTGGTAGCAGAGACAAGCAAAACACAAGCAGAGCACAGATTAGTTTCAGTTTAGAGTTGCAGACAGACAAGACCAGACTAGTTTCATTTTAGAGTTGAGCACAGAGCTAAGCTAAGCAAGAAACCAGATGGGTGGCTTGGATCAATTTGGACCATTCTGAGTTTGTTCTGGGTCACTCTGAGGAAAGCTTGTGCCATAAGGAGCCGTGGTGGCACAGTGATTAGAATGCAGTAAGGTAAAGGTAAAAGTTCCCTTTGCACATATGTGCTAGTCATTCCCGACTCTAGGGGGCGGTGCTGATCTCCGTTTCAAAGCCTTTCACTGTTTCAAAGTTTCATTGTCCAAAGACAGCTCCATGGTCATGTGGCCAGCATGACTAAACACCAAAGGCGCACGGAACGTGGCCCCTATTTTTCTACTTGCATTTTTTTACGTGCTTTCGAACTGCTAGGTTGGCAGAAGCTGGGACAAGTAATGGGAGCTCACCCCATTATGCGGCACTAGGGATTTGAACTGCTGAACTGCTGACCTCTCGATCAACAAGCTCAGCATCTTAGCCACTGAGCCACCGCGTCCCTCTAGAATGCAGTATTGCAGACTAATTCTGCTGACTGCCATGGGTTGAATTCTTGCTGGCTCAAGATTGACACAGCCTTCCATCGTTCCAAGGTCGATAAAATGAGGAGCCAGATTATTGGGGGGTAATATGACAACTCTGTAAACTGCCTAAAGAGGTCTGTAAAGCATTGTGAAGTGGTATATAAGTCTAAGTGCTATTGCTGTTGCTATTTTGCATTGCCTTCTGTTCCCCATCAAAAAAACTTTTCTGCTTTTCTACTTTTCTCTTGCAATCTACAGTACGAGCCAAGTGGGAGAATGAAAACATCTCAGAAGTAATTGACATCCTGAACCATGGAGAAGAATACACTGTGAGCGTCTGCGAATGTGTGTGTTTAATGGATAATACAGTCGCCTGTCAAAACAATTTTTGCCGTTTACAATACCAGGCAGTCTCTTTGTTTAAAGGATCTCGTGCATCTCCATAATAAAACTCTTTTATGGGGGTGCAAAAAAAGGTTATAGAAGAATAGTTTTCACTGGGCAGTGTCGGGGTTCAGGGTTTAGTGACTGTGCTCTAGATGTATGGGTGAGCCATGATAGCACAGTGGTTAGGAATGCAGTATTGTAGGCTAATTCTGCCGACTGCCAGGAGTTCGATCCTGACTGGCTCAAGGTTGACTCAGCCTTCCATCCTTCCGAGATCAGTGAAATGAGGTCCCAGATTGTGAAAGGGATTTATTTATTACATGTATTTGCTGCTCATTTTGCCATGAGGTATGCACATTTTAAATATGCATCCCTGTTCGCTTAGATCAGTGTTTCTCAACCTTGGTAGCTTGAAAATGGGTGGACTTCAACTCCCAGAATCCCCCAGCCAGCAGTGCTGGCTGGGGAATTCTGGGAGTTGAAGTCCACCTATCTTCAAGCTTCCAAGGTTGAGAAACACTGGCTTAGATAGTATTTGGAGAGAATTTTTTTAAAAAGAAATGTAATATTGCCCTAGCGAATCAAACAGAATGAAACTGTTCACCCATCTTAGACAGAGAAGAGGAATTGCAATATGCTGGTGATCACCTTCTTTCAGTGGTGAAATCCAAATTTTTTTACGACTGGTTCTGTGGGCATGGCTTGGTGGGCATGGCTTGGCTTTGTGGGCATGGCAGGGGAAGGATACTGCAAAATCTCCATTCCCACCCCACTCCAGGGGAAGAATACTTCAAAATCCCCATTCCCTCCCCACTCCTGGGGGAAGGATATTGCAAACACTCCATTCCCACCCCACTCTGGGGCCAGCCAGAGGTGGTATTTGCCGGTTCTCCAAACTGCTCAAAATTTCTGCTACCGGTTCTCCAGAACCTGTCAGAACCTGCTGGATTTCACCCCTGCCTTCTTTCCACCCTTAAGCTGAGAAAAACTGAGAAGATGTCCACCTTGCCTTGTTTATAATCAGCGATTTAAAAAGTCAGATCGCAACCTTCTATGAGAGGTTCATTTCCATACGGTGCTCTAAATGCCATCACATTAAATTAATGCTCATAAATAAGCAATAAAGGTTAATTGGCAAGTCTCGAGTGGGTTGACATGGCCCATCTATTGGTATTTAACTATTTCCAGAGCATTGAGTCTCCTGGCTTGGTCTGAGATCTTAAAACACTCATGGTCTCTGTGGATGGGGAATATCTGAGATAGATATAAAAATAAAAGAGAATCAGAAGCTAGGAAAATAGACCCACAATTTTGTTGTCACTGAAGAACATCTAGAGTTGTGTTTCCCAGCTTCAGCTATTGCAAACTGTGGATTTCAACTTCCAGAGTTTAAGGTTGTAACACAGTGTTTATCAACCTTGGCAACTAAGAGGTGTGGACTTCAACTCTCAGAAATCCCCAAACAGCATGCTGAGGTCCACACCTCCTAAAGTTGCCAAACTAACAAACAATGCTTTAAATCATGTTATCTAAGAGTTTCTCATTAAGTCCCAAAGATGCTTTTTCAAGAGGCAACTGGACTTTCGGTTTTTCTTTGAAGACATTTCACTTCTCATCCAAGAAGCTTCTTCAGTTCTGACTGGATGGTGGGGAATGGAAGGATTTATACTCCTTGCAGACAGCTGGTCATTTGCATTATTTTAGCGAGTCATTAAGGCCACCTGGAGGCTTATCTTTGTCATCAGGGTCACCTGCGTGGTGCAAATGGGTGTGGAGCTTTCTTGGAACTTCTGAAAGGACTATGTTGTAGATTGGAGACAGATGATGTCGTATCCCTCCTCCTCTGTTGAGAGAGGGTTGTTCAATTTTGACATAGATGACCTCTTTGTCAAACCAGTGGTCCTCTCTGTCCAAAATGTGAACTTTGCTGTCTTTAAAAGAGTGGCCTTTGTCTTTTAGATGCAAATGGACTGCTGAATCTAGTCCTGATCTGTTTGTTCTCCTATATTGTGCCATGCGTTTATGAAGTGGTTGTTTTGTTTCCCCAATGTACAGATCAGCACATGGCTCACTGCATTGTACTGCATATACCACATTGCTCAGTTTGTGTCTGGGTTTTTTATCCTTGGGGTGGACAAACTTGTGCCTTAGTGTATTCTTGGGTTTGAAGTGTGCATGTATGTTATGTTGGCTGAAGATCCTCCTCAGCTTCTAACAGTTCCAAGAAGGCTCCGCACCCATTTGCACCACTCAGGTGACCCTGATGACACAGAGAAACATCCAGGTGACCTTAACGGCTCACTTTTTGTTGTTGTTACTTGCAAAGTCATGTCTGACCCATCGCAACCCCATGGACAACTTTCCTCCAGGCCTTCCTATCCTCTGGCGTCCATTTAATCTCACGCCTACTGCTTCAGTGACTCCATCCAGCCACCTCATTCTCTGTCGTCCCCTTCTTCTTTTGCCCTCAGTCTTTCCCAGCATTAGGCTCTTCTCCAGTGAGTTCTTCCTTCTCATTAGGTATCCAAAGTATTTGAGTTTCATCTTCAGAATCTGGCCTTCTAAAGAGCAGTCAGGGTTGATCTCCTCTAGGATTGACCAGTTTGATCGCCTTGCAGTCCAAGGGACTCGCAGGAGTCTTCTCCAGCACCATAGATTAAAGGCCTCAATTCTTTGGCGCTCAGCCTTTCTTATGGTCCAACGTTCACAACCATACCTTGCAACGACTCACTAAAAGAATGCAAATGACCAGCTGTCTGCAAGGAGTATAAATCCTTCCATTCCTCATCATCCAATCAGAGCTAAAGAAGTTTCTTGGATGAGAAGTGAAACGTCTTCAAAGAAAAACAAGAAAGTCCAGTTGCCTCTTGAAAAAGCACCTTTGGGACAACCATGACCTGGATGACTGAGAATTGCCATAGACATTTCTCGTTAAGTTACAACCATACTGTAGTAATTTACTATATTGGTTTGAAGAAAAATGAGGAGTCCTGTTCTGCTGATAATTATAGACTGGCACCAATGTAGATGATATTTACTATATTAGAATGGCATTTACGGCCCTAATGAACCCAGAGCAGTCATGCTCAGCAGTGCACTTCAAGCAGTTCATTGGAGCCAAGGGGAATTAATCAAAATTAGAAATCGGGAAAGAGCAGGAGGGGTGTAATAAGAGACAGATAAAGTGAGGAAAACGTCGTGTTCATGAGCTGAACAAGGATGCTAAATGATGCAGATGGTCCTCGACATACGACCCCAATTGAGTCCAACGTTGCTGTGGGTGAGCAAGACAGTTCTTAAATGAGTTATGCCCCATTTTGTGACCTTTTTGAGCCATGGTGGCGCAGTGGTTAGAGTGCAGTACTGCAGGCTACTTCTGCTGACTGCCGGCTGCCTGCAATTTAGCAATTCTCGCCAGGCTCAAGGTTGACTCAGCCTTCCATCCTTCCGAAGTGGATAAAATGAGAACCCAAATTGTCAGGGGCCATAGCAGTGGTGAAATGTAAAATTTGTTACTACCGGTTCTGTGGGCGTGGCTTGGTGGTGGTGGATAATATGACTGAGTGGGCGTGGCCAACTTTTTTTTTTTTTTTACTTTTAAAATCATTTTTTCTACAACCTCTTCGGCTGAAGAGGTTGTAAAAAAAATGCTTTTAAAGCCTCTGACGATCCCAGCTGACTTGCCTGATCGGCAGAGGCTTTCTTTTTTTTTAAGCCTCTGATGATCCCAGCTGAGCTGCGCGATCATCAGAGGCTTTTTTTTTTAAAATTCTTAAAAGCATTTTTTCGGCCAAAGAGGTTGTAGAAAAAATGCTTTTAAAAATAATAAAAAAAAAGCCTCTGATGATTGCTCGGCTCAGCTGGGCAATGGGGGGGTGGGGGGACAGGGATTTTGCTACCGGTTTTCCGAACTGGGAGCATTTCACCCCTGGGCCATAGGCCGACTCTGTGAACCACTTAGAGAGGGCTGTAAAGCACTGTAAAGTGCTATATAAGTCTAAGTGCTATTGCTATTGCCACAGTTATTAAGCGAATCAGTGCCGTTGTTAAGTGAATCCGTCTTCCCCCATTGAATTGTGCTCATCAGAAATCAACTGGGAAGGTCACAAATGATGATCACATGACCCTGGGACAGTGCAATTGTCATAAATACATTCCAGTTGCCAAGTATCAATCACGTGACATTTTAGGGATGCTGCAACAATTCTAGGTGTGAAACCTGGTCATAAGTCACTCTTTTCAGCGCCGTTGTAACTCTGAACAGTCACTAAATGAATGGTGGTAAGACAACCTGTATGATCTGCAGTTGTTAAACGGAACTCCTAGTGTTCCTTTGAATTTCAGTACCTGGGATAAAACTGCAGGAAAGAGCAGCAAATGACCAAATCCAAATTATCCTACTTCGGATGCAGTATGTGAAGATCCAACTCTCTGGAAAAGGCTCTGATGTCGGGGAAGGTGGAGGGAAAGAGAAGAAGAGGATGGCCAATATTTTGGAGGGTGGATTCAGTTATGGAAGTGATGAACATACTGTTGGAAGACCTACAGGACCAGGAGAAAGTCTTTGTTGACACTGACTTATGGTGCACCATCCACCGATTCATCAATCTTATTGGAGCGGTACACTCTTTGTTTATGAAGACATTAGCCGTTCTTTAAAAACAACGGCACAATCAGAGCGACTTTTTCATGGCAAGGATTGACAAAGTTTCCCTTTGCAGCTACAGGTAGTCCTCAACATATGACCACAACTGAGCCCCAAATTTATGTTGCTAATTTTTCTTAAAAACCTCCAGTGTTGGAGCACCCACAACTTCCAAAGGAACTTCTGTTCCATTGGTTGATTGTTCTCACTGTCACAAAAATTTTCCTTATTTTTCAGTTGAATTTCTCCTTGATCAGTTTCCATCCATTATTCCTTGTCTGGCCTTTGGGTGCTTTGGAAAATAGGTTGATACCCTCCTCTCTATGACAGCTCCTCAAATATTGGAACACTGCTATCAAGTTTCCCTGGTAGCTGACTTTTGGCCAATAAAGAATATTCTGTTCCATTCCGTTCCATTCCAATCTACTCTATTATTCTCTTCTCTTCTCTTCTCTTCTCTTCTCTTCTCTTCTCTTCTCTTCTCTTCTCTTCTCTTCTCTTCTCTTCTCTTCTCTTCTCTTCTTTTCTTTTCTGTTCCCCTCCCCTCCCCCTTCTATTATACTGTTCTGTTCTGTTCTGTTCCGCTCTACACTCTATTCTACTCCACACTGTATTCTCCTCTCCTCTCCTCTCCTCTCCTCTCCTCTCCTCTCCTCTCCTCCCTCCCCTCCCCTCCCCTATTCTATTCTATTCTATTCTATTCTATTCTATTCTATTCTATTCTATTCTATTCTATTCCATTCCATTCCATTCCATTCCATCATTCCATTCCATTCCATTCCATTCCATTCCATTCCATTCCATTCCATTCCATTCCATTCTTCCATTCCATTCCTTTTTGAATGCAAAGCACTGCACAATGCCTCAATTACAATTTCAGGTAATTTTTTTCCTCCTATTCTACCCTGGGATTGTATGGGTGCTCTTCCTTGGTCTTCACACTACCGTGCTATTATCTTAATCTGCATCCTTTTTCCAGCTACCGTCACATCATGTGATCTAGAGGCTGACGAGAACGATAGCATTTACTGTTATACGATCTATTTTAATAAATGATGGCTAAGCACTTTTTTTTCCCTTTGAGGCATTAAAATGACTATAAATTGCTTTTTAACAATCTCCCCCGCATCCCTCTTTATAAGATTTGAAAGGTTTCAAGGAGAAAGCAGGCCCAATGCTGAGACGCCCATGACAGTTAGTCAATGAAAAGAAAGCGACGGAAAAATCAGACAGAGTTTCTGTCTGTCTCGCAACTTGTTCGAGCACTAAATTACAGAATTAATAGGCTTTTAGAAGAGGTTGACACACTGCTACTGTGGAAAAGACAATTAAATGTGGGAAGCTGGTGTTTGCACTGCATTTAAATTTAAGTGGAGGATTTGAAACTCTATAAATCTTTCTTATTTCATGGTTACTTTCTCTCCCTCCCCTTCTGACAACAGGTATTAAAAGTGTCAGATGGGATGGAAGGAAAAAAAATACTTCGAAGTCTTACACTCAGTCTGAACAAATTCATCTCACTATTTTTTTTAGCTCCTATCTTTATCATTCACCGTTCACAAAGTAGTCCCAGAGGAAAACACCATTATGATTTTGTTTTACTCTGAATTTTAGAGCATGATCTCTGGTTCAAAAAAGAATACGTTCAAAAAGATTAAAAAAAAGAATACATTCAAAAAGCTAAAACATATAAAGAACGGTTGCTGGAACTGGGTAAGTCTAGTTTGATGAAAAGAAGGACTAGGGGAGACATGATAGCAGTGTTCCAATATCTCAGGGGCTGCCACAAAGAAGAGGGAGTCAAGCTATTCTCCAAAGCACCTGAGGTAGGACAAGAAGCAATGGGTGGAAACTAATCAAGGAGAGAAGCAACCTAGAACTAAGGAGAAATTTCCTGACAATTAGAACAATTAATCAGTGGAACAACTTGCCTCCAGAAGTTGCGAATGCTCCAACACTGGAAGTTTTTAAGAAGATGTTGGACAACCATTTGTCTGAAGTGCCTAAGCAGGGGGTTGGACTAGAAGACCTCCAAGGTCCCTCCCAACTCTGTTATTCTATTCTATTCTATTCTATTCTATTCTATTCTATTCTTCTGTTCTGTTCTGTTCTGTTCTGTTCTGTTCTGTTCTGTTCTGTTCTATTCTATTCTATTCTATTCTATTCTATTCTATTCTATTCTATTCTATTCTATTCTAATTCTAAAAAACGTTTAAGATCAGTTTTGGGATTGAAATTATTTGCGAGCATCTCTTAAGCAAAATCACATGTAGAGACAGGAATAGCAGGAAAAGTATATAGATAGCCCTTGACTGATAACCACAACTGAGCCTAAAATTTCCATTGCTAAGTGAGACAGTTGTCAAGTGAATCTTGCCCCATTTTTACTATCTTTCTTGCTACTGTTGTTAAGTGAATCACTGCAGCTGTTAAATTAGTAACACGGTTGTTAAATGAATTTGGCTTCCCCATTGCTTGTCAGAAAGTCGCAGTGACCTCAGGACACCACAACTGTCATAAATATGAACCAGTTGCCTAGGCCCCAAATTTTGATCACATGACTGTGGGGATGCTGCAACAGTCTTAAGGGTGAAAAACAGTCAGTAGGCACTTTTTTTAGTGCCATTGTAACTTTAAATGGCTGCTAAATGAATGGTTGTAAGTCAAGGACTATCTGTGTACATGAGGGCAGAGATTTCCACACCAACTTTTTCTTACATGTATCAATGAATATAAAAATAAGAGTGGGGCTGTGATCCAGGGGTGGGTTCTACTTATCTTTACTACTGATTCGCAGCGGGTTCTGCACATGTGCAGAAGCGTTTTGATGATGTTGGGGTCGGTGGGCGGGGCCTCCCGCCGGTTTTACTACCGGTTCAATAGAACCGGTGCGAACCGGGGGTAACCCACCACTGCTGTGATCCAATGGTCCTAATCACCAACCTGGTTTTTTTGATTCTCCTTGAGGATGGCCCTGACTGAGAAAAATCAAAATAGAATAGGATAGGATAGGATAGAATAGTCCACTCAGATAGAAAGTCCATACAGAGAGTGGTAAGGACAGCTGAGAAGATTATAGGAAGCTCACTTCCTGTTATTCAGGATACTGCTTATAAGTGCTATGTACTTAGAACTTGAACCTTTGTTAGAGACCCCACACACCTACTTCACGGTCTGTTTCTGTTGCTCCCCTCTTGGAGGAGGTTTCGAAATATTCCTAGTAGGACTACCAGATTCTGTAACAGCTTTGTTCCCTATGCCTGGTAAACTTGCAAGGTTAGTTTTTCTTGCCATGTGCATGTATACATCCGAACGAAACTGTGTTTTTTCTCTGTGTCATATAATATAAGTGGAAATATGCATAATTTTGTATTTATTTATTTTGTCATGTTTATGTCATGTATATTGGAGGTGGAGACCCTTTGAGAACTGTATGCAACGAAATTTTGTTTTAATGTATGCCGATTAGTGTACATTCAAAGTGACAATAAAGTTGTTCTCAATTCTAAGAATAGAATAGAATAGAACAGAATAGAAACTTTATTGTCACTTTAAATGTACTCATGGCATACATTAAAATGAAATTTCGTTGCATTCAGCTCTCAAAAGATAACCATTATGCATATACCCACACACACACACATATATGACACAAAAAACATTACAGTGTAGTTCAAATGTGTCAGTTAAAATGTCTAACTCCTGTGCAGCTTCCCATACCAGTCTAGCAAGGGTCAAACCACCCAGACCACTACCCCTTAACCTCACCTCACCCCTGGCTCCTCCTCTTGGGTATATAAGGTTGCCACCTGGGCACAAGAGCCAGTTCCAGCCATGACCCCATAAGAAGATCAGGTAGAGATTAATATATGCTTGAACCTGAAATATACCCTATGTATGAATAAACTGAATATACTGATTGTCTGGTTATCCTGTGAGTTATTGGGCTAGATCTGTCGATCCTCAACAAAATGTATACATATACATGGTGAAAAAAAAGAGAATCCTGCGAGTTTACAAGACGGATGGCATAAGGAACAAAACCGTTACAGAATCTAGCAGTCCTGCTATAGATACTTGGAAACCTTCTCCCAGAGGGTAGCAACAGAAACAGACTGTGAACTGGGTGGGTGTGGGTTCAAATAAATAAATCAGTTTATTTCTCCATCTATCCTCTCCATAGGTGCGTAGTTGTAGCACAAAAGATGAAATATTTTGTCCCCTCTTGACTGAAGACTTTGTGAAAAGTTGCTGTGGAGTAAGAATAGTGTAAGAACAGTTTTATTATTATCATGTCCTCTGCTAAGCACATTGGGCCACACATGTACTCCACAGTTCTCAGCCTGCAGCTACAGTCTTCGCATCCTTCCGTTTAAGGTTGATGTTTTTCAGATCTTATTTTATTATTAATGTTTGGCGCCAATCTTTGGACTTCCTCTTTCCCTCAGACCATCTGGTGGTATCCAATTGATTGTGATCTTTATTGGACGTTGCTCACTCGTGTGGAGCACCTTTCCAGCAAAGCATATTCTTTGTTCTGTCACTATTTCAGAGAGTTTTTCAGAATTACTTCTTTATATAACTTCCTCATTTGTGACATGGTTCCGATAGCAGATGCGAAGCATCCTTCTGAGGCAATGATGAACAGTACGAACAGTAGAAGACGCATAAACAAATCTGGTTTTAGGATTATATAAATCCTCAGCAAAGGAACAATTATTTCAACACCTGTCTGCGATCAACAAGTCTTTAAATTGCTGGGAGAGTCTGGCAGTTCAATTCCTGCTTGCTATTTGTTCTAAATATAAATTGGTCATATGCCCTTTCTAAAATTCCTGGGTAAGAAGTTGTAATGGAAAAGACCTCCAACCAAGAAAAGGCTGCAGCTTCGGTATGACAAGCCACCCAGGAAGGTGCAGAAAACATGTCAGAATAGAATAGAATAGAATAGAATAGAATAGAATAGAATAGAATAGAATAGAATAGAATTTTTTATTGGCCAAGTGTGATTGGACACACAAGGAATTTGTCTTGGTGCATATGCTCTCAGGGTACATAAAAGAAAAGATACATTCATCAAGAATCATAAGGTACAACATTTAATGATAGTCGTAGGGTACAAATGATACAAGCAACAAAATTTCAGTCATACAGTCATAAGTGGAAGGAGATGGGTGGTGGGAACGATGAAAAGATTAATAGTAGCGCAGACTTAGTAAATAGTTTGACAGTGTTGAGGGAATTATTTGTTTAGCAGAGTGATGGCATTTGGGGAAAAAACTGTCCTTGTGTCTAGTTGTTCTGGTGTGCAGTGCTCTATATTGTCATTTTGAGGGTAGGAGTTGAAACAGTTTATGTCCAGGATGCGAGGGGTCTGTAAATATTTTCACAGCCCTCTTTTTGACTCCTGCAGTATACAGGTCCTCAATGGAAGGCAGGTTGGTAATAATTGTTTTTTCTACAGTTCTAATTATCCTCTTAAGTCAGTGTCTGTCTTGTTGGGTTGCAGAGACAGTTATAGAGGTGCAGATGACAGACTCAATTAAAATTAATTGAGTCTAAATTAAGTCAACTGGTGTATCACTTTATGGAGATGGAACCAGTGGAATGGCTTGCCTTCAGTAGTTGTGGATGCTTCATCACTGGAGGTTTTTAAGAAGAGACTGGGCAGCCACTTGTCTCAAATTATATATGGTCTCCTGCTTGAGTAGGGAGTTGGACTTACAGTAGAAAGCCTCCAAGATCCCTTCCAGCTCTATTCTGATTGATTGATTGAGAGAATTACGACTCGGGGTGATGTTCCAAAGACATTATTTCCAAAAGGCAACTGGACGTTCTTCGTTTTTTTCTTTCAAAACGATTTACAGAACCAAAGAAACTTTGGGACATCCATGACCAGTGGTGGTATTCAGCCGGTTCAGACCAGTTCAGGCGAACCGGTAGTGGTGACCTGTGGGCGGGCCTCCCCACCCACCCCGGCGCTGTGCTGTCCTATTTGGCCATGTTTTCTTAGCTGCGCACATGCGTGCAAGCCACATGCATGAGCAAAGCTCATGCGTGGAAGGCTGCATGCAGGCGCATGCTCACATTTTTGGTGTGCACGAACCGGTGGTAAAATTATGTGAAAAACCCACCTCTGCCCATGACCTGGATGATTGAGAATATCCGTAGACAAGCTTCCGGCGGTGATGTAGGGTCGTGGCGGCACGGGAAAAAAAGCACTCTGTTTCCAGTAATGAATTTCTAAGTTTTTGGTACCCTTTCGGGTGAAGATCGGTCCTGGAGGGATCGGCAGTAAGGAGGGGAATCTTTGGAGGAGGCGAGGAGAGGTGCAATCTCCCGCCACACCAAGAAGGACCCTCATTCCAAGCTTAGAAGAAGCTGGCCAGTACGGCTGACTCAGAGGCCCAATGCCCTGAGAGAGACCAATTGGAAGCGGAAGACTGAGTACGGTGCAAAGACCGGTGGTGTGAGCAGACTAAAAACAATTTAAAATATTTTTATTTCGGTGGAAACCGAAGGGGAGAAGGTGATTTTCGGAGGGGCAGCGGGCAAGAGAAAAACTCAGAATTTAAACAGGCAGCAAACGACAAGAGAGTAAAACAGAAGAGGATGAATTTTAGACCAGACGCAAAAATTAAAGAACTGAAACGCTAATATATTAAAAAATAGAACGTGGAGAGAGGTTTGTTTGAATAGCTGGATCGAGAAAGGAATTGGACACTATATTCATCCGCTTTTTAGCTGCCCAAACGGAAAGAAAGAGGTTTTTGGCAAAGTAAGAAACGCTTACGTGTGACTGTGCAGATTGCAGATTGCCATATTGAATCATTCTAAGCTGGAAAGGAAATCAGAAACGGAAAAAAGGCTACAGTGAAGATATATCAGAAACTTTTATAAAAATATATAATAATTTGGACATATAGAACTCTTGATAAGATATCATTATTCCTTCCCCCCCCCTTCCTTTGGACATAATCATACATCTATTGGAACTTGTTAGTCCTTTTATATTTATTCCTATTCACATTGTAGTAAATTATTAATTGAAACGTTATAGAAATATCAACAGTACATATTCTATATAGAACTTATAAATAACCTATAAATATTCTTTAGAATATTCTTTAGAATTATTTATAATTGCAAAATTTCATATATATAATTAATTATAGAAATTATTATTAACTGTTTTATAATTAAGTATTGATTATTTAAGTGCTTATTTTGTCATTTTAAGCTTAGTATTTATATAGTAGTAATTAAGTATTTAAGGTTAATGGACTATTTAATTGCTTGACTGAATAATAGATAGATTGACTGATTAATTGATTGATTAATAGATAGGAGTGTTGATTTTGGAGAAACTGTAAAAGTACTAATGAATTGAATATATGAAAAGGAAAAGTGGAAATTAAGTTAGGAGTTAGGTAGCCCAATATAGTTGGAGGATAAAAAAAAAAAGGAAGGAAGGTAGGGAAAGAAAGAAGCTATATAGAATTTGGATGGTGATTTGGGAGAAGGTAGATAAGATATTGGTGGAACAATACAGAATACTTAAGGAGATGACTAGTACCACCACAATGACGCTGAAATCAGGGAAGAAAACCGCATCAATACTAGCTGGACCATTGGCCTCCCCAGTGACACAGAGGACCTTAGAGGGAATGTTTTCATCAGAGAAGCAGCCGACCATATTAAGTATGCCAACAATGCAGGCCACACTCATGACAATACAAGAGACCATGGTTAAAATGCAGGAGTGCATGACCAGGAACCATGAAGAAACCAGGAAGGACATGGATGAGGTCAAGAGAGAGGTAAAAAGTGATATCCAGAAGATAGATGAAAAGATGGATTCAATACAGGAAATTATAACAAAAAACGACCAAAGGATAATAGCCATAGAAAAGAAAACAGAACTGACTGAAGAAAAATTGGAATCTTTAGATTTAAAAATGATGGGACTAAATAAAGAATTAGAAAACACTGTGGCACAACTAGAGATGGAAAGAGCTGCATTTTATTTACATTTCCAAAATGTGGCTGAAGTCAGAGAGGAGGATCTAACGTTAGTAATGGCGGAGATGATAGCAGATGCCCTCCAAAGAGAGAAGGACGAAATAATAAATGAATTGGATGAAGTATACAGAGTCCATACAAATTACGCTCGACAAAACAAATTACCCCGGGAGGTACATATACGATTTGTGAGAAGGAAAGTTAGAGACATTGTATATAAAATAACAAAGGATGATCCCATGTTTTACAGGAATAAAGAAATAATTACCCTTAAACAAATCCCTAAAAGAATAAGAGAGATGCAGAAAGATTATTGGTTCTTTGCCATGTTACTAAACAAGAGATATATACCTTTTAGATGGATAACACCAGAAGGGATGCTGGTAACGTGGCAGGGAAAGAAAATAAGGGTGGACACACAAAGCAAAGCAAGAGAATTACATGATCAAGTGATGGGTAATGAAACAACAAGTAATAAGTAAAGAGGAGTTGGGACAGAACACCAGAGGAAAACAGAGATGAGAGCGTGAAAGAGTGCCAAAGGAAGGAGAAAAAGAGGAGGAAGGAGAGATCCAAGAGGAAGAAGGAGTACAAACAAGGGGGGGGGAAGGAACAGGAAGAAACAAAAAAGAAACAACAGGAAAACCACTAAGAAATGGAACAAGACCTAAAAATTCTATCTTTGAATGTAAAAGGTCTCAATTCACCATCTAAAAGACACCAAATTTTGAGAAAAGTTGTGAAACAAAAAATAGATATTGTGTGCCTCCAGGAGGTACACATAAGAAAACAAGACAAAAAGTATGTACAATATAAGAAACTAGGCAAATCATATGCAGCATTGGCGGAGGAGAAAAAAAGAGGGGTTGTAGTATATGTGAAAGAAGGAATAGATAGCAATTTAAAATATGTAGACACGATAGGGAGAACAGTGATGATAGAGCTGAAGGTCAACAGTAAAAATATTTTATTGGTGGTTATATATGCTCCAAACAGCCGACAATCAGAATTTTATAAAAATGTGCATGAGAAAATAATAGAACAGAAAATGGAAAACGTATGTTTGATCGGTGACTTTAATGCAATTATGGACGTAAGAAAAGATTATAAAAGTGGCCAGAGAAATAAAAGGAAGAAAAATGTATTGCCTAGAACATTTATAGTCTTGGTAGAAGAGTTAAATATGGTAGACAGCTGGAGATTTTATAACCCGGAAGTTAAAAATTTTACATACTATTCGAACCCACATAGGTCCTGATCCAGGTTAGACATGGCATGGGTTACTAATACGTTGATGTCAGAAATAGAATCAGTAGAAATATTGTCTAATAAATGGGCTGATCATAACCCAATAATGTTAACATGGAAGGGACGGTGGAGAAAAAAAAGTAGATGGACAATGAATATACAGCTTTTGAAAGAAAAGGAATATAAGAAGTATATGGAGAAGGAATTAGAATTGTTCTATAAGGAAAACACAAAACAGCATACCTCCCTACAAAATTTATGGGATACAACTAAGGCGTATGTAAGAGGCTTGACAATAGCCTATAATGCAAAATGGAAAAAAGAGAGGGAAAAAGATTACAATAAAGCGCTATAAGAAATTCAAAAATGGGAAAGAAAATTACAAGAAAACCCGGGAGATGAA
This sequence comes from Pantherophis guttatus, assembly GCF_029531705.1. The sequence continues at coordinate 17,862,098 of NW_026844043.1, read as the reverse complement.
CAAATTAGGGTTAATTGGATAGCAGCGAAACACAATTTGAACATATTAGAACAGGGAAAATATGCAATGGCATTGAAATACATAAGACAGAATTACTTTGAGCAAGCAAATAAGCTGGGGAGGTGGCTGGCATATAGGCTGAGGAAAGAGAGGGAAAAAAGAACAATTCAGAAATTACAGGACAAAAAGGGTATAATCCAACAGAGTTTAGAGAAGAAAAAGGAGATAATAATTCAATACTTTCAAGAGCTTTATGAGAAAGATACAGTAACAACAGAGGAAATAGAACAATACTTAAATGGGGAAGGGATGTCAATACTAACAGAGGAAGAAAAAGAATTACTAGATAAGGAAATTACTATGGGGGAGTTAAAAGAAGCATTGAAGAGACAAAAAAATAACAAAACGCTGGGGACCGATGGCCTACCAATGGAGCTTTATAAAAGTTTAGGGGACTCACTAAATGAGACATTATTAGAAATATACAATGAGGCATTGACGGAGGCAAAGTTACCAAAAACATGGAGGGAAGCATATATTTCCCTGATACCGAAAGGAGCAGATACAACATTAATAAAAAATTATAGACCGATCTCCTTATTAAATACCGATTATAAAATTTTTATGAGCATAATTGCAAATAGGATGAAAAAAATACTAAATAATAGAATACATCAGGATCAAAACGGTTTCTTGCCCACAAGACAAATAAAAAATAATATAAGAATGGTAATAAATGTTTTAGAATACTATGAGATGCATCCAGAAAGACAGGTAGCACTGATATTTCTGGATGCACAAAAAGCATTTGACCAAGTTAATTGGCAGTTTATGATATACCAAATTAAAAATATGAAATTCGGAGAGAAATTTACAAGAATGATATCGTCAATATATAAGAATCAAAAGGCTAGCATATTAGTAAATGGGGACCCAACAAAATTCTTTGGAATAAATTAAGGAGTAAGGCAGGGCTGCCCATTGTCGCCCTTACTTTTTATTATGACTCTGGAAAACTTGCTAATCAGAATTAGGTCAAATAAAGAAATAAAAGGATTAAAAGTAAAAAAAGAAGAATACAAGGTTCAAGCCTTTGCGGACGACCTTGTCTTCTTCATAGAAAATCCAATAAAAATAACACCCAAATTAATAAAAGAAATTGAGAAATTTGGAAATGTAGCGGGTCTAAAAATTAATAAGAAAAAGACCAAAATGATAACAAAAAAATAGAATAGGAAAACATGTAGAGAATTTAGCAAAAGACTCAGGATTACAGGTAGTCAAAAAAGTGATATACCTAGGGATAAATATGACAGTCAGAAGTACAACGCTAAAAGAGAATAACTATGGACCTTTGGTCCAAAAAATAAAAGAAGATTTGGAAAAATGGGGGAAATTAAAATTGTCATTGTTGGGGAGAATCGCAGCAATAAAATCAAATATACTGCCAAGATTCCTTTATTTATTCCAAACAATCCCAACAAAATTAGATAAGAAATTTTTTAGCAATTTGGATAAAATAACTACAAAATTCGTGTGGGAGGGGAAAAAATCAAGAATTAAATTAAGTATATTACAAGATGACAAAACTAGAGGCGGATTTGGACTCCTGGCATGGGAAAAATATTATAAAGCCTCAAGTTTAACATGGATTAGAGAATGGGTAACCCTGGAAAATCAAAGATTATTAAATTTAGAAAGTCACGATTTAATGAAGGGATGGCATGCCTTTTTATGGAGCACTAGAAATAAAATATACAAATATTTTAATAACCATATTATTAGGAAATCATTAATTGACATATGGCAAGAGATAAAAAGCAAACATTACATGAAAGTTCCCGGCTGGTTATCAATGATAGAAGCAATAACACATCCCAATATATTAGTAAAACAAAAACTGTTAAGATACAGAGAAATATTAGATTCACAAGGAGTATTGAAAACAAGGGAAGAACTCAATGAACAAGGAATATTAATAGACTGGTGGCCCTATTCACAAATAAAAATAAGATACAGAAAAGACCAAGAGGAGGGAGGAATAGATCCAAAACCAAACAGATTAGACAAATTATTAAAATCCAAAGAAGGAAAACTAATTTCAAAAATTTACAAATACTTATTAGAATTCGATTTGGCAGAAGAACTGGTTAAAGGACAGATGATAGCATGGGCAAAGAACATCGGGCACAACATACAGTTAGAAGAATGGGAAAGGGTATGGGAAAACAATTACAGTATGACAAAATCAGTAGCATATAAGGAGAATCATTATAAGATGTGGTAGAGATGGTATCTGGCTTCTTCGAGGCTAGTGAAAATGTACCTGAATGTAAATCCTGTTTGTTGGAAATGTAAAGGGTACTTTTTTCCATGCTTGGTGGCTTTGCCCAAAAATAAAGAAATATTGGAAAAAAATAAAAACATGGATAGTAGAAATAATAGACCAAGAAATTGAATTAGAACCAAAAGTTTGCTTATTAGGCATGATAAAAGGGAATACTAGAAAAGACATAAAATATTTAACACTACATATAATTACGGCGGCCAGACTGGCATTAGCACAATTGTGAAAAACAGATCGTTTGCCAACAGATCAGGAAGTAATTCAAAAAAATTATACATGCGCAGAAATGGATAAATTAACTCTAGAATTAAAAGACAAGGAAGACTCAAAATATTTTATAGTATGGAATAGATGGTATAAGTGGATAAACCAAAGGAAAAAAGGGTAAAGATAAGAATTAGGGGAAATTAAAGTAATAAAGAATGCACAGTCAGATAGATAGAATAGGTAAATAAGTCACTGTTTGTATATATGTGTTTATATAATCACATGTATTTAGTTTGTTAGCGTAATTGTGCATTGAAAATGCAATTTTATGATTGAGAAAATTTGTATATTTTCTCTTTTTTTAATATTTTTAAATTTAATAAAGTTTGTTTTTTAAAATTAAAAAAAAAGAGAATCTCCGTAGACAGACTCGTGGTGCTGTTAATGGTTAAGGCAGGGGTCTGCAAACTTAAGCATTCAAAGAGCCATTTGCTTTCCTTCAAAAACATAAAGCATAAAGACAATGTAGGGAGACATTTGATCAAGACAGAGAAGCTGGAACTGGCTGACCTTCAAGAATCTTCAAACCTTCTTCCTGCCCTTTTGGAATTAACTGACAGAACTTTTCAAAAATATAATTTGGAGCAGAAAGAAGAAGAAACTGATCAGCTCTACGAGGTCTCGGAGGATTTGGCAGAGGCTTTCACACAATTAATTGAAATGCAGCAACTGGATTTTTCTTTGCAAACTGATCGAGTTAATTCTTTGTTTTATGAACTGACTATCTATACAAGCAAGAAGAGTCGAGATGGGGGCTCTAAACCAGAGGAAATGGTTTTGAGAAAGGGACAAGTCTTAAAGATACATCAACCCGGGTGCTGGCTTCCGGGGAGGTTACACGAGGCTGGCTCCAGGGGATTATTAACGCTTCTTTGAGTGAGGGTGTCCTGCCGGCCACCTTGAAAGAGGCGGTGGTGAGGCCGCTCCTCAAGAAACCATCCCTGGATCCGGCTGTTTTGGCTAACTATCGTCCAGTCTCCAACCTTCGCTTTATTGCGAAGGTTGTTGAGAGTGTGGTGGCGCGACAGCTTCCCCAGTACCTGGATGAAGCTGTCTATTTGGATCCGCTCCAGTCCGGCTTCAGACCTGGGTACAGCACGGAAACGGCATTGGTCGCGTTGGTGGATGATCTCTGGAGGGCCCGGGATAGGGGTTATTCCTCTATCCTGGTCCTATTAGACCTCTCAGCGGCTTTTGATACCATCGACCATGGTATCATGTTGCGCCGGCTGGAGGGACTGGGAGTGGGGGGCACCATTTTGCGGTGGTTCTCCTCCTATCTCTCCGACCGGTTGCAATCCGTGTTGACAGGGGGGCAGCGGTCGACCCCGAGGCGCCTTGTTTGTGGGGTGCCACAAGGGTCGGTCCTCTCGCCCCTCCTGTTCAACATTTATGTGAAGCCGCTGGGTGAGATCATCCGTGGTTTAGGGGTGGAGTTCCATCAGTACGCTGATGATACTCAGCTGTACATTTCCACCCCAGACCATCCCAATGATGCCTTGGAAGTGATGTCCCAGTGCCTGGAGGCCGTGCGGGCCTGGATGGGGAGAAACAGGCTTCGACTCAACCCTTCCAAGACCGAGTGGCTGTGGCTGCCGGCGTTCCGGTATAGCCAGCTGACACCATCACTGGTTATTGGGGGCGAATCATTGGCCCCCACGGAGAGGGCCCGCAACTTGGGTGTCCTCCTGGATGCACGGCTGTCTTTAGAAGGGCATATGATGGCCGTGGCCAGGGGGGCTTTTTGTCAGGTTCGCCTGATACGCCAGTTGTGCCCCTTTCTGGACCGGGACTCCTTACGCACGGTCACTCAAGCACTCGTCACTTCTCGTCTGGACTATTGTAACGCTCTCTACATGGGGCTCCCCTTGGGGTACACCCGGAGGCTCCAATTGGTGCAGAATGCGGCTGCGCGGGGGATTATGGGAGCGACGGGGCGCTCCCATGTGACCCCTCTCCTGCGCGAGCTGCATTGGCTTCCAGTGGACTTCCGGGTGCGCTTCAAGGTGTTGGTGATCACCTTTAAAGCGCTCCATGGCTTAGGGCCAGGGTACTTACGGGACCGCCTTCTGCCACCAATAGCCGCCCACCGGCCGGTTCGCTCCCACAGAGAGGGCCTCCTCAGGGTGCCGTCGGCCAGACAATGCTGGCTGGCGACCCCCAGGAGGGGAGCCTTCTCTGTGGTGGCACCTACCCTATGGAACAATCTACCCCCAGAGATACGAGTGATTTTCGACCTCCGGACTTTTCGTCGGGCCCTAAAAACTTACTTTTTTCAGTTAGCCTGTCTGTCTTGATTTTAGGGTTAGTTTTAAAATTTTGATATTGATTTTAAATTGACAAGTTTTAAATTACGGGCCAAATTTATAAATTATTTTAACTCTATTTTTAATTGTAATGTTATGTATAGATGTTTTTATTTTGGCTGTTCACCGCCCTGAGTCTGAAAGGAGAAGGGCGGTATAGAAATTTGAATAATAAATAAATAAATAAATAAATAAATAAATAAATAAATAAATAAATAAATAAATAAATCCCCAGTTAAAATTCAAAACCTCCTCAAAATTAAAGAAGGAGGGAGGAAGAAAGATTGGAAAAAATACAGAAAGAAAGGAAGAAGAGAAGATTAATTTTTTCTGGCCTAATTATTGATGTATTAATGATTAACTATAATGATTAATTAAATGAATTGAGTGTTTAATTAATGATTAATTAAGGTTTAGTTATTTGAATATGGAGAACATAAGCAGGAGGAATAGCCAAATGATTAAGTATGTATTATCTACTAGTGTTTGTTATTGGTTTTAAAAAAAAAAAATCTTAGGACTAAAGGATTATATGTTATTTTGTGTTTAAAGGGAGGTTGATGAATAATCTGTAGAAGGGGAGTTAAGGGGTCTAGGGAGTTTTAATGTCTTGCATTAATTTAGCATATTTTAGCGTATGCTTGGTAAAATCTATACCCTGTTTTTCTTTTGGGAAGTCGGGGGAGGGGGGAGGGATGGGGGGTTGCACAAATGTCTAATTGATTTGCTTGATTTGTTTGAATTTTTTTAAAAAAAAACAATAAAAAATTTTTTGCTCAAAAAAAAAAAAAAGAGCCATTTGAACCCGTTTCCCACAGAAAAGGAAACACTGGGAGCCACAAAACCTGGCTGGGCGTGGCCAACTCAATGTCACTCACTTCCACCAGTCACATGACCCCCACCCAGCCACACCTACCCAGCCGGTCATTAGGGCAGAGAACCAGTTGTTAAAAAACACCGGGAACCACAAACCCCTTTTGACCTTTCTCTCTCTCTCCCCTCCCTCCCTCCCTCCCTCCCTCCCTCCCTCCCCCCTTTCCCTCCCTCTCTCTCTGTATCTCTTTATGTCTCTCTCTCTCCCCCTCTCTCTGTATCTCTCTCTCTGCCCTGGCCACTTCTCCATCCCCTGCCGTCACCCTTACCTTCTCAGGCCAGGCGAGGAGTGACTGGTAGGGGAGGGTGAGGGGCAAGGTAAAGATGTACTGTAAATGTCGAATAAAAATAAATTAAAAAAGAAAACAACTGTCTCACTTAACAACAGAAATTATGGGCTCAATTGTGGTCGTAAGTCAAGGACTACCTATATAGTCCACTCTTTTTTCCCTGGAAATCAAATGGCTTTTTTGCCGACGATTTTCTTTCGGCAGCTGTTTTGCTGGGTGGTAAAAGTGGTGAAAGGCAATAAGAAGCAGACAAATACTTATCAAAAAACAGAGAGAAAATAAGGATGACAAATATTAGATCCGTGCAAAGGAGCTATAGTAGTTGGCATCTAGCAACCCCATTGCTTTCTGTTTAATTTTATAAGAACAATTGCAATAGGAATGGAAGTCAAAACACCTGGTGGATGCCAATGGATGAACACCTGAACACATCAAATCCAGGAACTTCTAACATAACCTCTGCAACGATTCACTTAACAACTCTGGCAAGAAAGGTCCTAAAAGGGCGATAAAATTCACTGAACAATCGTCTCACTTAACCACAGAAATGTTCGCCTCCATTGTGATCGTAAATTGAGGACTACCTGTATTTTTATCACATGTCGGATTGTAAATGTAATAAAGACTCAGTGACTTTGTCAACTCATCTCTCTCTCTCTCTCTCTCTCCTTATGTATGCATGTGAGTAATCATAAACCAAATCTAGTTGCCAAGTTGAGATGCCAACGTCTACTACATTTCCAGACAGGTTACATTATTTATAAAATAACATTTTCTTCCTTGGCACAGCTTCTCCTTAAGCACCTACATGTAATTTCTTCGAGATAAATGGATCGGAGGCACCAAGGAGATAAATCTGCCAGCATAAATAGTTATAAACAGAAATGTGTGCTTGAACATCTTGAAACTTCCCCCCCCCATCCCCGAATTCTCAGCAGGATCCTTTAAATCATTTGACAGATGCAAGAAATGCTCTTGGCGAATTTCCTAAAATTTGGAGAAAGTGTTCCTTTCAACATTTTTATATCAGTATTTCTTCTGGGTAGAATCTGTCTCCCAGCTTTACATTTCCACTTAGGAAAGATCTGAAGGGAAGCCGTAGAATTAGTGATCCTTCAACTCTAGCTGTATTTTACATCCGTTAAATACCAACATCATCCATATGGATGGGGCATCCCCATGCTGCCAGGGTGGTAGCTAGCTTCTCTGTTTATTCTTTTCAGCCTGACAGTTGTTGGAAAGCAATTGTTTAAATCAATGTACTGTTTCTTGTCCATGTTTTCCCAGTCTCTCTTTTTTAAGAGTGGGGAGTTACTTCTCTTCCTAGATGCGTTGAAGAGAACTGTTTGAAAACTCTCAGAGCTAAACTGAGACTTATTAGAAGATGCTCTTTTCCTAAGAACGTTTCTTTACTTTGTTTTCCCACCCTCCGAAAATAAAAAGCCATTTGCAGAATTTCCCCCCTCCCAAATAGTTTCCATTTTTTAATTCCATCCCTCCTCACCCCCAACCACTGCAATGAATCATACAAAAATAATCATGATCATACATTTATTTGTCAAGCGTATATAAAATAACAGGTAAAAGTATAAACATAATCTGAATACACGAAAAGAGTAAATAAAAAGGAATATTAGGACAGGGACGGTAGGCATGCTGGTGCACTTATGCACGCCCCTTTCAGTAGCCTGGAACCCTCATAAGTACACAAATTAATCATGAAAGGGTTTCGGCCATGCTATCAGGCAGTGGTGGAATTCAAATTTTTTTTACTACCGGTTCTGTGGGCGTGGCTTGGTGGCCATGGCTTGGTCGGCGTGGCAGGGGGAAAATACTGCAAAATCCCCATTCCCTCCCCACTCCTGAGGGAAGGATATTGCAAAATCCCCATTCCCTCCCCATTCTAGGGGAAGGATACTACAAAATCCCCATTCCTTCCCCACTCCTGGGGGAAGGATATTGCAAAATCTCCATTCCCTTCCCACTCTGGGGCCAGCCAGAGGTGGTATTTGCCAGTTCTCTGAACTACTCAAAATTTCCGCTACCGGTTCTCCAGAACCTGTCAGAACCTGCTGAATAGCATCCTGGTTTCAGCCATGTTATTAGGGCCCCAGGTGTGATGACAAAGCCATATTGTGTCAGTTTGGTTGCCAAGAGTTGAGTTTGACTGGAGGGCATTGTCAAAAAAGTTTGAGGCCCCAATCAGGGCCGGGGGTGTGCAAGAATGAATCAGAATGAAACCCAGACAGAATGTTTAAAGAGACAGTTTGAGAGTATAGAAACAGCACTTGAAAGTAGCTACAAATGGAGGAAGAGAGGCTAGAAATATTTATAGGCAGTGGTGGGATTAAAATAATTTAACAACCGGTTCTCTGCCCTAATGATTTCTTCCAACAGCCAGTTTGCCAAATTGCTCAGAAAATTAATAACCAGTTCTCCCGAAGTGGTGCGAACTGGCTGAATCTGTTTTGGCTCCGTTACCTGAGCCTGTGTCATCGGCAGGAGAGGACTCCGAGAGTGAAGGAGAGGAGTTGGCAAGGCCTCCCTCTCCAGGACCCTCCTCTCTGGCAATGCCTTCGGTGTCCGCCGAAGGGCAAGAGATAGGGCCGGGGCCAAGCACGTCCACGCAGCCACAGGTGGACAGTGATGAGGGTAATGAGTCTTGGCTGGATCCTCGGCAGCGTCACAGAGATAAGCGCGCGCAACAGAAGAAAAGACGTGCCAGAGATTAAACTGAGTCACTGGACCACACCCCACAGGGTATAAAAGGGGGTGAGGTCTCCATTCAGACTCTCTGAGGACAAAACTAACTACTATCGAGTCACATTGCATCTTTGGAAACAACATTATCGGCCTTGGATTTATTTTACGAACTGGACAATTCTTGACTGTGTGTATTTTGTTTATGAGTAAAGTTCTTGGCAAGCAGCTGCTGGGTTGCTGCCAAGCTTATCGGAAGAATTGGTTGTTTGCCAGTTTATTTAACCCCCGGCTGTCTGTTTGTGTGCGTGTGTGAGACAGGGACAGAACAGAATCCCATCACTGTTTATAGGGAAGGTGATCTTTGTGCGAGGGTAGTGTGTGAGTGTGGACATGCCTTATATGATATTTTATTTGGTGAATCTGAAACTTTGGTGGGGAAAATATTTTAATAAATGTTTATTGTATTTACACTTTCTTTGATGTATAGTTTAAGTTTGGGCATCCTTTGTGGGTTCAAGGATGTTCGTATAAAGGATTTTCTCTGTTTGCTGTTTTTACTTGATTCAATCAGTTTTGGCTTGGCTGTCAATTATTTTGCGAGAGATTGAGTATTCTTTTGCAACAATTTATTTACCTTCGCTTGTAAAGGTAGTTTCTACTCTCAGTCATTTGTGTATCATGTTAACGGTTAAGAGGAAGTTAGAGACAGTGCAGGAGCAGAGTTAATTCGGTTTTAAAATATTTTCCCTATTTAAAAAAAATACTTTTTACAGCATCTAAATTGTATGGACTGCATTTCCTGCATTACATTCAAGTTTGCAAAAATGCACATGAATACATGTATGGGTTTTAGAAAGGGTAGAAATGTAAGAATGATGAGATAAATTAGAATTCCGCAATGGGAACTGGTTAGGGAAGCTCACAGAGTGATGTGGATCCAGTCACTCTTTGAGCCCAGCTCACAGTAGCAATAGCAGTTAGACTTATATACCGCTTCACACTGCTTTACAGCCCTCTCTAAGCAGTTTACAAAGTCAGCATATTGCCCCCAACAATCTGGGTCCTCATTTTACCCACCTTGGAAGGATGGAAGGCTGAGTCAACCTTGAGCCTGGTTGTGAAGTTTCCGAAAGATGCCCTAATTAATTCATGAGCCATGAGCCAAACTTCAAAAGAAATACAGTCATTTATTAGGAGCACCATTTCGGCAATATTCGGATGCAGTTAGAACTAACCCCATGTAGATTTACGTTCCCCTATGACCCTGTCTCTCCCCTCCTCCGTGGCCATGTCATAAATCACATTCTCCAAACCACTTTGGCTGGCTGTGAAATCCAACAACCTCCTACTGATTGTGGTAAGAAAGCATGTATGGAATGTAGCTTCAGTTAGGGAAATCAATCAGCTCTATCAGTTCTCCCTCACTCCTGCTCATGGCAACTTGCAAGTTGACACTGGTGAGATTCGAACTGCCAAATTGCAGGCAGCCAGCAGTCAGCAGAAGTAGATTGCAATACTGCATTCTAACCACTGCCACCAAGGCTCTTCCCCAGTAAAGCTATTACTGGGGAAAAAATGGAGAATGATGTGCTTGCCTTGAGCTTCTGGACAAACGTAACAGGTTATAAACCTAACCTATAAATAGTTAAAAATAAATTATGTAATCAGAGTTGGAAGCAGTAGTGGGTTTCACTTACTTTCGCTACCGGTTCGTAACTGTGAGCGCGCATGCACGGGGTGCTTCTACGCATGCACAGAACCTTCTGCATATGCACAGAGCATCCGTGATGACGTCTGGGTGGGTCGGCAGAGCCTCCCGCCACTGCCACTACCGGTTTGCCCGAATCGGGGCGAACCAGTAGAAACCCACCACTGGTTGGAAGGATCCATTTAAGGTTCGAATCCAACCCCTCCCCAGTGCAAGAATTTCAATCAGTGTTTCTTAACCTCAGCAACTTTAGAATGCCTAGACTTCAACTCCCAGAATTGCCCAGCCAGCATGGTGGCTAGGTGAATTCTGGGAATTGAAGTCCACACATCTTGAGGTACTCAGGTTTGAAAAAAACCTGATCTAAATCCAAACATTTTGATCAGGAAACTGAATAGAATAAACTTTTGCCAAAGGAGAAAATGTTTATATTCACCAAAGTGGAACAGCTACGTTGGCTTGCCACTTTTGGCAGATCATAGAGCTGTTGGAAGGTCACCTCACACAGGAACACTTCATGTTCTTTAATTCCCGACTTGTTCCCACACAACTCTTGCCTAACCTTTCTGACTTAATAAGCCTCACAGGGGGAACCCGCCCCCCCCCTTACCTCTTTGCAGAAAACTGCAATAAAAATTCTCTCTCCAACCTGCCCCCGTTTTCAAATTTCCCCAGAGACTTTATTGATCAAATGTAATTTTGTATTGCAGAAGCATCCCACGGGAAGATCATAAGACACTCTTCTCCTAAAGCATGGGTTACTCTTCATTCAGTGTTCCATTATAAAATTCACCCAGCAAAATCTTTCTGAGTCTTACAGCTATTATTTGCAGATTGTGAAAAACTTAAGAGAGCTTCCTGACTGCCAGGTATATATGCATATTTATGGCTATGTTACATTTGCGTGCATATTTGTGTGATTTAGAAATCTGTGCTTGGGTAACACACCATCTGAGTATGCCATAACACATGAGATATTCCATTCTCCTCCTCCTCTCCCTTCTCCTCCTCCTCTTTTTCCTCCCCTTCTCCTCCTCCCCCCCCACCCTCCTCCTCCTCCTCCTCCTCCTTCTATTCAAATTGTTGGAGACAATGTGCAAACAAATATATGCAAAGGATATTGCAAAATCCCCATTCCCACCCCACTCTGGGGCCAGCCAGAGGTGATATTTGCTGACTTTCCGAACTGCTCAAAATTTCCGCTACTGGTTCTCCAGAACCTGTCAGAACCTGCTGGATTTCACCCCTGGTTGTATCTTATGATTCTTGATGAGCGTATCTTTTCTTTTATGCACACTGAGAGCGTATGCACCAAGACAAATTCCTTGTATGTCCAATCACACTTGGCCAATAAAAAATTCTATTCTGTTCTGTTCTGTTCTGTTCTGTTCTGTTCTGCTCTGCTCTGCTCTGCTCTGCTCTGCTCTGCTCTGCTCTGCTCTATTCTATTCTATTCTATTCTATTCTATTCTATTCTATTCTATTCTATTCTATTCTATTCTATTCTATTCCATTGTAAATCACCCAGTGAGTGCTTTAAGAGTACTAATATATAAGTGCTATTGCTATTATCATCCTTCTCATTCTTGGGCTAGACATACCTAGCTCCCTCAACCATTCCAAGCCCCCTCAGTGCTTTGTTCCTAGCTTGGTTTTGAAATACATTGCAGGAATAAAGGTTTTTTTTTATGGGATGCCTTTTCATAAATGTCACTGAGTCTTCATGAGTGACATAGGCCACCTTTTGAACTACATGCATTACCTCATGCATGTAGTTCACTGCATCAGCACAACTGATATAGTGGGAAATCCTGCCTCATTTCCTAGTTTCCTCTCCTCTCCCCCTAGTCTGATGATAAATAGTGCCTTTTGAATATTTTTCTATTTGAAGAGAGCGAGGGGGGAGGGGAGGGACAGAGAGAGAGAGGGGGGGAGGGACACAGAGAGAGAGAGACAGAGAGAAAGAGAGAGAGACAGAGAGAGAGAGAGAGAGACAGAGACAGAGAGAGAGAGAGAGAGAGAGAGAGTGAGTGTTACCCTACGGCAACAATAAATCTCATTGTGTTTACAACAGAGGACTGACCAAAAAGAGTTTATGAAATCTATAAAGGGTTTGATGTATACCGAGCTGTTACATAAAGTCAATACTTTGGAAAGCACCAGGCCATAAATACCCTGTGAGGAGCAATATTTCTATGAGAGAAGAAGCAATCATATAAAGATTAGAGCGCTCATTTCGATCGTGGAAAGAAGACATTTCTTTTTTTATTTCCCCTTGAGTTATCTCCTGAACATGTGATGAGAGAAAGGAACCATACATTCCCACCCAATTTCTCCCTTTGGGAAATATAATATTCTGCCCTTTTTAATATTCCTCATAAATATTTCATTCTTTTAGGAGGGGTGGTGGCGGCTTCCAATACAGTCTTGCAGCTTTTGGGAAAGCTAGGCAGATAGTTATGACCGATCGTAGATCTCTCATAACTATGAACAGTTGCTAAGCAACCAGTCCTAAATTGAAGACTACCTGTGCAATCAAAGGCCCCGTTCCCTATTTGTGGTCTTGTAGCCCTTGCTCTAACTTTGTCAAATTGTACTATGCAACTTTCCCCACCATACACTCAACCGTTGCTCATTTATCTTCCTTCACTAGAGTGTTTAAGGCCTATCTGACAAAATCTGGACTGGCAGGCAAACACTGTTTCATTTCTCGCCTGTGCGCAACCCTCTCTAAATTAGAAGGCGAGATTAAGATTGATGGCAGTGACAGGATGGCGCCATCAAGCAGCACACAGCCATCCTTGCTTGTTGACGGAACACGTCGGCCGTGTGCGATAGCTGAGAAATGAACAAGCTCTTCTTGCAAAGATTTATCTAATTAGAAGGAAAGAAAACAGAAAGGCAAGAGGTGAATAACTCTGGGAGGGTGGTGTCTTCCTGAGGAAATTGCTTTTTTAATAAATAAATAAACAAACAAAAAATAAAAAAATAAAAAAATAAAAAACAAACAAACAGGAGAACAGAGATGATATCAGTTACAAGGTGACTAGTAGTGATCTTATGGCAAATCTTATGGAAAGGTTTTTCCCTAGAACTCTAAATTAAGACCTTCTTTCAAATCTTAATGGTCATGTGAAGAGTCTTTGGGAATGGGTAATATGCAAGCCAATTAAATTAAATTATCAATCAGTCAGTAGACTTTGCCACACTCAACCCATAGGAAAAGAAAAGGAGGCTCAAATGTCTTTGGTTATACATGCTCTGAGGCCCAAAGAGGATTCATCAGAGCAGTGTTTCTCAACCTCAGCCCTTTTAAGATGCCTGGACTTCAACTCCCAGAATTCCCCAGCCAGGATTCCTAGGGGGAATTCTGGGAGTTGAGGTCCAGCCATTTTAAGGGGGCTGAGATTGAGAAACACTGCTTTAGTTGTTGGAGGAAAAATCCAGTTCCAGTTCCAATCTGGGAATAAAATGGAGGCTGCTTAAGAAAAAAAGGTCCATATATTGGTGAACAGAGCTAACACGCACACAGCGTGCAGTTCTGGGACAGCTAACAAAATGGAGTTGAGAGTGGGCGGGTTTCAATACCTTATGGGTTCCTATGGGGTCATGTAGGCGTCATGGCTGGCTCTATAGGCAAAAGGGGAAATGCAAATCCTAGGTGTTTGTCTGAGCTAATCTTGTCAACCTTTGGCTTGTTGCTTATCTGGAGTTTCTGTCTGACCCAGTCTTGCTGAACGGATTACCAAATCTGCATTTCTAAAAGCTGGCCTCCTCAGTTTCTGTTTGGGGGAAGGGAGACTGGTGCTGGTTTCTGCCTCCCTTAAGATTTCCCCCCCCCCCCATTTCTCCTTTAGGGAAAATATTTAGGGAAAAAATATTGTGTCTTTTTAATATTCCCCAAAATATTTCATTCTCTAGGAGGGTGGGTGGGTGCAGACTTTCTACACATTGGAACAGGCAAAATATCTTTTCCCACTCGCCTAAGATTTTAAATTTTAATCTCCCTTGTTTATTTTATTTTCCTGATTTATCAGCATCATATTCTTCTTTTAGAAGAACAGAATATTATCCAGTCACTACGCAGATTTCAGTTCATCACTTTTTAATTAAATATGAATGGACATTTCTTCCCCCATCTGCTTTCGATGAGGAGTCTAACAACAAGGAAAAATATGAATGCTGTTTTATTTCAAAAGAAACAGATACACAAATATAACCAAATTCTTTTTTTCCCCTTCCTAATAGAAAAAAATCCTGCACTCCTGCTGGAAATCCCATAGACATTTTGATCACATATGATTGGTTTTTAAGAATGCCATTTGTTTCGTCATGTTTATACAGATGTTATTTTAATGTTACTCCAAAATCCAAACCAAGACAGCCAAGGATATTCCCAAGTGCCTACGTTAGCTAAATTCAAGAGGTACAGTTATTTCTAACACTGAGACAGTTGTTACAGAACTTACAATAATGAAAAAGGTATTATTTCAAACATTTTTTAAAAAAAAAGTACGTTCCATGCTGGTTTTTAAAAATACCATTTTGCTGATTGCTGATTTTCCCCATCACCCAGACACCGCTCATTAAAACTAAGGCTGATTTCTATGGAAGAATAAAATAGATCTTAACTAATTGAGTGACATTTTTCCATGCCTGCTTCCCATATGGTTAATATCTTCAAGCACAAGTAGTCCTCAAATTACAACAATTCATTTAGTGACTGTTCAAAGTTACAGCAGCCCTGGAAAAAGTGATTTATGACCGTTTTTCACACATATGACCGTTGTTGTGTCTTCATGGTCATGTGATCAAAATTCAGGTGCTTGAAAGCCGGCATGTATTTATGATAGTTATACTATCCTGGGATCATGTGATTATCGTTTCGTAATTTCCCACATACAGTAGTGGCCAAAATTGTGGAAACCTTTTGGGAAAAGTATATTTTTGCGGTTTGATGGCTAATAACACCACTTTTTTGGGAGTTTCAAGATAATCATATAATCACTGCTGGAATGGCCTGGGAATAGCCCAATTGAATAGCCCAATTGAAAATCTATGGAGCAATGGTGGGTTTCAATTTTTTTTACTGCCAGTTCTGTGGGCGTGGCTTGGTGGGCATGGCATGGTTTGGTGGGCGTGGCAGGGAAAGGATACTGTAAAATCTCCATTCCCACCCCACTCCAGGGGAAGG
The DNA here is from genome assembly GCF_029531705.1 of Pantherophis guttatus. Next base: position 17,846,410 of record NW_026844043.1, on the reverse strand, counting down.
ATACTGTAAAATCTCCATTCCCTCCCCAATCCAGGGGAAGGTTACTGCATTTCCTCCCAATCAGCTGGGGCTTGGAAGGCAGAGAATAGATGGGGACGGGGCCAGTCAGAATTTTTACTACCGGTTCTCTGAACTACTCAAAATTTCTGCTACCAGTTCTCCAGAACTGGTCAAAACCTGCTGAAATCCACCTCTGCTATGGAGCTGACTAAAGAAACTTGTTAGTCAGAAGCGACCCAGCAATAAAACCCAGTTAATAGAAGCAATCATTCAATCTTTTTTTCACATTATAAGAGCTGCAGAACTAAAAGACTAGGTTCACTCCAAGGGAAGATGTTGTAAGGCTGTAATTCATGCTAAACGTTACCCAACTAAGTATCAACTGATGTGATAATTTTTGTATATCTCATTTTTTCTATGGTGATAATTTTTGTATATGTCATTTTTTTCTACATGTTTCACTTTTCTTCTTTATACTGTAACTGCTATAGTAATAGCAAATCCTTCATAAAAGTTATTGCATTACATTCTTGATTAAATTATTTTTCCATTGATATATCATTTTATGGTACTACTCCCCCCAAAAGTGGTGTTATTAGCTAGTTTTAGAAAATACACTTTTCCCAAAAGGTTTCCACAATTTTGGCCACTACTGTAACCTGTTAGCGTTCCAAATAATGCACCCATAGAAGGCTGAGGCAGGTAGATTCCTCAAGGAACAATGTATTGGATACATCATATTGGCAGAACTGGTGAAAGCCGACTCTGAAAGTTCTCGCAGGTTTCACCTAATTAAAAAGTAAAAGTTTCCTCTTTCCCTCAAGTCACTGGTCACTATGTCCAATCAAGGTGCTGGCCAGTTGCCTAGTTACTTCACTCCTTCTGTCCCCATCCACCTCTTGGAATGTCCTTGGTTCCCACAGGAAAACTTTCTTGTTTTGGCTACAAAACCCCATGTAGCTATTTCCCCCCTTCCCCGTCCGTTCTTCTGCTTTGTGGCAACCCTGAAGTCTCCAAGATGGCCTCCACCAGGTTCACATAACCTGGTTGGCATAACCATTGTGAGTAAATTCAGGTTCTAATCAAATTAATCTTTCCAAATAGAAAAGCAAAAGTGTCCCAATACACGGGCCGTCTTGTTTTGAGTGAAAATCAGCAGATGGCACTGTAGCCTAGACCACATTATGAAAACTGCTTTATGGAGACAAGCTTTCACTCACTTCTGAACAAAAGAAATGAAGAGAATGGCATTGCCAAAGAACTGCCTGCTTAGCTTCAATGGACCACTGACATTCACTTAGACCAGAGGTGGGCAACTATAGCCCTTTTATGACTTGTGGACTTCAATTCCCAGAATTCCTGAGCTAACATAGCTGGCTCAGGAATTCTGGGAGTTGAAGTCCACAAGTCATAAAAGGGCCATAGTTGGCCCACCTCTGACTTAGACATAAGATTGTTTCACCCAATACAGGGAGACCTCGAAGTACAATAGTTCATTTAGTGACAATTCAGAGTTACAGCGGCACTGAAAAAAATAAAATATGACCAGGGATGGGCTTCAAAAATTTTAGCAAGGGGTTCTCTGCCTGGTTGCTGGGTGGGCATGGCCTAGTCATGGCGGGGGGGGACTTTTTGCCCTCCCCGGGCTCCGGAGGCTTTCCTTGAGCCTCTGGGAGGGCGAAAATGGCCTTCCCAGGCTCCGGAGGCCCTCTGGAGGCCAGAAATGGGCCCGTTTCTGGCCTTCCTGGACTTCAAGTAGACTCAAGTAGAGCCTCCACACATGCTCCGCACTTACCTGCATCCAAAACAGGCCGCATTGGGACTCCTGGGAGGGGCGGGGCAGGGTGGGTGGGGCCAGCCAGGAGTGGGATTTGGGGGTTGTCCGAACTGCACAGAATCTTAGCTAGAGGTTATCCCGAACCCCTGCGAACCCCCAGCAGCCCACCCCTGCGTATGACCGTTCTTCACACTTACAACCATTGCAACATCCCCATTGTCATGTGATCAAAATTCAGTTGCTTGGCAATTGACTCATCTTTATGACAGTTGCATAAGGTCCTGAGCTCATGTGATCCCCTTTGGCAAGCTTCTGACAAGTAAAGTCAATGGAGAAACCATGTTGCTAACTGAACAACTGCAGTGATTCACTTAACAATGGTGGGGAGAATGGTCGTAACATGGGGCAAAATTCACTTAACGAATATCTTACTTAGCAGCAGAAATTTTGGGTTCAGTTGTGGTCGTAAATCAATTTCTACCTGTAAGTCAATGACTACCAGGTCAGCTAAAAGGCTCAGTTGCTGCATTCACACTACAGGTAAAGATTGATTAGTGCTAATCATCATTACATTACTTTACATTGTTTGCGTGACCCAGCCATTTAGGTTTCACTGTATTGCACAAACTCAGGAAATGAGTTAATTTAGCCACACTTAAAGCAATAGCAATAGCACTTATATACCGCTTTACAGTGCTTTACAGCTCTTTCTAACTGGTTTACAGAATCGGCATATTGCCCCCAACAATCTGGGTCCTCATTTTACCCATCTCGGAAGGATGGAAGGCTGAGTCAACCTGGAGCCTGGTGAGATTTGATCTGCCAAATTGCAGGCAGCCGGCAGCCAGCAGACGTAGCCTGCAGTACTGCATTCTAACCACTGCACCACCGTGGCTCAAACATATGCTTTCCTCCCATTTGTTCATTTAATTTATTTTAGTTTATTTGCTTCTATACTTCCACACTCCACAAACATTCATGGTAATGCATAGTTAAAATCTTGATATTTTTTTTTCATTCATAGAGGGTCAACCTATTTTCCAAAGCACCTGAAGGCAGGACAAGAAACAATGGGTAGAAACAAATCAAAGACAGAAGAAACCTGGAATTAAGGAGAAACTTCCTAACAGTGAGAACAATTAACCAGTGGAACGGCTTGCCTCCAGAAGTTGTGGGCGCTCCGAGACTGGAAGTTTTTAAGAAAGTACTGGACAGCCTTTGGACTGGAATGGTATAGGGCAGGGGTGGGCAATTATGGCCCCTTTATGACTTGTGGACTTCATTTCCCAGAAGTCCTGAGCCAACCATGCTGGCACAGGAATTCTGGGAAATGAAGTCCACAAGTCGTAAAGGGGCCATAATTGCCCACCCCTGGTATAGGGTCTTCTGGCTGAGCAGGGTGTCAACTTGCAAAGCTTTCAAGTTGCCATGAGCAGGAGGAAAGGAGAACTGAAGTGAATTCCATACATTCTTTCTGACCGCAATCAGAAGGAGGGTGTTAGGTTTCACAGCCAGCCAAAGTGGTTAATTGGAGAATGTGATTTATGACATGGCCAGAGAGGAGGGGAGAGACAGGGTCATAGGGGAACATAAATCTACGTAGGATCAGTCCTAACTGCATCCGAGTATTGCCGGAATGTTGCTCCTAATAAATGAATATATTTCCTTTGAAGTTTGGATCACGGCTCATGAATTAATTAGGGCATCTTTCGGAAACTTGACACAGGGGGTTGGACTAGAAGACCTCCAAGGTCTCTTCCAACTCTTATTATTCTGTATTCTGTATACCTTCACCTTCTTGCAGATGCCCTTGCTTTGGGTAATTACCTGTATTTCTTCTTCCTTGAAAGCATGTTGGCGTGACCATGCTCGGTTCCTGCTTGAAGAACTGATGGCAGAGAGGCTTTTGCAATAATACCCCCATCTTTTAATTAACTATTGATGTGGCATGTTATTATTTTACTATTATTTTAATTGTCCTTGCCTTGATATAGTTTTTATCTTTTAATATTTTATTTGTACTTCCCCTAGAGCCATTCTGCAAGGGAGATGGGTGGTTTCTAAATTGGACAAATGAATAAATAAAATAAAATTTGTAATGCGCTTTACACAGGGCTGCCTTTAAAAAACACTCGGAGGCTCCAGTTTTGGGTGTCGAATTGTGGCGGTATATCACCGCTGCTCTGTGAACTGCACATGCTGGTTAACTCCTGAGTGCAATCCAAGGCACTGTTCATAATGTATAACTGCAAGAAAACATTTCCATTTTTAAAGCTCCTATTTATACAGAAATATTGAAAATTCGAAAAGGCTCACAAGCACCACTGTTTTAGAAATTGTTCAAAGTTACTCTTAGTCAGGGGTGGGATTCAACCGATTCGGACCAGTTTGGGCAAACTGGATGTTAATTTTAATCTGGTTCGCCGAACCGGTTGTTCCAAGAACTGGCTGACCCTGCCCACCCAGCCCCGTCCCTCCCAGGAGTCTCCACACAGCCCGTTTTGGATGCCAGGTAAGTGCAGGGCGTGCACGGAGCCTGGGAAGGGCAAAAAACGGGCCTACTGGAAGTACCGGAAGTCTGGAAACAGGCGCATTTCCAGCTTCCGGAGGGTCTTTGGTGCCTGGGGGAGGCCATTTTTACCTTTCTTGAGGCTCGAGGAAGGCCTCCAGAGCCTGGGGAAGGCAAAAACACACACACACCCCGGCCGTGGTGCAGGAAGCTGAGTAGGCCACACCCCTGTGGCCATGCCCACCCAGCAACCGGGCATCAAAACGGTTGCTGAAACTTTTGAATCCCACCCCTGCTCTTAGTCCTATTATAAAGAGGACCATCACTGGAATCTGGCCCTCTAAAAGTTCCTGCTTTTTAAATGAGGGAAAACCTCCTCTCCTAGAAGAATGAAATATTTTGAGAAATATTAAACAGGCAGAATATTGTATTTCCCTGGATGAGAAATGGAGAAATATGCTCTAGGAAAGCAGCTCCCACCTTTCTTAATAACTCCCAGTAGATTTTTTTTTTTTGTCCATTAAGGAAGACTGGGCCATCCTACCTACAACACAAAAGCCCTTCGGGTCCAGGATGATGGGATTAAGACATGACCCTCCAGGACATAATAGGATCAACCCACCAGCAGCAGAGCTCACTACATTGCATAAGCTCCTACGGACATTGCATCACTCTGAGAAACTTCAACCAAACTTAACTCAGACAACCTATAGAGCCATCTATGACCCCTAAATAACCCCTACATGGCATCATGGGAGTCTGACAACAGCCAATAGAATACATGTTCTTGCACAGGAACAGGAAGCTCAAGTTCAAAGCCCAAGAGAAGGTATAAAAACCCCTCATTCTCAACTCCATGTGGTCAGCTACCCAGAACCCACGCCGTTCTGCTTCACCATTAAACCATTTTCCAATCAGACATGTTTCCAGTGCCTTTCTGGAACTGAACCAGATGGATATTTCTTCCAACATAATAATACTTGTGAATCTGACAAAGTGCTATTAGTCTCTGCCTGATTCTTAGTCTAGTTGTAAAATGAATTTTCCTATGCCAGGTTTCTCTGTTTCAAGTGTCTGGTGCTTTGTAAATTGCTTTGGGTTGGACTTTGAAGAAGCTGAATAGGAGGACTATTGACGTTTTTGAAGTTTGGGGTTGGAGAAGACTCCTGAATGCACTATGGAGAGCCAAGGAAATAAACCAATGACTCACTGAGCAAATCAACACAGAATTACCCCTTGAGGGATAAATGAGCAGGCTCAAATTATCCTATTTTGGAAACATTATGTCCAAAATATACTATATTGTCACTAGCAGCAAAGTGGATGGACTCCGTTACAGTGGTGATGAATGCACCATTGGAAGACTATACACTCAGCAAATATTCTGGTACATGATGCTTGATTGTGTCTACTCGACTGTGTCGTATGCTGTTCCTGCCTGCGTCTCACACCCTGACGTTTTGTGTTGGATTGTCTCTGAGATCTCTCTGTGTAGTCTGCATTTTGTATCAGTGGATCTAATGTGATAGACTCCTGTTTCCATGGATCTGGTGCTTAGTGCCTGTTATTGTGCTGCTATGCTCAGGCCTTAGACCAGCCCTTTGCAGCCATTGGTAGCATTTCCCAATGTCTGCCACCTCAGCAATTTGTCAGTGGTATATCCCAGGCAGGTTCTACATATATTGATGCCTTAGTTATGGTTTCCCTTTTCTTCACCTCCTCTCCTCTCCTCTCCCTCTCCCTCTCCCCTCCTCTTCTCTTCCTCTCCTCCTCTCCTCGCCCCTTCCTTCCCTCTGCTCTGCCTCTCCTCTGCTCTGCCTCTCCTCTGCTTCTCCTCTCCTCTCCTCTCCCCTCCCCTCCTTTCCCCTCCCTCTGCTCTGCCTCTCCTCTCCTCT